>CAHIKZ030005612.1:690000-832500 GCA_903632075.3 Acanthosepion pharaonis
TCTTTTTGCAGAATTTTCGATCTAATTTACCCCAAAGGTGTTTAATTGGGGACTGACTTGGCCATGGATGTTTATTGATCCCCATTTTGTCTCAACCAATGTTGCGTTGCTTGAGCAGTGCGACATGGAGCTCCATCTTCCATAAATAGGGAGTCAACTTTGCTCATTCTACTACTTGAGAATATTGGATGGAGCCCTTTCTTTAATATAGAAATATATTTGGTTGAATTAATGTTTCCTTCACACTCCACAAGCTCTGAGTGACCATCACTCCAAATTTCACCCCATACCATTACTGAAAGGCCCCCATGTTTTACCGTTGGCTGCAGTCTTTTTAAATCAAACTCTTGACTACAGAGTCTCCATACCCATACTCTTCCACTGTCGGAAAATAATGCGAATCTTGACTCATCAGAGAAAATGACAGTTGTTCAAAAGGTCACAGGTCTCTCCACCATCTCATGAGCCCAATCCTTTCTGTGTTTGATATTGGCTCGACGGAGAAGTGGTTTCCTTCTCGCAGCTCTGACATAGTAGCCCAGCTTGTGAAGATACTTGACAGCTGTTCTGGGAATGACATCAACTTGTGTTGCTATGTCAGAGGCCTTGCAATATGGATCCTGTTCAACATTTCTTTCGACAAGACGCATGGTTCTTTCAGAGGGCCCAGGGCGGCCTGGATGAGGTTTTGTGCACTTCTTGCCCTCTCTGGTGAATTGTACGATCACTCTATTAACGGGGTATTGGAAGATTTTCAGATATTTTTCTTTGACTAACACCACCTTCATGTTGGCCCACGATACGTCCTGACTGAAATTCGGATAGGTCTGAGGCTCCTTTGGTTCGTGGCATGTTCCAGTATTGTTATCTGCAATTCTAAGCAAATAATCTAAGTTAATTTATCTTGGTTATTAAAAAAATCAGAAATAAAATTTAACTTGGTGTCTATTTAATTCTGTCATGTCTGTATATATATATATATATATATATAGAGAGAGAGAGAGAGAGAGGCAGCATAACTTCATTTAAACAAGTTTCATTGAATAATATAGACATAGTGTGGCAACTTATTTTTATACTGATCTTTTCCAGTTGTCTAATAAGTTTCTTGATGTTGTGATGAAGTTCATCAAGTGCGCATGTTTTTAAAAATCAGTGTAACAACATTTGTCGCTGGCATATTTTCCGCAATCGTCAATAATGACATGTCTATGTTCAGGTTTATTGTGACATGAAAAATAACTCGCCCGCCTCCACCTTCTGAGATTACTTTTCTATTTAGCATAGATCTGACATTTAATTGGTTAATCAAGACACACCCACAAGTCTATTTTTAATTCTACCTTTATGTCCTCCACGTTTAACGTTCAGAAAAAAGGTAACAGTTTGTTTTTAAATTTCCTTAAAAAGGATCTAATCACCGGTTACTTACCATCGCCTGAAGAAGTACAGTCATAGTATTGAAACGTGAAAGTTTTGTGCAGCTATTACAAAACCTTTTTCATTATAATGCCTTTAACAAAAATGCAATATATATATATATATATATATATATATATATATATATATATATATATAATGAAAACAGACCACTTTAAGGTACCATTACAATAATTTATTTCACCAAAATCCTTTTTAAAGGACACCGGATCATCAGGTAACAATTCCAACAACGAAATGAAAGAAAAAATGGGATTGGAAATTGATGGGTAGTGTAATTTTGTAATTTAACAGGTGGGGGTGAGAGTTGTAGTTAAAAGACAAGGTAGAATATAGGGAGGGTTAATTTATATCTCTCTTAAGCATGCTTTATATTGGGGTAGGAGGAGGACCGAACCTTGACCTATTTAGATGGATAGCTTAACGGAAATGATATATAAGAATGGGAGGGGTGGGAAGAAAAGAAAACGAAAATGGAAAAGAGAGAGGATATATATATATATATATATATATATATATATATATATATATATGAAAATTTCTCCGATTTAATCGGTAGAGAAGACAATATTTATGAATAAAAAAAAATGACAATAGGAAAACTGGCAATTGCTGACGCGTTTCGTCCAATGTGGACTTTCGTATTTTTGCTTTGATAAAGTCCACATTGGACGAAACGCGTCAGCAATTACCAGTTTTCCTATTGTCATTTTATTCATATATATATATATATATATATATATATATATATATGTATATAAATAAAAAAAAACAGTAAGATATAAAATCCGGTGTTCTTATAGATATTTTTATTTTACAAAATAGTGCTCAATGTAAATTTACAGAGCATTTATATATATATATATATATATATATATATATATATATATATAAAAGAAAAAGAGACCACTTTAATGTTCCATTATAATAATTTATTTCACCAGAGCCCTTTTAAGGGACGCTGTATCATCATTTGGAAGTGTTATCTGATGATCCAACAGAACAATAAAAGAACGACGTTGGGGAGAGCCGCGATCACCAAATTCCCAACGATATGCTGCGTAAAAGAAGAAGAATATAGATCCTTTTTATGAGGTCAGATTTTGTGTGTATGTGTGTGTGTGTGTGTGTGCTATTGCTTGTGTGTGCATTAAATGGCACAAACACGTAACATACGCATATACATTACATCATTATATACGCGCATACAAAATTACGCGCAGGAAGACTTACGGCTGTATCACGTTGAAACACCGGTTCCTTTACAATCACTGAAGTTAAGCCTGGTCAATACCTAGATGGGTAACCGTTTGGGAATACCGGTTGCTGTAAGCTTGGATGTGCAGGTGGTGTAATGGGAAATTGTTCGGGAAATTTAATCGTAGAGCCGATTTCGGTATCCCCTTCGTTATAGTCATTTACGCGGAAATAGTTTTGGGAAAGGCATGAATCCAACTCTTTTCTTCCATCTATGGGTTAATTAGTAGACCGTGAATCACTAAATAATAATTATCTCAAAAAAAAAAATTCCCACAATTCCTAAAACTATTTTCTGGCTTTAAATAACCTGCAAAGGGTAGATAAGCCGTAGAAAACGAATCAATCAATACATACATACGAAGATACTGTGTGACGTACAGAAAATCAGCTCTTTTTTAATATATAGATTAGAAAACATACTAGCATGATCACTGAAATAATAAATTGAAACAATCTTATCATTTAAGTATTTCATCCCACCTCCTAGACGAGTAGTCTGTGAGAAGACAGTGTTTATGTTTTTCCGTCCAGAGGCTAGTCAGGTGCTGATGAGATAGCTGAACTGATGAAATACATATTTATAGTTGGGACTGGAATGATATTGAAGAAAATAAATCAATATTCTTTACTAAGATTTCCGAGAGTTACAATAAAACTTAAAAAAAGAAACTATGATTTAAATTCTAGATCATAACTTTTAAAAGATTTATCGTTTTACTTAAGGCGATTATCTCCCTTTGGACTATAAGACACATGGACTCATAGTAAATATTCAGATGAGCTTCATTCATTAGTTCCACCAATCCAGTCCTTCAATATTAGGATCGACCATGCCGCATACACAAGGCTACTCAATCCTAATACCCTTCATATTCTAGGGACAAAGCGGAAGTTAAACTCAAATGGTCTTTCCCCACGGGACATTTATGGAACAGACTCTAATATCTAAATTTCATAGATGAGGTAATGTAATTATTTACACTATTTACATTGTTCAGACTGTTGTCTTCATCTTCGTTGCCATATTCACGGGATTCCTACCTTCTTCAGGTGATTGGAATTTCGAACCGAGCCCTTTATTTCGTCCACCGGACTAGACTGTTCTAGTTCCACGAGACAAACCTCTTCCTGGTGTCGCAGTATCTGTTATCTACATTTAACTCATCTTTCCAAGTTCTGTTCGCCTTCAGTGGATAAGTCTCATGGGTCAGGTGACGGCCACTTAGTGACGTTACTTCATACAGTGACGAGAGAGGACAGTCATCCAGTTTGTTTACAACAGCTGAACCGAGCAGTATCTTTTTTTAAACAGGGCGAAGGGGCCTAGGCTGAAGCTAAATCCGCCTCCACCAGCAAATGCTACAGTTCACAAGTCCATGGTGCCGTTTCGTTTTTGGGAATATATCCAGTTCGCAGTCTTCCAATTGAAAAACCCAGGACTCATCGTTACTTCTTCGTGGAATATGTCCTCGCTTGAGACATAGCTGAATCCCGCCCGTTTGAATCTGGAGTCCAAAACATGGCTTCTCAAGAAGAATTTCACTATGTAAGGCATTTCTTTTTTGTCTCTCCTTACACTCTGCTTTGCTGTGTAGATATATAATACATTGTTTTCTGCGTGGGACATATGCATATATTTATATATAGTTTTCTGTATGTCTTAGAAGTATTAAAGTCTCTCTGAAAATGAAGCATGTTTGTCATTCTTTTTCCTGCCAGCCATTCCGTTTTGTCGATGTTGTTATATCACTGATGCAATAATGCCCATAATGGGGGAAATATACAAAGGAAAATAAACCTTTTCCATAGCTCTCTTCTGTTATAAAACTCTTGGTAAATAATGTTGATATTTTTCAATATAATTCTTATCCCAAATGATATATATTTAGCACATATCCTGAATCCATTGTAGAGATATTAACGATATATTCATAATTACAACTAGTTCCCAAAACGTAATTTACTTATAACTCATCCTATTAAAAATTAATCTGGAAAAATAAAATTACTAAATAATAAATGAAAGAACCAGGATCGCCAAGTCCCAGTGTAACCTTTTCTCTGTTCAGATTTTGAGTAAGTGCGTGTGTGCGATCACACATATCCTGACTTCATTGTCGGGATGCAGGAGTGGATTATCTCCCCTTGGTTGAAATGAAGTCACGTGGATTACATGACAGCCGTTTAGTATCGTCAGTTCGTAGAGTGACGAAAGCAGTCAGTTGTTTACTTAGCCTTCTGGTGTTAAGACGAGCAATTGCTATTTTTTCTTTAGCACGGTTGAGTCATGGCCTGGCCATCATACAAACCTATAGTCCCGCTTTTACGTTGGGAAATATGTCCTCGCCAGAGGCATAGAAGATAATCTCGGCCCGCACAAATTATAGAAACACTGGTTCGCAGATTTTGGGTTGGGAAATACACATGACTCGCGGTTTCCCCGAGAGATATAGATAAATCCAGCTTGCTCGAATGTACGTTGGGGAATACAAATATGGTTCCCCAGAAAAAATTAAAGACTCCTCCCTTATCTAGAACAACCGTTGGGAATTATTACTAGTAAAACGTTATGCCTCCTCATTTTTGCACTACTTGTGACTATATACATTTGTTATAGTTTCTCTGCGTGGGATAAGTGTAAATATTTGAATATGCTGACATATAAAAATCTGTTTCAGAACAAAGCACGTTTGTGATTCCTTTTCTTTCAGCTATTCTGATCCGTCCGTGTATTAATGTTGTATCATAATAATATCTATAATATTGATTGTACCATATCAAGGATATAATAATGCTTATAATGGGTGAAATCCAAATGAAACCAATACCACCATAAAAATTCAGGATGTGGAATTAATAGATCCTAAATACTTCAACTACCTCCGTGTATTGCGTACTTGTAATAAATTTAATATAAAGGAAATGAAAACAGAATTCGCTTTGTTATGAGCAGCTTATCTTCATACCTAGGAGGGTTGCAGCATGGAGAGCAGACGGCCGGTGGAAAACACATGCTTCTGACAAAAGCGAAGCGATAGACGGTGTTGCAATGAACAAAAACAGAACCGTAAAATTGGATTTTTACTAAAAATTAATTTAATTCCTTGCAACTGTTGCGGTAGCGGATCTCTTATATTAACCTCATCAGCTATCAGCGTTCTTACAGCAACGCCATGTCACGTAGACGGCGTCGACTTATTCTCTTTCTCTTCGTATTCCATTAGCAAGGAGGAAGTTCCAGCCAGACATCCTATTCCCCAGAACTGACGCATTGAAGAACGGACTCCTTTACCGGGCAAATTAGCCGTTAAACCGTCAAATATCCTACATATCCTCAAGTTATGATCTACTTACTCCTCTCTTACAAAATCCTCATTTAATCGACGTCTACCTAGAGTGGCTATAAGGCTTTGTATTGTGGGAAGAAGAGTATAAAATAATGTAAAACCACATCAAATATAACATTTTTGTAAATACAAAAGTAATTATATATTTCGAAACTTTTGACTTTTGGTATTGTTAAGCGTATAATTACAAATCGTTAAAAGTATAATTACTAATTATAAATTTTAAAGAAAGTTAAAATAAAAATAAAATAAAATTTACGCACTGTGAGACAAAAAATATGTTAAAAATTTGAATCAGTCTTTTTCTGCCAACCTTGCTATTAATATCGGCGTAGCTATATCAGAAAAGTAAATTTCTAATTTGAACGACTGTAAAATCGAATTTCTGCCAAGCTATTCTTTACTCTTATTTCATAGAATATACATATATAATTTATTTTAGGACATTAAAATATGTTAAAAATCGCTATACAATTACAATTATGTTTCGACACCATAAATGTGTTTCTGCGGGCGAGTAGTTTAACATCGTTTTATGGTGTCAAAACATAATTGTAATTTAGTACGATTTTTAACATGTTTTTATATCCTAAAATAAATTATATATATATATATATATATATATATATATATATATATAGAGAGAGAGAGAGAGAGATACAGAGATAGATGATATATTTTAATTATAAATATATATATATATATATACATATATATATATAATATTTATGATTATATATATATATAATATTTTATAATTATATATATATATATAGAGAGATATAGATAGATAATATATTTATAATTATAAATATATATATAATATTTATAATTTTTTATATATATATATATATATATATATATATATATAAAATACATAATTACCAAATTACGAATAAATTCTTCCGAGACAAGGACTTTCTGTTAGGAATTCTTCTCAGATTATTTCGGAAGAAAAGTACAGAAAATATGATTCAAGTTTTCGACTTTTTTAAGTAATCATCAGTGTAGGTAAAAACAAAAAAAACAACAACAAAAAAAACAATGCAAAAGAAATTACGTCATATCATGCTTATGTCACAACATTTGTTAGCAAACGTCACAATACTCACTAATTCTACAAAACCCACCAGTCTCTACCTATCTTGATGATGACTTAGGAAAGCCGAAAACTTGTCTGAAAAGGATTATTCATAATCTGGTAAAGACGGTCATAAAAGTTACTCGGCACAAAAATTTGCCTTTAATAATAGTAATAATTATGGTTATATATATATATATATATATATATATATATATATATATATATATATATTATGAATTAATTGATTTAATATGTTTTTTTTTTCGCTACACAGTTCTAAACATGTTTCAAAAATGGAAGCTAAAAGCCCCGGATTTAATTTTGTAATTAAATTAAAGACATTAGTTCCATTTCATCTTCAAGCGAAAATTAAATCCGGGGCTTTTAGCTTCCATTTTTGAAACAGGGTTAGAACTGTGTAGCGAAAAAAAAATATATTTTAAATCAATTAATTTTATAATATTAATGCACTATAAATTTACATTGAGCACTATTTTAAAAAAAAAAAAATATATATCTATATGAACACGGATTATATATCTTACAGTTCTTATATTTATATATATATATACATATATATATATATATATATATATGTCATCGTCATCATCATCAGGTCAGGAAAATTCGAGAGAAAATTAAAAATAAGACACCATTGCAAGACGTTCTACTTGTTTGACCGCGCATTGAGCGATGTCGAATAAATGTCTTCGTATTTGTGTCATGTTTTGCTTTCAGTAGCCAGAAATATACTTGCGGTCACCACTCCCTACAAGTGTGAGCAGTCCTCTGTACTAGCAGTTGTACCTTGACAAGACATCTAACAGTAGTTAGCAGGAATCGCTTCGCCACTGATATAATGAACCAAGGAGATTGGACTGTATGTCAGGGCGGGTAAAACAGAGTTCGTCTGCCTGAATCAAAATACATGTATGAAAAATCTGAACGGAGAAAACATCAAGCACATAGACTACTTGAAATACCTGGTTAGCTATATTCATCATCATGTCGAGCAAGCTAGGAATTGTCTTTGGATTTGTGTCATGTTCTGATTTCAGCAGCTGGAAATACACTTGCGGTCCCCACGCCCTAGGAGTGTGAACAGTACACTTGACAAATTATCTAACAGTAGTTAACATGGAATCGTCTCGTTCCTGTTTACTTGATTATTGCTTCTGCATCCTGATAACTTTGCGTAACACGGCACGGGTGGCTTAATGGGTAATGTGCCTTAACAAAAGGCAGCCCATGTTTTTTTTTCGTAACTGCTTATTGTATATATTCAAAAATAGCCTTTAGTGGTCATTCCCCCATCCTCAACCTGGGGAGCCGGTAGATGGGAATTGCACATTACAATTCAAAAGTTTGAGGCAACCGCTGGTAATGTTATAAATTGGTCCCAAAAGTAGTTGTTTTGTACTTTCTTGTAACAGTCTAACTCTCTGCTTTCGGGCGGAGATGAACCCGGACGAGGCTCCGCCGAAGGGCAGAGTCTCGTTCGGGGAGGTTGACTGCCCCTGAAACCATTTATGCGGGTTCAAAGAGGGATTATTTTTGGCCGAGCCTACGGTCTGGGAGATCCCACGTTAAACCCGGCCTTGTGCCACAGGTAACCCTCGTGGGGGGGGGGTAACTAAATATCGCTGTCTACAGTTGACCTGTGCCAGCTAAACAGTCGAACTCTCTGCCTTCGGGCGGAGAGGAACCCGGACGAGGCTCCGCCGAAGGGCAGAGTCTCGTTCGGGGAGGTTGACTGCCCCTGAACCCGTTTATGCGGGTTCAAAGAGGGATTATTTTTGGCCGAGCCTACGGCCTCGGAAATCCCACGTGTGTGTGTGTGTGTGTGTGTGTGCGTTTGAGTTCTGAAAGTTCTCCTAAGGATCAGCGTCACAAAATCAATTCAAACATCAAAATTTCGTGGAGGGTTTCTACATATATTTTTCAGCAACACCCTGTGTGTTATATAGATTATCTTCTCTTTGTACTTTTAGAACCACTAGTCCACAAGATCGCGTAAATATGTTAAATTCTATCGAAGCTGGAAAGTGAGGAGTGAAATGAGAATCGAGCAACGATTCAATATGACAGAAATGTTCCTTTGTTATTCTAATCTGACACATGTGAAGATAAATCACGGCAGAAGGAGTCAGGTAATCCTAGTATCGATAGAATAACCCAAAGATTTTCCCAGTATATTTAGCAATGGATTGTATATATGTGTTCCACTTGATGTCTGGAGTAAAAAGAATTAATATCATGAACCTTTACCAAGATTTTATTTTTAACCATTCATCATTACTGAAGAGACCCTGAGATTTATCGGTTATTGTTAAGGGGTCCACCCCTTTTTCATACAAGTGGACTCGCTCGGTGTATACTTGTACTGCTGACGGTGAATACCCAGTGAGTAGAGTCAGACAGAGAGTGAAGAGATGCACTGATAGAGTGATACAGTGATCAGTGAGAGAGTAAGAGTGTGAGGTAACCGCTTTGTAGGAGTCACAGTTGCGAGCACGTAGACTCAGAAGGATGTCCTACTTCGATACCGAATTTCCCAGACTATATATATATATATATATATATATATATATATATATATATATATATATATTATTGCTACTAACCGCATTTATGGATCTACAAAACCGTATTACCAATTGTATTATTACGTCAATACATTTATTTGCTATATTTCATTCCTGCGTTTGTCATTCAAATTGAGACCGGATTTCATCCCGGAATCCACAACAGTTATGAACACCGATACTGAATTAGCTGTTTGAGTTACTGAAAGTTAAAAAAAAAAGAGTTCTTAGAACCAGGTCATAGTAGAGATCAACTGTTGGCTTCTGATCATCTTGATTTTGGTAGTTAAGAAAAAACAAAAAGAATGTTAGGAATTAGGAGAAAATAGTTGGGGAAGCCTGAATTGATTTCATGAGATTCAGAAGACTGGCCATTCCAAACAACCTTCTTTGACTTTTACAAGAGAAAGAGCTTAATCACTGTATAAATTCTCCCAGAGATGCCACAGATGGAGATACTGCGTAACTCATCTCCATAACTTATTAAAAAGTTAAGTAAAGCAATTATCTCTGATCACGAAATTACCAGCGTGCGTTTTACGGAATTTGTGAACGACGACAGTAAAAAAAAATATCAGCAGTGGACATATGGAAGCAAAACCTATACTATTTATCGCTCATGTGGTTGTCATTGGAGAAGTGAGCAACACTCTCCTTGTAATATACAAAAAAGGATTGGCTGATGACAGTAAAGAGTTTCATGAGAAGATAATACGACAGAAATGAACGCTTACCAGTATTCTTGAAAAGAGGGCAAACAGCTGACAAATTCCACAGATTTAGAAAATATTTCTCTTTCATACAGCGATTAAATATCTTTGGAGATAATTTAGTACGAAAGATCTTAAGCGCTACAACAGGGATTTGAGCAGTAGTTTATTTTTCTTAATTCCTGCCAATGTTTTTATTTTCGGTTTTACGTGTTCTGTAATCTTTGTTCAACGCTTTTTTGCCATTTCTTTTCTGGTTACGCTTTTCTTGTGGCCAACGGGAATATTTTATATGCGCGAAAGTAAAAGTGAATATCATTAAATATCTTATTTTTTTACAATATGTTGAACAAATCACAACATCTAATTTATTGTAATTATAACGAATAAAAACAGATATAATAAACTGTAATTCAAAAAAAAACTAATACGCTAAGACAAAACAAAAGATATAAAACAAATAATCATAGCTGGGAGTTCACCACTTATTAATGAGATATTCCATATTCACGGTAAAGTGTACGTTGAAGAAATTAACTGATCATCGCTTACGTCATATTTTCGCTTCTAGCGTCTTATATGCACGCGTTTATCGTTGCTTAGAGAACATCTATGTAAACAATGACAGACTGCCATCACTGTCTTGTCCGTATATTGCTTAATATGTTGTAATTGACATCTTTGATAATGGCTTATGTAAGCCGAAAGCTTAGATTGTATTAAAAAATATGGATCAATATTGTGAATTCCTTTCTTCGTTCAATGATAATGTTATTAAACTTATTAGACGTTATGAAAAGAGTTTATATAAAATAAATAGACAACACTTGTCTATATTATTTAATGAAACGTATATATAAATATATATATATATATATATATATATATATATATATATATATATATATATATATAATGGGCTAGTTAACAAATACACTTCTGCGGAATGTTGTTGGTTACAGTTCTTCCTGTGGACAGTCTACTCTCTGACTAAACTCAAATCCGTGTTTTAATTCCTCAATGTGATAATAGGATAGATCTTCCACTAATGGTGAGATGTTGTAAGAGCCAGGGTGAAATTTACTGTGGATGCTATTGTGATCAAGGCTCTTTCTAGACCTTTTCGTCTTTGTGAATGGTTTTCTCCTTTGATCAGAGTAGCATTTTGTATATCAAAATTGTGGTCAGTTTCGTTATGGTGAACAACTAATGCATTTAATATGCTGTTTTGTAAAATGTATATTTTATGTTCATAAAATATGTTATTTAAATTCCTTGAGGTTTCTCCTATGTATTTTTGTGACAATTATTACAGGCAACAGAGTAAGTGTTAGCTTACTGTTTTGAATTGACAAATACAGTTATTGTTTTAGATGTAATTGTAACATATTTTATGTTGAGTGTTTCCCACTTAATCATATATATATGTGTGTGTGTGTGTAGAGAGAGAGAGAGAGAGAGAGAAAGAGAGAGAGAGAGTCAGTTCTGGTATTGCAATAAAAAGATGTGAAGTAGAGAAAATTCAAATTTGAACTTGAAAAGCAGGAATTTAGGGCATTCAAAGATATGATGTGCCTTTCATTTCCCGGAGTGGATATTAACATGAAAAGACTTATGGCTATGAATTAATTTTAAAGAGGTTTTGTTTTTTTCTTTAAAATATTATGAACAATGTAAGCTGAAGACAATCAGAATGAAATAACATTTCCGTTTTGCTTCCCCCATTTTTTTTTACAATAATGTTCAACTTACAGAAGGCCCGAGAGCCACTCAAGGTGGATAGGTACAGTGTAAGAAAACACAGATTATGCCGATATGTAAATGAGTAAATGAATTAGCTACAGGTGGTAATTAACAAACACCTAATAATTAACAGGAATTCAATTGCCATGAATCAATTAGTGGCAGCTTGGTTTGAAAGACCATTATTAGGTGCTCAGTATTAGTGGCCTTGTATCATACTAATATTTGTTTTTTACAATAATGTTCACCCTGTACAGGACCAAGAGCCACTCGAAGTAGATTGCGACTGAGAGGTATAGTTTATATCTATATTTAGGGACGATAATGATTACTTGCAGTGATTGCAATGATCGATGAAGCATCTCCTTGGGAGTCTTAATTGCTAACTAGGAATTTCTTTTTTTAATTTTCATTTAAAGAGCTTCTTTTCTTTCTTTTTTTTTAAACAGTTTACACTTTATACGATTTATATTTATAAAATAATAAGCAATTATTACAATGATTTGTTCTGGTGTGGGCGGGAACTTAAAGATTCGTCAATACGTTTCTTAGTAATCATACGTTTCTACCAATATTGTACAGTCAGTTAGAACATGTCGCTGAAATCAGAGACCATGTAACGAGAAAGTAAACAGGTAAACATAAATATATATAAAGCGAAAGGGATGATATAATAGATTTTTTTTTAAAGTAGAGTTTTTACTTAAACTAAAAGGAAAGGTCAAGCGGCAAAGGTGGTTGATAAGATTAGGTAGTGGCGAAAGGAGAAGGGGGCAATGTAGATATTGGAACAGTGAAATATAATGGAGAAATACAGTTGGTACAATATAATGAAAGAAAGACCGGGGGAGGGAATTATGTACGAATGTAGATATCCAGACAACAGAACGACGAGGGGGATTAAAGCGGCGGAAGAGGAGCAGAAATAAAAAAAAGCAGCAGAAAAATGACACACACATACGAACACACACACACACACACATACACACACACACACACACACACACACACATATATATATATATATATATATATATATATATATATATATATATATATATTGTTAAGGAGTCCACCCCTGTTTCATACAAGTGGACTCTGCCCAGTGAGAGAGTGAGGTAACCGCTTTGTAGGAGTCACAGTTGCGAGCACGTAGACTCAGAAGGAAGTCATACTTCGATACTGAATTTCCCAGACTCTCTCTCTCTCTATATATATATATATTATTGCTACTAACCGCATTTCTGGATCTACTAACCGTATTACCAATTGTATTATTACGTCAATACATTTATTTGTTATATTTCATTCCTGCGTTTGTCATTCATTTTGAGACCGGATTTCATCCCGGAAACCACACACACACACACACACACACACACACACACACACACACACATATATATATATATATATATATATATATATATATACATACAAAGTTGTAGCCTCTATCTGTTCGTTTGTTTGAAGATAGACCCTATAAACATATATATTCTGAAACTACATTAACTAGAGTACTTGGATAAGTATATTTCATTTTGATCAAAATGGTCCCTAGGGTGAACAAACACTCTACTGATTATTTTGCCTTTGATTTAAATTAAATTGAAATTTGGACAAGGTAATGTCTCATAGGATACTTTTTATAAGTATATCTCATTTTAATCAAAGGGTGTCGCTCGTGAGGACACAGCCCATCTCCCCTCCACTGAAAGTTTTTTTACCTTTGATTTAAATTAAATTTAAATGTGAACAAGGGAATGACTCCTATCCAAATTATAGAAGGAGAAAGCCAGAAGATGGAGGTCACATCGTTATGATCATTGAGTAATACTGAAATACATCATTTTTTCTCTACAAAGTATAACAATGCTTTAAAATCAATCATCATTTCCTTGCAAAAAATGTGTAATACACAGTAAGGCCGCAGGTAATATGGCAAGTATATATATATATATATATATATATATATATATATATATATATATATATATATATATATATATATATATATATATATATATTCATTTCCCCTCAACAAGGTAATAAATATAAATAATGAGAGAAAAGCAAGAGAGTTCCACAGGTAAGTTGTAAGATAAAAAAAAAAACTGTTAGCAAAGTATTTACGGTTATATCCAGCCAATTCAGCTATAAAATCATCAGAGCTTAAATTCATAAAAAAATCTAGGTGTCATCGTAGATAGTCCATCCAAACAATTGCCATGAAAGTATTTATAGAAAAAGGCACAGGGAAGCTACATTACGGAGATAGGAAAATGACTGAGGCTGAGATGCCAGGTCAGTACCAATAGCATTGCTAATTCTTCTTTGGATTTTATCAAGAATCTCTAAATATATACGATGAACACCAAAGCGGGTGTGGAAGCAATATTTGAAACGTTGGTGATAGAATCTGGAGAGAACAACAGAGACAGGGAAGCAATTTCCTAACATCAGACATAGCAATTGACGCAATATAATCTTTCCACTTCATATAATAAATAACAATAAAAGTGTTATTAAGATAAAGCAGTTTTACTTTGGGAGCGTTAAAATTGACAAGTTATTTCTTGCCCAAGTTAACAAAAGATATTAATTAAAGATTATTAATATTAATGCAAAAAGTCAGAAAGAGTTCCTATTCAGAACAACTCTCATTTCTCGCTTTAGAAATAAAGATTGAATCAATTCAAAAATTCGTCCATATATATATATATATATATATATATATATATATATATATATATATATTAACTGATTGAAAATATGTTTTTTCACTACACAGTAATAACCATGTTTCAAAAATGGAAGCTAAAAACTTTAAATTTAATTATATAATTAAATTAAAAGTATTAGTTCCGTTTCATCTTCAAGCGAACACTGGAATAACTTATTTTTAAATTTCCTGAGTTTTAAACGCACATATAAATTCATAATTTACTGTTTCCAAGGATACAGAGAAATCCAATCATTTAGACAGGGGCTGTAGCTTGTTCATTTTTATTAACTTTTGTTGTATCAATTATGAGTTACGTTCGAAAAAGAGGTTAAGTTTAGGGAGGGTAGGGGTGTATTTTTCAACGAATTCTGACATCCGTTAAATGCATGTTGTCTGTTTTTTTGGTTTTTTTGGTTTTTTATCAACAGGAAAAAGTTCTTCGGCATTTTTTTCTTACTTGTATACTTAAGATTCTTTTTAGGTGTGTTTGTGTTAGAATACGTTTTATTTAACTACAATTTTAAAATATTTTTACTCTTAATTACTAATAGACTATATTTCTTTTTAAAAACAAGTTAATGTAATAGAATTACTTACATTATTTAAATTTATTTTTTCATATCAAATATAAGTCTGTATGTGTGTGTGTAATTACTTACACTTCCAAGATTAGCGACTGAATAACGCAGAAGAACAAAGCAACATGTAGCGATAGAGAGTGGGTAAATACATAGCAGAAAGATACATAAATAGTTAGATAGATATGAAAAGACGTCGATATTACAAGACAGGAAGATATGAACACACACACACATGCACACACACGCGCGCACACACACACACACATATATATATATATACTTTACAATTGAAATTAAGATACTAAAAACTAATTATGAGTAAAGGTATGTAAATTCCAATTGTAAAAAAAATTACTCTAATGAAAATAAACTTTGAGCGCTTTTTGTGAGTCATTGTTAACATATTTCAAATTCTATGTTCTAATAAGACTCGCCTGGATTATGTTAACTAATTACTAAGCGTGTTGGAATCATATTTTTAAATAAATAATTATATATATATATATATATATATATATATATATATATCGCATATGTAGTGCTGGTGTTAATAAATCAGTGGTCGATGTTATTATGTATATATTTATAAATATACTTATTATTTCTCATCGATAGCACGACTAGGAATTTCATGCGACTGAAGATTGTGTTGCGCCGGAAACACCAATTTGTGTTATCGGAGAATAATAATATGGGTATTCATTATATATATATATATATATATATATATATATATATATATATATATATATTCCTCAACGGTGTCACGACTCAACAAAGTTAATTTGAAAATAATAAATGCAACTGCCGAAAGAATACGATGTGTTTCTTAAACGACTAATTGATAATATTGTATACCGAGATGCCATAGATTCCGTTAATGATGTCAAATTCTATTTTGTTTCCACTGAAAATCCTTGGAAATTTATTTCCTGCTTTCATGGAATGACTTTAGACAATGTAAGATACATGAATAGCACTGACCTCTCTGAACATTTTTGACAATTAAGAATGATGTTAATACACACATTATTACCTGGGATATTGTAGCAAAAGCGAAATTTAACAAAGGGAAAGGTAATAAGTGTAACTTATGCCTTGTTGAAAAATTAGTTTAAAAACACTTAAATAACCCTAGCTTACTAAACAAGATAAAGGAAATGATGGTCAGATGTAGGTATAAAAATAAATATCTGCTTAAATACGTTGATGTAGATTAATTTTTGATGTAAACTATTAATTTCTATTAATATTTAACTAACAACCAGTCTATACTCAAAACATAAGAGTGCGTTTTGCATGAAACTCCGAGTCGTTCTACCGGTGAGGGATAATATGTATATTTATTAATAAATATTTGATAGATCTATTATATTACACCGAACACTGTCTTATTAACACGCGCACTATTTGCGCGATATTATGTTTCTCTCTTTTTCACTCTCTCTCTCTCTCTATCTATTTATCTCTCTCTCTCTCTCTCTCTCTCTATATATATATATATATATATATATATATATATATATGTGTGTGTGTGTGTAAGTATATATATATATATATATATATATATATATATATATATATAGCGACAGAGTGGGGATATAGAAAGTGGTAGACCGAGAAAAAAAGGAGAGATAGACAGAGAGTTATGAAAATATTTAGTTATGAATATATAGTATCGATTAACATATATATATATATATATATATATATATATATATATATATATATATATATATATATATATATATATACATGTGTGTGTCTGTGTGTACGGACACACACACACATATATATATATATAGAGAGAGAGAGATTGATAGATATGCCGAGTAAATATATATATATATATATATATATATATATATATATATATATAGAGAGAGAGAGAGAGAGAGAGAGAGAGAGAGAGAGAATGGGTATGAACAGCATAGAATTTATAGCAAGCTATTGAGATGAAAGAGCGTACATTGTTGGCAAGATAGGGAAAACATCGATTGATTATTGACAGATATACACGAGAAGGCAGATATGAACGGATATATAAACCGATAGATATGAACAGATTATATACAATCTGTGCACAAATATAGATATGCACGCACACTGATTGATAGATAGATAGATAGATAGATAGATAGATAGATAGATAGATAGATAGATAGATATGAGCTGATTTAGATAGATCGATCTATCTATTGGTAGGTAGATAGATTTTTCCGGAAAAGACTACTAGGCCGAGATAGATCGTGGTTGTCAGTGATAAATCTCTAGACAGAAAGAAAGCTTTAGATAGAGGAAAGAAACAAGAATTATTAACAGACAATGCACAGCTTGGCATTCATAGAATAAGCGAGTGAAAGCTGAAGCGAACGTAAAATACAAAATACCGAATGAAAAAGGAAACAGTTGTCGAAAGAAAAAGAAACGAAACTGGGGAGATTAGTGGGTCGACAATTTTTGTTGTCTACTGCAACTACAGTGTGTAGCATTTCCCAATGGCAAATGAACTCGAAGCCGAAGAGAAATAGACAGCGATGCAGTGAAGTAGGGAAGGTGTATACTTGCTACTTCTAATGGAGACGGCAGCTTTTGCTGTTATATCGAGAAAGCCATTGTTAAGGATTTCACCAATAAATGTCTGTGTGTTGGGCTCGCCGAATCAAAAAAAAAAAAAGCTTATGCATATTTATCTATATATTTATCCATCTATCTTTACCTTATTGATATATATCTTCACCTTACTCATATCACTTTATCATCACGTTATTCACATCTATCTATCTATCTATCTATCTATCTATCTATCTATCTATCATCACTTTATTGTATCTATCGACACTTTGTTCATTTCTATCTATCTATTTATCAAGTACATTTTGTTCATATCTATCTATCTATCTATCTATCTATCTATCTATGTCTATATTTCTGAGATCAGGTATTATGTACACTGTTTACATTATTCGGACTATTGTCCTCACCTTTGCCGCCATATTTATTACACCGTTTCGGCCGTTGTACGCTTCGGCCTTCTTCAGGTGGTTGGAATGTCGAACTGAACCCTTTATTGTAATAAATGTGGCGACAAACATGAGGACAATCGTCCGAATGATGTAAATAGTCTATCTATCTATCTATCTATCTATCTATCTATCTATCTATCTATCGCAGTCTGTTTATATCCATCTATACTAGATGATCTATCTATCTATCTATCTATCTATCTATCTATCTATCTATCTATCTATCTATCTATCTATCGCAGTCTGTTTATATCCATCTATACTAGATGATCTATCTATCTATCTATCTATCTATCTATCTATCTATCTATCTATCTATCTAAGCAGCGAATTTCTATTATCTACTTTACGATGTATCTATATATAGAATAAATACTTATATATCTAAGGATTTATTCGCAATATGATGTCAACATCTATCTACGCATTTAGGAAGCGAATTGTCATATTTGGCGCTGATGCGAAGAAACGGCAACCATTTGAATGAAATATCCTAAATTAAGAATTAGCTTTGGTATATTTGCGCATTAGAAATCGAAGTTGTCTATATATTATGAATTTTATATCGAGGCGTCGATTTATTAGATAGAAGTTTCGATATGATGGATTGTCAGACACTGGGACCTGGATCATTTTTTCTTACATTTCTTTTTCTGTTTCACTATCTATCTATCTATCTATCTATCTATCTATCTATCTATCTATCTATCTACAATTTTTTCATATATCTATCTATCTATCTATCTATCTATCTATCTATCTATCTGTCTATCTATCTATCTATCTATCTATCTATCTATCTATCTATCTATCTATCTATCTATCTATCTATCTTCCCCTTATTCATATCTATCTATCTACCTTCCCCTTATACATATCTATCTATCTATCTATCTATCTATCTATCTATCTATCTATCTTCACCTCATTCATATCTATCTATCTATCTATCTATCTATCTATCTATCTATCTATCTTCCCCTTATACATATCTATCTATTTATCTATCTAGACACTATATTGCTAATTTTGTTCTGCCTCATAATCTGTGGATATATGAACCTAAATGCAGCATGTATCTGTGGAGTTAAGATGAAATTCGGGCAGAAGAAGTCAAACGGCAGCTTAAGTAATAAACATGAATTTTAAATTATCAAATTTACAATTTTAAAATATGCCATGAGTCTACTTTTAGAGATAAAGCAAAATAATTAATATTTTTACAGGTAGCAATATGTGAAACAGTAACGAAAATGGCAGAAAATAATCGACCGTTATATTGCGAGGATTCCCGTTTTTGGCACGAGTTTGTGTACGTTGTACAGTAAATATTTATGGGCTGCGAGAACAGTTGTCCCGCAAACTATATTGGCAGTCTCATATGAGTTCGGGTAAAAATAATTAACACAAAACATGGAATTAAAAAAAAAAAAAGATTAGGTGGAGTAATGGCTAGCGGCTCGGATTGAGGAATCGGAGAGCCGAGTTCGAATTCCAGTCGAATCCATTTCATTCATATACGTACTATTATCCTTGAGAAAGGTAAGAATCCACTTCTTCTGCCCAATCTATGGGTAAAATAGCAGGACAGATCAAGTTCTGTAGCCTTGGATGGCAACTGGTCTGCGGCAGAAAGAAATGGCAACCTACTGCGGGGAAAAGATTCTGCTTCATCAGTCATGTAACCAAAGATACATGATCGCCTAAGCGTGTGTCACGCATGGCACATAACTGATTGATTAATAAAAGGAGAATGAAAAAAAAAAAGAACAAAAAAACAAAACAAACAACATTAAAGCTAGCTATTTGTTAGTAGTCGGGGGAAAACCTACGTGTGCTTATGTACATGTGTGTGTGAGTTAAGTCAAGAGAGGGCCAAGGAAACGAGCGTTCTTTATCCGCGTTCGACAATATCTGGAAAAATTACGTAAATAGAATGAGCTTGAATATGTTTGCTTTTTCATAGACTTAAATAGCGCTACATAACCGGCAGTTATGGCGGAGGAAAGCGCGGAACACACAGATATCAATGAACTCTTAATGAGGTGAGTGCGCCGGCAAAATGATATGATATAATGGAATATGCATACAGCTGTGTTCCCCCTCACTGGAATATGATTGGCTGATCTCCGTCATAAATACAGACGGACGTGTAGATACGACGGAGTTTAAGTCTATGACGATGCCCATTGGACTATGCTATTGGCTATCCTATTGGTCTACACCTATTACCTGAGACTACGACTCGTACCAATCGATTTCTGATGCCGTGTACTACTTGGTTACAGTAACCAAACCCATTTAGCTACTTCTATCAAATATATCCCTTTCCGGGACATATCATGATAAAACGGGCTTGAGTAGATAAGAAGACAAGACGTGAACATTTCATGTTTAACCTTACACTTTGTGACCAACAATAATATTTTGCCAGTTATTCTTAGTGTTTGGCGCGAAAAACCCGTCGCCCAAGTCCCAAACATTGTCCTTACATTCTCGTGTGCGATGTAAATTGACCAAACTGCCCTTCTAGAGTGGTTTTTATATATATATATATCCACCAGCCCAACGAATTTCCTTACGATTGACATCGGGTGAATTGTGGATCTCCACTCTTGGCTGGGATCATCTCAAGTCAACTCAGAAACAGTCTTTATCAGTCTTTGTTTTTTACCCATTTTCAAAGTTCCAAAGAGTTAATAAATGAGGTGTCTGATATTGAACTTTATAATAGATATATAGAGGTGATGCTTGTGAGGGTACGGTGTATAGATAACAAATTACCCTGGAATTCTAGAGGTTAAGGTTGTCGTGATCAGGAAAGCATCCACCCGAGTGAAAGGGCCATAACGTAGCACTTATCGGAAATAAGCTTTAATAATGAGGTGTCTGATATTGAACTTTACAATAAATATATATACAGGTGATGCTTTTGAGGATACCGTGTAGAGATAACAAATGACCCTAGAATTCTAGAAGTTAAGATTGTGGTGATCGGAAAAGCATCCACCCGGGAGTATGGGCCATAACGTAGCAATTATCGGAAATAATCTTTAATAATGAGGTGTCTGATATTGAACTTTACAATAGATATATAGAGGTAATGCTTGTGAGGATACGGTGTATAGATAACAAATAACCCTGGAATTCTAGAGATTAAGATTGTCGTGATCAGGAAAGCATCCACCCGGGTGAAAGGGCCATAACGTAGCACTTATCGGAAATAATCTTTAATAATGAGGTGTCTGATATTGAACTTTACAATAGATATATAGAGGTGATGCTTGTGAGGATACGGTGTATAGATAACAAATAACCCTGGAATTCTAGAGGTTAAGGTTGTCGTGATCAGGAAAGCATCCACCCGGGAGTATGGGCCATAACGAAGCACTTATCGGAAATAATCTTTAATAATGAGGTGTCTGATATTGAACTTTACAATAGATATATAGAGGTGATGCTTGTGAGGATACCGTGTAGAGATAACAAATAACCCTAGAATTCTAGAGGTTAAGATTGTAGTGATCAGGAAAGCATCCACCCGGGAGTATGGGCCATAACGTAGCACTTCTTGGAAATAACCTTTCAGGTAGTAAGCCCTTCTTGGAAAAGGAGTACGTAGAGAATGGGCGTGATTCTGTACTGTGGCATTAACTTAGCAGGTTTAAAGTTATGACTTGGTGGCGCCCGTCGGAAAATATAACCAGAGGTTTGCGACTTTTGGTCTGTGGGAAAGAGGGTGTAGGATGGAAAATAAGTCATTCCACACAAAGTCGAGTAAACATTATGGACATCTGTCAATACTTGTAAGTGAGGACTGGACACTTCCAGCCCAAATAAGGCAGTAATATTCAGTTTTTAGTTTGATTTCCCTTGTAAAGATAAAACATAGGAGAAGGAGTCAGGTTCTTTCTTGTGCGGTGCAAGAAACCGATCATTTTCTGAGCCTCTTTTGGAAGGGATTGTTTATAGGAGTTCTATTTGAGGTCTGGGTTGATAGTGAGTCCCAATAGACGGTCTATCTTAAATTGAGGCCAATCCTTGCTCCTCCCTGCACCACTTTGTGAACATATCTTTTAAAAGTCAGGATCGATTTCGATGGAGGTCATATAAGCCTAAATTTAGGAATTTATATCGCCGATCTATGCACTGAACTAGAGGGAAAATCTGTAGAGAAGCTAGCACCCGTTCATCACTCTACCAAATAGACTGGCTCATGACCTTAAATAGACTACAATTAAGAACTTCAGCAGTTGATTAATAAGTTGATACTAAGCTGATTACTATTCGGACTGATCTTCGGTTGGCTATGCAGTATTTGAACCTCCTCTATTCCTTGTAAGTTGTCTTGTTAATTGTTTTGTAACTTATTGTTCTGTGTTTTTTTGTATGTATCCGTTAGCACCGGCTACTGGTACTGAATAAATATATTAAGCGCTCATTCTTCTCTGTGTATCATTCACCTCGACGATACAACAGAAAGTTAAACAATTCTTTGTAATTAAACTTTTAGGTATTGTAGCAGCGAGAAAGATCTCTGAAAGAATAATAAATCGAGTATGAAATCAAATAAATATGAGCGGTCGATCTCCTGATTTTCTTCTTATAGACAACCAGTGAGAAAAAAATCGACGTTTAAATTGTCTGGGCAGCCCGTGAAATAAAAAAAAAAATTAAAAAAAGCTTGAAAATCTTTTAGAGGGAGAATTTATTTTTGTAGAGCAGGATTCGTTAGATCTTTCTTCTGTAAAATAGCTAAATTTTCGCTCAAATATATTTCTTAAAGTGTACAATTCTTAAACGGATAACTGAACCACTTTTAGGACAAGCTTATATTTTCATACCCGAAACGTAAACAAATTAATTTCTGCAGTTAATGGATCATTTTTAATCTGATAAAATCTATTACTTAAAGGTTACTTTTCGGAGTTTACATATTTTTCGAGTAGCTATCCATGTGTTTATTCTACAGTCAAATTAAAATCGAATGACATAAATAATTGATTTTAATTACTTTGTTTATGTTTCTAGTGCGAATGTATAAATTAGCAAATATAAATATGAGAATATATAAATTAGCAAATACAGATATGAGAATATGTAAATTAGAAAATACAGATATGAGAATATGTAAATTAGCAAGTCATTCAATCGTCTTTGCTTTGAATATCGCTGCCATATCTGACCTTGATAAAAATCCAAATGGAGAATATTTAGTGAGTTATTGGGCCTGACCTAGCATCTCGGGTTCAGTCCATTTGCCACCGTCGTAACGTAGCTTCTCTGTGACTTTTCTATAAATAGTTTCATGGTGTTTGTTCTGGTGGTCTTTCTGCGATGGTACCTTGAATTTAGGAGGTTCGGATTTACGAATCGGAGAGCCGAGTTCGAATTCCAGTCGAATCAATTGCATTCACTTACTTGTTAATATCTTTGGAAAAGTGTATTAGTATATATTATGAATCGTTCTCTTCTCGCCCCACACCCCAACTATGGCTAAATAGCAGGATAGCCTGCGTTATATAGCCTTGGGTGGCAACCGGTCTAGGAGAAAACTGTCCAAGGCTTCGTAAGGCTATCTTGCACAAGAAACAGCATTTCTAATGCAGATTTCTGGATCAAAAGATACTTTGGATCCGAAAATGTCATTATTGATAAATTCCATGTTGGCAGAGGTTGTAAATATTATTGTGGTTGTTATAAGGCTTCGCCTTTAAAAAAATATAACGATATATATATATTTCAGAATTACAGAAACATTTAGACAGTTTCTACACACTCTGTACCCAGAAAGAAAAGACTTGTTCGAATACAAGAAAAATTAAATAAAAAGCTTAATCGCAGTACCTTGTCTGTTGTATTTAATGAAACATATATAAAAGAATGATTGCTTAGTAAATACACAATATATATATATATATATATATCTATATCTATATATATATATATATATATATATATATATATATATATATATATATATATATATACATAACCTACAGAGCCAGAGCCTACCTAATAACGGTTAATGGCTAAAGGGTGTTGAACCAAACGACGTTTTTGGCCACCAGGAAAAGTTTTAAAAAATAGCATAAAATCAAAAACAAGACAAAGTAAAAAAAGCGGTTAGAACAAATGATCAAACGGCCACCCGAAATAAACAAACAAAAAAAAACAAAAAACTAATATCTTTTTATTCAAGTATCCAGGCTTTGTGTGTCTATAACCGCGAAGAATTTCCGATCTCTGGTTGAGTAATATATTAGGGTTGTTATAAGTGGCCAAAGCTAATTTTCCTTCATAAGAGGCAATACCTATAACCAGCCTTATATTTGCTACATTTTTTTTATCTCCCACTTTAACATGGGTTCTAAACTTTTTTAATTTTCAATACATGATTAGATAAACTAGTCTTACGCCCGTATATCTCGTATGCAAAACTAATTTTATAGCTATAATATCGTTTTTTAAAATAGTCCTTGGGTTGAACCCGCGTAAACTTTTTTATCATTACGACTATTATTAGGTCTGTTGCTATATACCTCTAATTTATATACTACACATTCATATTGGCATTTACCCCTAAGGGGATAAGTTGTTATATTGAAGCAGTTGCATTTAGTGGCGATTGATATATTGTTATTTTTATCTGTTTAGTGTTACATTTATTAAACAAATTAGTAACTTTAGGCATACAACTATAACTAAAGTATATATCTAAACTGTAAATATATACAAGAAATATACATATATATGTATGCACACATCAATGGTTCAGGTAATTATAAAGGCATATATCCATTCTATATAAAAGAAATGACAAATATATGAAATACTAATATGTAGTCAATATATTTTTCATTTAATATATTAGTGAAAGAAAGTAAGCATCCACACAATTAAACAGAAAGTTACTAATGTAAACTAATAAATATACAACCATACACTTCATTCTGAACGAAATGGGAATGTAAATAAATGTAAATAAATATAGTTATATATATATATATATATATATATAGGGTGTGATGGATAAATTGTTGTCTACATATCATTTTAACAGATATATTTACCAAAATTACACAAAAATATCTTGAAATTAGTAAATTCGCCATTGGCTTTAACCATGTACTCCAGGCTTATTTGGAATCTCCTGCATCTCTTCTGGACGGTCTTATTTCTTAAGTTGGCAAATGCTGTCATAATCCTTGCCTTTAGTTCATTTTAGGTGTTACAAGAAATTTTATTGGCCTGTCACTCAACTGCGCCCCCAAAAAGTATAAGCAATAGGGTTGCAGTCTGAGGAGTTAAATCTCAATATGTAAGTGGTTATGTGGCTGCAGAATATGTCTGACAGCCATGATTGTGTTCTCATGCTTGTTTGGCATAGTGATCATGTCGTTTCCAGACAATGGGTCTTCCAGTAGCCACCCTCTTTAACCAGGGAAATGCTACCTCCACAAGGCACATGGTGAGTCTGAGGCCCTGTGCGAAGGTGAATCGCGGCATAACGTCTCCATCATTACTGATCACTCCAAACAACTTCATAATCACCATTAGACTCATCCAACTCTTTCCGATTCCTCTGTACTGTCCTCTAATTGACATCCAAAGACTCTGAAATGTACGTACTGGAGATTACGGCGCGAATAACAAGTTGTACAGTATGCCGTTTCCAAATTTATGGCGGAATGAATTGCATCATGGTGCTCATTTTCTCACAGACGGTTCCCAGCTGACACTACTATACTACTCCATGGACAAAACAAAATAAAAAACAAAAACAAATAAACAACGCGGATGCGCGAATTTATATATATATATATATATATATATATATATATATATATATATATAGTGGGTGGAAACAAATATTCGTACACATACAATTTTTTTTTAAATTTATTGTATTTCCAACTAATGAATATAATATATAATATATAATATATATATATATATATATATTAATTATATAATTATAATATATAATTTTCATATAATTAACTGTACACAGATGCATAATAACTAAATATGTATAGAAAACAGAAAAAAAAATCTTTGATCTAATAGAAATAAATCCAATTTATTCGTTTTAATGGGTGAAAAAGTATTCGTACAATGCAAGTTTCAGATTTAAAACTTTTAAATCACTTTAATACTCTAGATTATTGAAATGGAGTATTCTAGAATATTAAATTAATGTTATCAGCAGTTATTTTTAGTTTAAAAATACAAACAGAACATTCTGTAACTGATATTCGTGCAAGAAGGTTATCATCATGACAAGGAGTCAAGAATTAACATATTCGCAAAAATAACTGATTGTTAAACTCTAGATGAAGGTAAAAGTTAGAGGAAAATATGAAACAACCTTAATATTCCATTTACTACCATTCGTTCATTCATTGAAAGGTATAAAAAGAATAAGAATAGGTGCTTCTCTGAACATTCCTTCAAGATCTTCGAGGAAAATAAGGCGTCAAATTAAACGAAATCCAATGGTTACTTGTCAAGAGTTGAAGAATGATTTGCTTTAATCAGGAACAATCTAAAGTTAGGCTACCCTCGAAAAACTTCTCTACTATTGAAAAGACAAAGAGATGCCAAGTTGATATTCGTTTGTGATCATAACGATAAGGAAATTTGTATTGGGAAAGAGTATTATGGAATGATGAAACCAAAATTGAACTGTTTGGACGTAATTCTAGAAATTATGTATGGGGGAAAGATGGCAATGCCTTCAAACAAAAGAAAACAATTCCAACAGTGAAATTTCGTAGTGGCATCATCATGGTTTGGGGATGATTTTCTGCAAGAGGTACTTGCAACCTATCAATAATAGTTGGTAGAATGAATACCGCACTATATCAAAATATTTTGGAAGCAAATTTAATATATTCGGTTATAAATCTTGAATTTCCTCCTGATTGGATAAAATAATGATCCTAAGCACACTGCACAATCTACGAAGAAGTGGCTTGCTGAAAATAATGTAAATATCCTGAAATGTCCATGTCAGTCCCTAGATTTATGCCTAATCGAGAACCTGTGGCGTTATTTGAAAATTCAAATCCAATCGAGAGCTACAACAAACATCACGGATCTGAAGCCCATATGCGAAGAAGAATGGAACAAACTACCAACTATAATTTGCAAATCATTCATTGAGAACTACAAGAAGAGGTTGGTTGCTGTAGAGGTGAATAATGGCTATTCTACAAAGTATTAAATGGAGATTATATTGCATTGATTTTTCGAATTGTAACTTTCTCACCCATTAAATGGGATTTCATTAAATCATTCTTTCTGTTTTCTATACATAATTAGTTATCATGCATCCGTTTACAGTTAATTATATGAAAAGTATGTTTATTCAGAAATTATATTATATATATATATATATATATATATATATATATATATATATATAGAGAGAGAGAGAGAGAGAGAGAGAGAAAGAGAGATGTGTTTGCGTGTGTATGTTTGTGTGTGAGTATCTGTCTTTATCTGTGTATGTGTGTGATTGTTAAACTACATTCCTTTGGGGAATAAATCCAATCGTCTGATCGTTTTCCTCTCTGAGTTCATTGAAGTTATTCCATTTGCAAGCCATAAAAGTTCCCTTGCAAATCACAGAAGTTCTAATAGAATTTTCTCCTTTTTCCTTTCGACACAAACTAATTCCACTTGTTGACTACAAGAAAAAAAAATCGTTTTTCAACAGAGTTACAGGTCTGCGTTTAAACTGATGGCCGACAAGAATTCGACTGCAACGAACAAAAACACGTTAATAACTTCGCGCTTGCATACTAGAATCCACCTTCCCATGCACAAATAAAAATAAAAATCGCTTAAAAAATAAAAATAAAACATTTTCTTTAATAATAGCATGAGATGAGATACTTTTTTCGGAAACTACTTTAATTTTTTCAAGTATTTGTAAGCACTGAGTGCGCATGCGTAGATGTGGTTAAGAAAACGTTGTGTAGAGAGAGAGGAAAAAGTGTTTCTTTGCTTAAAGAATATATTTTATTTTCTGTATGGAATGTTTCGAATGTCTGCGTTTAAAACCAAATTTATTCACAAGATATTAACAGCTTTTTACTTGGGGTTGGGATTTTTCTCTCAGTGACGAATAAAAATTTCGTTTCAGATCTCTACACCTACCCGAATACATTATTTTTGGTTAAGCTTTTGACGTGCAGTCTGATGATTTAAACAGAAAGATTGGAAAGAAATGGATGGTAATAGTGATAAAACTAGAAAAGTTTCTGGTACTTAGAAACTGACACAATGTATTAAACTCCTACATTTATTTATTTATTTAATTTCGCATGGGCTTTTGATGTTTAAACATTTCTACTGGTTAGAATATTACACAGACAATGGATAAGAGGCTCTCTGAGCCTGCAATCTGATGAGACACAGATTACTCATTTGGATTCGTGCTGAAAATCAATGAATATATATATATATATATATATATATATATATATATATATATATATATGTGTGTGTGTGTGTGTGTGTGTGTGTGTGTGTGTGTGTGTGTGGTTTGGTTTACGACATAACAATGGGTTATTTAATGGTGACAATTTTTTTATTGCTGGTAATATTTTGTTTTGTCAAAAATCTATTTCTAGTAATATTTCTCCTTCAAAATATATATTGCTAGTGATATTTTTTTAAAAAATGTACTGCTAGTAATAGAATTTTTTTTTCAAATATTTATTTCTGGTAATAAACCCTATTTTTACACTTTCATAGTGTTTTGACCACAGTTTGGGGCTTAACTATTTGCCCATAGCTGGGACCCTAACAGGCGCTACCACCCCGGGTCAGGGTGCAGGGTGGACCTGGGAACACCAGGAATAAATAGTCGGTTCCACGCTCCTCAAAACCTCATGATCAGGTCTTGTTGTTGGACGTAGTTTATCGTCTTACCCAGGACGCGGATGTAGTGCATCGTCTTTCCCAGGACGGATATATATATATATATATATATATATATATATGATAAAAATATAGTTTCAAGGTATTCTATATTTATGCGTAAAAGTGATCAATATCAGTAATTGTAAATATAAAAGTGGACACTGAGATGAAAACGAAGCGGCCTCAGCCTTTTTAATTTTTGAACTTAATTTTCATGTCCTGAAGACTGCGTTCAAACATCAAACAAAATCTCGCACTTTGGTGTGGACCTCAGTTTTCATATATATATATAGTGTAAACCAGATATAAGAGAAACCCCGATATAAGAGAGATTTTCTCTGATCCCAAATTAGAGCCTGTGTTAATGTATATAAAATAGACCAAACCCGAATATAAAAGAAACCAGGACATAAGAGACTTCTTTCCGGTCTCGACAACTCTCTTATATCCGGGTTACACTGTATATATATATATATATATATATATATATATATATATATATATATATATATATATATATATATATATACGTATATAAGCGCCCTATATTTTAGACGAGATCTAAAATCTAGATAAATTTTCATCCTTAATATAAGATGATCGACTGGGGCCCATATGGCGAAACCGTAAATGACGATGTTTATCTTTACATCTGATGCTGATGGTCATAGTAATTTTGAAGGGTTTTAATTTTGTATCTGGTTTTCATATGTCTTGTATTCTGCAATGAGAAATAAAGATTTTATAGCATCTTTTTTGTTTTGTTGTATAACACCACAACAACAAACGCAGAATGCATGTTCTTGAAATATAAAATTTGCTTTTTATACTAAATTTTCTTGTTATTATTTTCAACACTTAATCATAACGAATCTTAATTAGAAATCCACAGTGTGACCCTAACATTTGGACACATAGAAACTCTCATTCACTATATTGTTGTTACCCCCCACAGAATAAACATGGTTTTGGCGAAAGAAGAAAGAACTGATTTCTTTTTCTAAGGCATGCGAAAGGAGACAATGTAATTAATGGACATCGCAGATTCAAGATACTTGTTTTAATGCATAAAGAGTTAATGTTCTAAAATTGACGGCAATGGAGATTTATTACATCGGGTTCACATGAATCTTGCAAATCGTATCGACTTTGTCACAAATGATGTAAATCATATTGAATATATTATTAGTTAACCCTTTGAACCCTGCGTTCCGGATAATTTTAACCCTTTTGCCTGAGCTTCTGAATCAAAATTTGCAAATAATTGGTATGTAATATTTCACTGTAGCATTATACTTAGCAGGGAGAGACTATGATTTTATACCTTCACTTTATCACCAGAATTCTTTCTTTGTGTGACTGTCTACCCAGCAAGTGTTGGCTCTTCTGATGCATAAGAATAGTAAAACACGAGGCAATTGTTGTTTACCCACCGTTCAAACGGTGGCTGGGAATTAAGTCATTTTTCTCTACCACCGATAAAGCGGTTCTCAGGGTTCAAATGGTTAATATTCCAATTCAATAAAATGTTATTCAAAATTTTATTTCTTTAGAATATGCATTTTTGCCTATGTGTTCAGACTTTAGGGACACCCAGTATAATGTACGATATGTTGAGAAATAATTGTTGCAAACGTACCTATAGCTCTGCAAATCAAGAACGAAAGATATGTTTACATTACTTGTTATTTATGCCTGGTGATGTCTTCAATATTGCATTTTAATGGGAAATCAAGAAGTAAATGTACATTTCTAACTGTAGTACAGCATTATAATGGGAATTGTTTGAACTAGAAATATTTACATCAGTAGTTACCATACTGAGCCAGTTGTTAGCCTACCGCAATCTATGGCACAATCATCGAAGCCGATTTATCATTGCCGACACCCGACAGGATTCATGGTTAGCTTTTGCTAACTGTTGTTCCCCCGCCTATTTTGGGGTCGTAATTTTTACGATTGAAAGGTCGCGTTATATATATATAGAAATATATATATATATATATATATATATATATATATATATATATATATATATATATATATTCTTTCCATTTTCCTTCAGTTAGAAATGTCTTTATTAAAAATGTGTTGAGGAAAATTTATTAAATTTGGCCAAGTTCGATTATGAAAAATTGATCGATTTGCTGCGATAAGCTGGAAATTGCTAAAGTTTTGTTTTTTTTCAGAATTTTTTTTTTGAATTTAGAAATAATTTCATGAAAAAATTGTTATTTGAAAAACTTTCGCCTCGCACTCAGATAAGAATTCAATTGAAGTGTCCAATTTTCAACATTTTCCTACATTTTATACAAATTATACAATTCTGTATGTCACTCATACCTTAACTGTTCCAAATCCACAGCAGATGAGAAAATTACTTGAATACTATTTTAAGGTTTTTAAGGTTCTTACAATATTTTTAAATTCGTGTCTGGCACCTGATGCAGAAGAATGTTTTTCTTTAAATTTTATGGCGCGTATCCTGAGTCTTTGAGAAAAAGAAATTGCATGTTGATTTAGTAAATACTAGCAGTAGAGCCCGGCGTTGCCCGGGGATGTAACAGTAAGAGATAGATCAAGTATCGACCATCATAAAGACTGAAAAATTAAATTGACAAAGATTATTGTTTAAGGTTGACGGACACGCATGTCTTAATTAGTTTTTTTTTTTTTTTTTTTTGTGAATTGGTCAAACCCAAACTCAAACAAAAACATTGTTTACAATCGTTATGAGTCTATCGATTGGTGAATAGAATTTTTTTATAAACAATTGTCTTGTAAATGGAATTTTTAAATCATTCTGAATGAAAATAAAGAAAAAAGTGTGCAAGACAATAAGAAATACTGCCTGCCGAAAAAAAAAAGTGGTTGTTTGTTTTATCGACTGAAAAATGTAAGAAATCCGATCCCATATATAAAGGAACACACACACACACACATAAACAACCTGGGTCTTTTAACCTAAGTCACACCACGGAATCGCTAAAACATAGAGCATAGTCTGATGAAAAAGACGCCAAAGTTTATGAAAACAAAATTTTATCGTCAAAATGCTTATTTTTTATGAAGAGGATAGACTAAATTTTTTTTTAATTATTTTAAAAAAAAATTTTTCCATCTTTTTAGAATATTCTAAATTTTGATTTAAAAACCTTGTTTCTCTTTGTCGCAACAAGGGGTAGTAAATAACATAGATAATTTTAGCGCATTTTTTTTTGTATTTACACATTAATTTGGAAAATCTTGCAAAAATAAAAATAATTGTCAGATGTTAATGAAACTTTCAGAAACTATTCACAGATGATCGAAATTATTATAAATATTTTTTTTTATTAAAGTCACGGCAGAAATATTTTTTTTATATTTATTAACCCCCCCATAAATAATTTTATGAATTCTCCTCCCGTTAAGTTATCTAAACATCATGAATGTGCCTTTCGTCAATCGTCAAGCGACGCGAAAGGTTATGACCTGCTTTGTTTTATTTTCAAATTACATTTTTTCGGCGCAGAAGCTGTTAAGCTTGGTTCAAAATATTTTAAATAAACAGTATAATATCTGTTTTTATTAAAATCAGTTTTGAAAAAATGATAATTGACTTTTAAAAAGAATAGCAAAAGTAAGATTTTAATCTTTTTTATCAAATCGAAAAAAATGATTGAAAATTTAAAATGATTCTGTCCTTTTTTTTGACCAAAAAAAAAAAAACAATATTTTTAACGAAAATTTCAGACGTGCTAGGAACGATTAAAAAATGTAAAAAAAAATACCCCAAAAATACTTTGATCTTTCCTCTTTAATAATAATATGAACATTAGACGATAAAATTTTGTTTTCGTCAAGTTCGGCGTCTTTTTCATCATGCTATGCTCTTTTGTTTACATTTTCGTGGGTGAGTTCTCCCCCTTTCATTCTCACGATGTGTCTTAATCGTGTTTTCAAATTGATTTTATTAAAAAAACAACTGTATTTTTCCCATTTTCGGTCCTGTTAGAACCACCACATGGTAATTTTATGTAGTCCTGTGAAGTTTTGTTGAAATCGGCTAAAAAATGTAGGAAATTCAATCCAACATATAAACGTTACACACACACACACACACACACACACACACACACACACACACACACACACAACCTGCGTTTTATAATAAGTAAGATATAGCACTTAAAAAATTCGATGTATCGATCGATGTATGGATTGTATAACAATTTTTGTATCGGAAGGAAATAAATCATATACTAGGCTTTAAGTAAGTTTCTCAATTTTCTATAAAACAAAAACATTAAATTATTATTATTATTAATAATAATAATAATAATAATAATAATAATAATAATAATCTGCAACTTCTACGGGAAGGAAACTGAAAGAAACTGGTATGAACACCACCCAGACCCGGTTACGGAGATAGGACTACACAATACACACTGACAGAACAATCAAAGCCAACCGCCCAGATATTGTTATTAAAGACCACAAACAAAAACGGTGCCTCCTTATTGATATGACAGTCCCTGCTGACTGTAATGTATCTTTGAAGATATTCAAAAAGTTGTCAAGGTACAAAGACCTTGAAATAGAAATCTCGAAAATGTGGCATATGGGGACATCAGCAATCCCTGTTGTAGTTGGAGCCCTAGGACTGGTTGGAAAAGATTGCAGTAGACTAATTGAAGGGATTCCTGGAAGTCCATGCCTCAAGGAGATACAAAAAATTGTTCTGACAAGTACAGCCCACACCTTACGAAGGGCTTTATCTATGTAATTTAATTTTTTTTTTTTTTGTCAGTGGAAAGTGTCATGATGCCATTTCTAACCTTAGGTCCCTGGGCGGGACCCGAAAAGAAATGTGTAAACGCCAGAAATCAAAGAAAATAAAAATAATATTAATAATAATAATAATAAACTAGTCATGTTCTTAAATAGATTGAGAATTTCATATGGATGTCGAGTATGTAGACAGACTGGTTCAGAAAATTCGACACGAAGTCTGTAGCTCTTAGCGAGGAACGTAGTTATTCGGCGATAGTGGAGACACGTTAGAGAATCGTAAAGAACAGTAGCAAGTAAGATCACTTGGTGACTTTCTACAATAGCAGCAACTGAATTGGATAACATATTTAAATCAAAAAGGGAATAATGATATAATTAAGATGTTGCATTCTACAAAATTTCAAGAAAGAAGCACCCATCATTACTGGAAAGAGCGATAATTTTGATGAAAAATTCTTTGAAGAGAAAAGATTTTATATATGTCAACGCAATGTAGCTCTCGCTCCCCGGCCATTTAATAACAAATGTTTCCTTATAACTATTATATCGTGGATAATACGATATAAGCAACTAGGTAATCCCGAGTGGAAAGATTAATACAGGAATTAGGTAAAACAAATAACAAGGTTTTTATTGTATGGAAAGTATAATGAGTAAGAGTTCTTAATAATAATAACAAGGAAAACGGGAGTTACGTCACGGAGGTTCATAATGATACTCCTTCTGTTACTACAATAGTTCGTCACGTCTTTTATCTTCTCATTCACGACTCTTTTAGACTGACCAATCACTGTCGGGGAGTGTTAGGTTGGTCCACTATAACAATAACGAAACAGATATTATTATTATTATTATTATTATTATTATTATTATTATCTTATTATTTGATTCATTATTCAAACTTTCCGGGTCCCGCCCAGGGACCAAATGACAGAATTATTATTATGATTATTCCAATGACAAAAAAAAAAAAAATTTTCTTAGATAAAGCCCTTCGTTAAAGTATGGGCTGTACTTGTCCAGAGGCATGGACTTCCAGGAATCTCTTCAATTCGTCACTGAAATCTTTTCCAACCAGAAATACAAAATTGCTGATGTTCCATATATGGAACATTTTCAGATTTCTATTTCAAAGGTCCTTGTATTTTGACAGCTTTTTGAATATCTTCAAAGATACATTGCAGTCACCAGGGACTGCCATATCAATAAGGAGGCACTGTTTTTGTTTGTTGTCTTTAATAACAATATCTGGGCGGTTGGCTTTGATTTTTCTGTCAGTGCGTATTGTGTTGTCCCATAGAATTGTAACAGGTACTTTCTCCGTAACCGGATCTGGGCGTTGTTCATACTTATTATTATTATTATTATTATTATTATTATTGTTCGTATCAGTTTATTTCCTTTGATTTCTGGTATATACCGATTTCTTTCCGGGTCCCAACCTGAGACCTAAGGTCAGAAATGGCATCATGACATTTTCCACTGAATATTTCTGAACCCCAACGCAAAAAATAAATAAATAAAAAATCACCTAACATTACACATATTTTACATCGATGAATCTCTTCGTAATATGTGGGCTGTACTTGTGAGTAAAAGTTTTTGTATTTCTTGGGCTACCAAGGAACGTGTCAATAAGTTTATTGAAATCTTTTTCAATCATTCCTAGGGCTCCAAGTACAAATAATGTTGTTGATATCCCCATGTGCCACATTTTTGTGACTTCGATTTCAAGGTCCTAGTATTTTGATAGTTATTATTATTATTGTGTGTGTTATATTTCCTGCTTTGTATCTGTTGTGACCAAGTAAATGGTTAAAGAAATAACAAAACAAGTGTTACAGATATATCATATATTAAACAGTAAATACAACAGAAGAGTATTACACGACTAGTGTGTGTGTGTGTCGGTTGACCAGCGTTCAATCTATTCAATTGTTCCCTCAAGGCCTTCTCTCCTACTAATCTTATAGTAGGCGGAAAAATCCAACATAGACGCTTAGAGAGAGGACACCACAACAGCCGGATCCAAAGTTAGATCCTATAGAAGTATTGCCATTTAATTGATCGCACTTTTCTTATATAGGATTGTGCTAGTAGGACGATCTTTTGGGCAACTTGCATGTTGATGTTACCTGGGACACTGTTATTAATATTTCCCATTACTTTTCTCACGAGGCCCAGAGCACCGATTACTATTGGTACAGTCTCAGGCTTCATTCCTCACATCCTGTTAATCACGATCTCCAGGTCCTTCTAGTTAGAAAATTTCTCGATAATTTTCATGGTTGTGCTTCTACCAGCTGGTACTGCTATAAACATACACTTCCTGAATTTCTTGTCTTTTATGATAATATCAGGTCTGTTGGCTTTTGTTTCCCTGTCAATTTGAATTGGCATGTCCCTGAGGATAGTTACATCGTTATTTTGGGTAAATAAAGCGTCTGTTTGATGCTCATACCATCTCTCAGTGGTTTCGATTTTGTGCTTCTTGCATATCTTCCAGTGCACATATGTCGCTACATTGTTATGTATGTGGATATATTCATTTTTTGCCAGTTCCGGATATACAGAGACAGTATTGTAGACTATATCATCATATTTTCCGCAGATCCTGCATTTCGGGTTAGTTACGTCCTTGATTATGTAACAATGATAGGATCTGGTTGCGAGGCTTTGATGCTGAGCTGGATTATTATTATTATTGTTTGTTGTTGTTGTTCATGCAGTGGAGAAAATAATACATGAGCAATCCATTTTGGCAAATGGTGTAGTAGCAAAAACCTGTCAAACAAATTCTACGCTGACGCGAAAACTTAACTGATCGATCAATGATATATATAAAATTAAAAAAATAATAGATCAGCCGATCACGCTACCATGGTTTCAGTTATTCGGTATCTTCAGGCGATTCTGACTAATTTCAGCCAGAGTCGCCTGAAGATGATAGGCGGAAAATTTGAAACCAATGTAAAAGGGGTGATAATAAAAAAAGGTCAAATCAGGCTTCCACGGGAGATTCAATATTAAAAAAACAGAGAAATTGAATAGGGTGGAAAAAAATTACATATAGATATATATATATATATATATATATAATTTAACATAGAATAGGCAGCGTTAATGGTGGTATCGTTCAATACAGAACAATGCTAAAAAAGTAACGTGACAACGCTAGTCATTTTCTTAATTATCCTCGTTAGATCTCGATATTTATGTTGATATGACACCAAATTCGTTCAGAAATATTTAAAATGTCAGTTGTATACAACCGCTTTCTAAAATCATTAAGTAAAAATGGCTTCGAGCGAAGGAAGACTGTAGATCTTAGAAAAAATCATAAATCTTCGAAGCTCTTGGTCTGGTGCTGCAGAATCAGAAAGAAAGAACTCTACCAAATAACAGAAACCACATCATTTGAGAACTTTTCACAGCAACAAGAACTAAAATGGATAGCATAACCCAAAAATAAAATAGTGACTTAATCAAGATGCTGATATTCCACACTGATTAAAAAATATGTTTAGGAAAGAAGTCCCATCATTACTGGAAAGCGGGATAAAAATCAGTGGATTAAGAAACCGAAATAGATTTCTTAATCCACTGATTTTTATTCCGCTTTCCAGTAATGATGGGACATCTTTCCTAAACATGTTTTTTAAGCAGTGTGGAATATCAGCATCTTGTTTAAGTGAAAAACTATTTCAATAGAAATGCTTTATAAAATTTAAACTATGGTAGAACTGGCTTAATGTTAAATATAATACTACTAATAATTTACACTATTTTATTTTACACTATCATTTTTTTCTTCATATTAATGACGTTTCTTCACGGACACATGACTCGTTGGTTTGATCCAGAAACATGACCCCAAAAGTTGTGAGTTCAATACCTGGCTACTGCAGTGGTGAACAAAAACTTGGAGAGTTGCGATAAAGAGAGATAGCTAAGGCATATGGAGGAGGCATGGCACGTGGAACTAGAACAATTTTTATTGATGGGCGAAGCAGAGGGTTCTGTTTGAAATCCCAATCGCCTGAAGAAGGGGGATGCGTACAGCCACCGAAACGTCGTGAATATTGCAAAAAAAACAAAAACAAAAAAAAAACATCTCATCTCAGAAATATAAACAGATAAAAATAATACAATTTTTTTCTTCTTTTTTGTTTATTGAATTCCTTGTGACCCTTTAGCTACCCTGAAGTGCGGGGTATGATCTACCCTATAAAGATTGATTTTTATCGCTCTTATTAACGTCATAAAGTTCTTTGAATTTTTGGTTGATCCTAATCTAGATTCATCTGTCTTTTAAGCTGTATGAATTTTTATACAATTAATTTAAAATTACATTTTTTTTTTTTTTTTTTCAATTTTATTTTATTTAAGTCTATTTGACTTTATCTTACAAAAAATATTTTTTTATATTTTCGTGATAACCCCAAATGACATTTCATCTGGTATTGTTAAAACTTATTTGTCTTATGTTGGAACGTCAAACTGAACCCCCTTATTTCACCCGCTGGGCTAGACTGTTCTAGTTCCACGTCTAATGGATGTCAGTTATCGCCTGTTAATTCCACTCTTCAAGTTTTCCACCGCCTTAACCAGGTATTGAACTCACACTCTAAGATCTAACTACGCTTTTATCCACTGTGTCATGTGTCCTTGAGAATATGTGTGCATGAATTTCGGGGACTTCAGGAACCATTTTACCAGTGTTCATATTGCAATTTTCGATGTTATTATTGCTTTTTTTAAACTAAGGAAAGAAGCAAAAATTAAGAAAATATTCTCTATAAATGGGTCCTGACCCGTAATTTTGAAATCAATAACAGCAATAGAAACACGACTGCCGTGTAGGGATTTTGACATGTTTTCCATTTCATATCCTAAAATAAGTAATGAGAGTTCCTGTTGTTATCGTGCGGCATCTTTGGAAAGTGCCTGAAAACCATACCACGGCTTGTGAGTGAAATTAGATAGGCGGAACCCTTGGGTGACGTCGATAGTTGTGATAGCACAAAGTCACAAACCGAGGTCTTGAGTGTGCTGTCTTTGTTCAAATTGTTGACCACATTAGATAACACGCTCTTTCCCAGAAACTGCAACTAATGTCTGGTCAGCATAGTTACTGTATAAGGCACAGATGCGCTCAGTAGGTGTTGAACAAACACAAATGCGCCTGAGAAAGCGTCTGCAATAGGGATTGGTTAGCCACACTAGTAGACAGGGTATCCTTGAATACGAGTGATTAGCTATACTACCACTGTTATTTTTTACTATAAAAATGCATTTTTATACTTTCCTATTGTTTTGACACTAACAGGAGCTACCAACTTTGGTCTGCAATTAAGATGTGATTCCACTCTTCTCAAAACCTCCAGTCTCCCTTGGATGTAGTTTATCACCATCCCCAGGACAACATAATGATGAAAGAAGGCTTAGAAAATTTGAAACTCACAAAGCGTTGAAAGCAAGAGGAAAGTAGCGCGTAAACTACCTAACGCGATCGGGTAAAAGGATGGCCGAACAGAGGTTAGAAGAAATAACAAAAAAAACTTTACGAAAAGGAAATCGTGGAGAGCCATGATCGCCCACGTCATGAACTGAAAGGGTACATAGACGAAAAAAGAAAAGGAAAATATATATCATTTATATTGACTTTTTTTAGAGAATGGAGAAGTCTTAAGGAAAAATGAAAACTGGAAGACCACTTATATTAAGAATCAAATAGTGCCAGCTAGAATTTCTTGGACACATAATGAAGAAGGGAGACATATTGCAGGAAAAAGGGATACGCGGGGAGACAGCAGGCCACCTGCCCGACGATCTTGTGTGAATAGATGGCAGAAATGCGAGGAGGGATTGCAAAGGGTCAAACGTTGATAAGAGCAGCAACAAATAGGAGATTGCAGAGAACCACGATCGCCTACGGTCTTGAAGGGACACAGCATGTAGAAGAAGAAAAAAAAGGAGCCAAAATAAACAAGAGATTATCAGAAATTATTTGGAAACAGCAGCTGCGGCAGCTTCCTTTGAGAAAACCAAGCAGTTGTCCTGCGAGCTGGAATCTAGCTGCTAGTCCCTAAGCAATATTTGTGAATTGTCAGGGTTTGGAATGTCGATGATGTGAAGATCCTGGGGCACAGAAGTCTGATATCCGGTATAGCGGATCGGACCATCCACCTGCGTGACATTCTTAGGAAATACACGAAATGCCTGGACGACAATTTAGTCGGAGGCACATAATTTTCGTTGGTAGCTTAACGGTTCTCGTATCGGGATGCATAACCAGCGTGCCGAGTTCATATTCCGACTAAGTCAGTTTCACCATTCTTCTTCTGTAGCGTGTAACTTTAGAACGTGGACGCTGTTGGCTCTCCGCAACTTTCGATTCCATGTAGCAATGTTTATCTTTTTGCTATCTCTTCATACACTATGTTCTGCCAACCATTTCCAGAATCTCGATAGATACGTTATTTGCTGTTTTCCTATGTCCTTCATAATGCCTTGTAAGTGTTAACTTTTCCAAGACCTCTTTCCTTATTTTACACACTAGAAATTTCAACCGTTTCTTTCTCATTCGAAGAATTTTTTTTTTGCTTCCATATTCCTTAAAACCTCAGCGTTGCTCACATGTTCCGTCCGTGATATTCTCAGTAGAAACAGATTTCTGCTCCCAGAAGTTTCTCCTTCTTCAGTGAGTATTCCCTCCCATCAAATATATTGCATAATAGTCCAGTAGTCTCTTCTTTATATTTAACGAAATTTTCATTTACGCCTTACCTCTGGGCCACAAACATAACGTTAAACATAAAAATGTCTTTAATAAATAAATTGTCGGACCTTGTCCATTTCTTAATATATCACGTCATTTGTTTACATTTGATACGCCAGAGCAGTTATGAATGTACGAGATTCATGGAAGATTGAAGTTTATAAGCAGTAAATTCGACCTTGTCTACCGAAAGGTTCTTTGTGGCCCAGAGATAAGGCACGTCAACGTAAATGACGGTTCCGTATAGGATGCAGGTTCGAATCCTGTCAAAGAACGAATATTTTCTATGAAAATTTCTCGGACATTCAGGCCGGTAAATGTTATTTAATACTGTTTATCATAAACAGAGCATTTGCTTAAATACTTGTGTCTATAAATAACAACGTTAAACATAAAAATGTCTTTAATAAATATATATATACATATATATGTAAATATATATAGAGAGAGAATGAGATGGCAGTTAGAAACTGAGGTAAGAAAGATTTTGTTGTATATGCCATGTCCTTTCATCATAAAAGAATTATGGCTCATCCCATCATCCTGCTTTTATGTATCTCTAAGTAACTTCTTAATCTGTAATATCTATTTTTTATGTTTTTTTTAGCCAATCACTCAAACACATGTAATAATTTATCGTTCTTACCCCTTGTTTCTCTTATATTCCATATGTTCTGCAAGTATTTTTTTAATCATTTCACGCCAATCAAGGAGATAATGCCACTAAGACGCAAGAGGGCACCGGAGGGGAACGAGAGTAAGAATTTTAATTTTGACAGATCCGTTTCTTACTTTAGGCGTTCCCAAAAGCTCAATCGTTTTGATTGTACTTTGCACCGTACATATGAACACTAATAGGTATGTCCCAATCCTCGTAAATACGTTGGACATTTGTAAGTGGGGGTAATATGCTGTATAAGTAGACCACCACTAATAGTGGTTTGCCTATTTCACGCCGCTGGCGAGTATTGTATTTTGTTGATGTTATAAAGATTACTATTTCATTTCCAACCTCCGTTTTTGGTTATTTCTCATTCAGTAACCTTTTCTAGGTCACAACACAGAGTAAGTAAAACCCTAGGTATTCGTATTACCTGTTCAGTGTATTATTGTCCGTCTGTAGACCTATTTATTTTGCTTTTATTCTCTGCTTCCTCTGTGAGGCGACTGTGCGACTTTCACTCAAGTGCCATAGAATCCGTTTGCGATTATGTGATCACCGCTCTCAACATCATAAGGCGATGCTTCAATAGTTTCGGAGCTTGTAGGTTTTTACCTGATGAAGTGGGTAGTTTTTGTATTCCTAGTTGTACCTCTGGACTAGTTGCCAATCAATCTAAAGAGCCTAAACCACCATGCTATTTAACCCAGTTGATAACAGGTGTATTCACATCTTTTCCACAGTGATTAGCGCGTAAATGAATATAAAGAATTCGAACTCAGTTCTCTGATATATTTTCACCAGTCGAAAATCACATGCAGTGGACACACCACTCCTCACCTGTTCCAAGGAAGACCAAGGTTGTTTCATCTGCAGGAAAAGTTATGGCATCAGATTTTTGGTAGGCAAATGACATTGTATCTATTGACTGTCATTAAAAGAGCCACGCCATCAAGGGAGTGTACTATGCCAACTTGCAGAAACTCCTAAATGTAGCCGTCTCTTTTACTCTAATAGCTTCATGTCTCGCACCTCTCGCATGTGGAACTCCCTTCCCTATTCCCGTTTCCCTGAGAGCTATAATCTCCAGCTATTCAAGTGTAATGTCAATCGACATCTCCAGTTGCCTTGATCTATCCACTACCCTCATCCTTTCTTCTATCACTCCTATTTGATCTTGCACTAAACTTTCTGTAACCCCTTGCGTCCCAGTGGCTTCCCGCCTTGCTTGGGGTGAAATGCTTAAAAATAAATAAATAAATAAAAGTTACGACAGGCTATCAAGACCGATCACACTGGAGACTAACAAAAGGAATTTTTTTTTTAATCAGGACTATGTTCCAGCATATAGGTCTTTGCTTTCAATGTTTGCTGTGTGTGACTGTGGCTTTAAATTGGTTGGTTATACAGGAATAAAGTGTCGCTGCCGACACTTGGGATTGAACATAGATCGCCAGTGAGCAAACACAGGCGATCCCATAATTGAATTAAGTAGACCACGTGACCATAGAGAAAACACATATATATAGGAAGTCATGTGAGGTCTAGATTGATCGCTATTTCTACTCTATCCTCTATTACTATTCACATCGCTATTCTCTACTCTATTACCTATACAATTTCTCTATTCGGATCACTATACGGATTACTATTCGAGCGAGTATTATCGAGCAAGTACTATAAGTACGAGTGTTATTCGAAGGCGTCTGACAGCAGGATTGTTCAACGGTGTTACTATAGTTGTGTCTGCGATTACAAAGTCTCTACTACAACGAGCATTTTGAAAGTGACAACGAGCATTCGTTGAAATTACAAAAGTGTCAAACGAGTGTTCGTTGACATCACAAAAAATCACCCTCCCTATTCTCTTGATTTGACTTCATCAACATAAAAAGACACCTGATTGGAAATCAGTATCCCAGAGATGATGACGTTATATCTGCTGTTTGATCAGAAGGATGAAGAGTCTTCTTTGAACACTCGGGTGTCAACTTACCTGGAAACAATGAAACAATGCAGTTATGAATAAGAAGAGTTGAAATGAATGCATACAAGATTTCACAGCTCTAGAATCATTCCTTTATAGTCAGCCTATGAACTTTTCAGTCCACCTTAGTATGAGATCCCTCCGAAAGGTTTATAATCATTTTGAATATATCACAAACCAAGTTGCGCAGTCTTGCACAAAATATTAGATAGTATCTTAATGCGCGTTTTTAAATGGATGCTTTCCCGTGTGGTTACTCAGTCGGTTATTTCAGTGAGATATCGTATACATAATAATTTGAACAGTAGATTGTTCGCGTTTCGTGTTGGGAATTTTTGGTAAAAACAATCACTTCACCGAGGTCTATAAGTTATCTTTACATTCCGGATTTGGCTCCCTGAGACTTCGGACGTTTTCCCAAACATAAAACGAGATGTTGAAAAATTGTGGACGAGATTAAAGAGAACCCATTAAAGCAGTTGACTGTCATCCCGGAATTGGATCTTACAGAATGTTTATAAAAAGTGCAATGAAGCTAGGATGCGTGTGTCGGTTGTTAACGTGAACAGTAGAAGTAGGAGACAAAGGCGCCATTCCTTTTTAATTAATTCCATTTATATTAAATGGCTGAACACTTTCCGGACAGGTTTCATATATATATATATATTAATGGTAATAGCGAGAATAACCGTTTCCATAGAGGAAAGATTCTGTTGTCCTTGGCCGACCACTCAACATTACTGCCGTTTGAAATTCATGACATATTTCTCTTAAAATATTATTTCAAGAAAATCGGTTTCTCAAGTTCATTGTTATTGCATTTTCAATTATTGAAGGGAGATTTATTCCTCATTTTTGGCTTGAAATAAATGGGAAAGTCAATTTTTTGTTTTGTTTTTGTTTTGTTTTTTTACATTTATTTTCACTTCGAATTATCTGTGCAATCCATTTTATTTGTTGTTGCTGCTGAATGTGCACAAGTGATGTGGCTTCTGTTTTTTTTGTTTGTTTGTTTTTGTACATTACTTTTTGATTCTCTAGCGACAGTCCACGGATTTTGATGAAAATGAACCTCTTTAGGAACTCTAAGGTATTCTTAATCAGTGATCTGTTGTAGACAGTCGAGTGTTTAGAGATTTCTGAACGCATTGGGCGGTATGCATGGCATACATATGAAAGGCAAGATGTGACGACACTACATTAAGAAGAAAATTTAAGATTAATGATTTGGTTTTGTAGCATATTGGGGACAAAACGATCCTTAGCGCATGCTATTTTAGGGTTAATTTCGTTATCAATTTCTTTATCGCCTATACTAAATTTATTATAATTCAGCCATACACTGAGATATTGTTGTGTATTTCGGGATGAAATCCGGTCTCAAATAAATGACAAACGCAGGAATAAAATATAGCAAATAAATGTATTGACGCAATAATACAATTGGTAATACGGTTAGTAGATCCAGAAATGCGGTTAGTAGCAATAATAATATATATACAGTCTGGAAAATTCAGTATCGAAGTATGACTTCCTTCTGAGTCTACGTACTCGCAACTGTGACTCCTACAAAGCGGTTACCTCACACTCTCACTGTCTGACTTCCGACTTCTGGGTATTCACCGGCAGCAGTACAAGTACACACTAGGCGAGTCCACTTGTATGAAAAAGGGGTGGACCCCTTAAAAGATATTTTACGTGTTTCCTATTTATAATTATATATATGGCGGACTCTCCCGTCGTATTCGACTGATGAGGGTCAAGAATCTCAGTTCCTAGGAACCGGCAGCCAGACACAAGCACATATGATTTGATGATAGTGGTGATGGCTTTGTGCAGAACCAACCACATTATTTGAAGGGATGAATGCAGAGACCTGGTGCACTACGTGCCTCAGGGTCCCTCAACCGATCCTCTGCAGGTTTTGAATTTAGAGTTGTCCTTCATTTAGACCAGTTGCCATCCAAGGTTAAGGAACCCACTTTGTCCTGCTATTTACCTATAGCTGGAGAGAAATGTAGAGGATTAATACCTTTCCCAATGCTATTAGCACCTAAGTGAATATATATATATATATATATATATATATATATATATATATGTCCGTGTGTGTGTGTGTGTGTGTGTGTGTGTGTGTGTGTGTGTGTGTGTGTGTGTGCATGTATGTATGTTACGAATAGGGTCCGGTAGGTCTCCATAAGTATTTAAATGAGACCTAATTGAGCTATGGCCAGGAAGGTGTAGTGTGAGTCTGCGTGTCAAACATGTTGTTGTATGGGCTATATAATTATTTACCAATTTTGATTGATCAGGTATACAATCCCTAATGGACATTTAAATTCGTAAATAATATTTGTCCTATTTAATTTTGTTCTAAGTGGTGAATTATTATTTTTCTATTCGGAACATACTTGTTGACAACAAAAAATATAATAGCATCATCTACATCCCAAAAAAAAAAAAAAAAAATAATAATAATAATGGAAGCCTTATTAATAAAACCAAAAAAACAACAACACTCAGTCAATATCAACTATGAACATGGACACAATATCTTGACCGTGTTTGAAAATGAAAACATTATATAAATACATACACGCAAGAAACTATTTCTTGTTAACAGTTAATATATTTCAACCTTGAATATGGCTAAATGTATAGACGAAAGCGCTCGGATAAAAAAGAACATTCGGACAGTTGTTATATAGTTTATCATCCGAAAAGAAAAAAAAAATATTAGATCACATGAGAAATTGTATAAAAACTAAATCAAAGCTCCTTGTCTGTCGTATTCAATGAAATCTGCATGAAAGAAGGATTGCTGCCTAGACAAACACACACACACACACACACACATATATATATATATATATATATATATATATATATATATATATATATATACGAGGGTAAGTAAAAAAAATTATCCGCTTTTTCGGTGAAACATATCTAGTTTTGTCACACTGCCTGCTGCTCATATAGTCACATGATCGACGTTTGAGCTTCATCGCGCCAGTTTTCTTGCTGCTGTTACAGTGTAAACATGTCCGCGCCACTAGCAGTTTTCCTCAAGGAGGATCAAAGAGCAGTAATACGATTTCTATTGCCGGAAGGTGTATCTCTGCTGAAATTCATCGGAGGCTTTTGGCACAATACGGCGCGCAATGCACTGCCATGTAGAAGTGTGTATAAGTGGCCGAGAATTTTAAAATTGGTAGGACAAGCGTGGGGCAGGAAGAAGGAGCAGGGAGCACATCAACCTCCACTACTGACGGGAAGATCGACAATGGCGAACTGGCGCGTTATCATCTATGAGGTAGCATCTTTTACGCAGATTCGAATCACTGCACTAAGATTTGGATCAATAAAAATAAGCATGGATGCAGAACTCAAAATCCAGAAGGTTTCATAGATTGGTTTACGGCCATATTACGTTGAAACGTCGGTTCCGTACGATCACCCAAGTTAAGCAACGTCAAGCTTGGAGAGTATCTAGATGGGTGACCGCTTCTGAGTACCAACTTGGGAGTTATTAATCGGAGAGCCGATTTCCTATGCCCGTTATATTATCGTAAGCGCTTATAAGTTTGGGAAAACTATGAATCCATCATTTACCCCCCAGCTATGGGTTAATTAGTAACACTTGTATCAGTATATCTGTTAAAGTTTTTTGTGTGTATATATATATATGACTAGTGAGTTAGTTAAAATGACTTAATTCCCTTTATAGTCTACCAATAGAAGGTTGACCAATCAGAAGCCGCAGAACATTGTATCCGTCGTGTATAAAGGCGGCCATCTTTGTTTACCCTACCGGAATGACCAGTGCCAACTTGGGAGACGAAGATGCCAGAAGGAAGAACTACGCTCTGCTACGATATCCACTGCGAACCTGAACTACGCTTTCCTACTGTCTTCGAAATATTCACTGCCAACCTCTGGATTCTATACTCGAAGACGACCGTCATGAATTTGTAACAATACCATCATTATATCCCCACCCTCTAAAAACTTTTAGAATCTAAAAAATATTTTTTGGCTTTAAATAACCTGCAATGGGTTGATAAACCGTAGAAAATTAATGAACCAATCAATTAACGATTTCATTGAAGTAGACGTTAAGGGCTTTATCACCGCCTTTATTTTCTTGTTCTTACTGTTTTTCTTTCTTTTCTTTCTTACTATATACGATTTTTCTATCGTGAAAACGAAACAGCTGCTCTAATATATCTTTTTCTGCCATTGTTACTTGTTAAGTAGAACAGCATTTTCTATTATTTATCTGAGCTAATGATAGGGCGTAAAGCACGTTTTAAATGATTTACTGACTAAAGGACGAACAGTGGATTGTTCATCACAATATTCAGAAATAATCGTTATATTGTGTTACTTGTAGATGATTTATACTATCCTATGAAGGTGAAAAAATAATAGCAAAAAATATGATATCCGACGTTTAGTTTCTGTTGTAATGTGAAAACAAACAATTCGAGGCACAGCCAACCCGCGCCTGCGCAGTGTGATGATTAGGAAATTAGTCTCGCTAGGTTATGCACTAATGTGATGAGTCTGGCTCTCACAGGTCTCCATCCGCTTCGCTCTTTTGGCGCGCAGTTAGACTAACGGAATCTTATACAATAACCAGGAGCAAAATCATTCTCATCACTTATATGTCCTCAAAGGACCAGACCAATCAATAATAGAGTACTTTTCGTAAACAAATGCGAACTAAAATGGAGAAATTAGAGGGAGAGAGAGAGAGAAAGAGAGAGATACTATTCACTTTTGAAGAGAATGTCTAACTTAAAGAATGATTTCACGCCATCTACAGGAGAAAAATCTTTGCGGCAGACGTTTATTTTCTCTTTGCACACAGTTAAGAATCGGCATAAATGTTTTGTCTTGCCTCACTTTCACTTTATTAAAAAAAGAAATTTTTACCTCTGCGTTTCAAAATGTCGGAAATGCGACAATTTACCACGTTCTACGTGCCTGACTCTTTCAATTGTGCTATTTCTAGAAATCGATAATATTAAAAGAAGAGGAAACGAAATGTGATGAAGATTTAATTTTATTTGGTCGTAATTTCTTACATACAACGTTCAATTTTTAATAATGAGTTATATTTTCTTTTCTTCTTGTTGATTCGATCACAGTGCCAAGATTTTCAAGAACTATTAATATAAATAGCGGGATAGAAAATTAACGGCTTACGAGATTTGAACTCACTCGCATTGCCGAGTCATGTCCCAAGCTGTTTTATGCAATGAAGTATCATACAGATATATATATATATATATATATATATATATATATATATATATATATATATATATATATATATATATATATATATAAAAAAGCAGACCACTTTTAAGGTACCATTACAATAATTTATTTCACCAAAATCCTTTTAAAGGACTCCGGATCATCAGGTAACAATTGAACAACGAAATGAAAGGAAAAAAATCTATCTATCTCTCTCTCTCTCTCTCTCTCTATATATCTATATATATATATATATATATATATATATGCATTTCTACTCGGATTATCTATCTATCTATATATCTAGCTATATATCTATCTATCTACCTATCTATACAAATAAATAAATAGCCAATTGAATGTGTCTGTCAATCTACCCCAGTTCGTTCCTGTCTATCTATCAATCTGAGTTCGTTTTATATCTATCTATCTATCTATCTATCTATCTATCTATCTATCTGTCTGTCTGTCTGACTGTCTAAAGAAATAGCCAATTCAATGTCTCCACCATCGCTCTTGTATTCACAAATCTTCATCACAAATATATATCTCACTATTTTTCATGTTTATTTTCTTTCTTTCTTTCTTTCTTTCTTTCTTTCTTTCCAACCTGAATTCTCTGTCTTTCATTTGTTTATTAATTTTTTATGTGTAAGTTTAAGTTTATGTTCCACCTGTAGAAACATGTGCATGATGTCTCATGGCGATATCTGATTTGCCAACACCAGTGGAATTATCACATATCCAGTAATTTTTTTTCTTGAAATCCTCATGCACACCATATACGTCATATACGTCATCCATTCTTCGGGGGTTGGTATTGCGTCTCGTCAGGCCGCACATTTATTCGAATTCATTCAAAACCTTTTCTTTATCAACCATTTCCGACATTTTGTCGTTCATTTTTCCTATATATCCGGTACCATCCATGTCGACATTATAGAAATGATTTACAAATACAATTTCGTTTTAAAAGTAAGAAAAATAAATAATTTAATTAAAAAAATTGTTTTATTCACGAAGTCAAAATAAAAACAATCTCATGTTAAATTTTCGAAAAGATACAAAGGAAACGAGAATTTCTTTTACATTTTTAAATAATCCAAAATCTACAGAAATTTTCTTGAAAAATTAATTTTCGAAGACAGTCACAAATTTAAACAATTTTTGAAAAGTGCTTTCATGGAGAAAAAAACATTTTTCTTGTGTTTCTTGTTTGAACTAATTTTTCATTAAAAATATTGTTGATATTCAAACTCAGAACAGAAAACTCAAACTCAAGGATATTACGCGTAGACCCTCTATTCCGGTTCAAAAGACTGGGGAGGAGCGTGAATCGACTATTGTCCGGTTTATACTCCTCAGATTTTTAACAGTAGTAGACGTTTATCTCTTATTCTTTGTATAAGATCGGGTTTCTAGTTCTTTCTACAAATCTTTTCATTCTGTTTCACTCCTAGTAGCCCTTTAAATATTAGTAGCATTATTGTTTTGTTGGGGGCGAATTGATAAGAAACATCTAGCAGTAGGAATGTCTTAGATCTATTGGGCGGTATCAGCTCTAATGGGTACTCACTGGCAAAAGTGTATTTCTAGCACTGACATCTCTTTGCCTTACATGCACAGATCAGGGGTGGTGACAGAAACATTTCGGGGGATGTTAGTCAGCTTTCCCTTATATGACATGTCAAATTTATTTCTTATGAAATTGAAAAAAAAAGAGACATTTTCGTAACGTCTTTTCAGGTAACGGACAAAGAATTCGTGGTGCTGGGAAATTTCTTTTTCTTCTCCTCCCTGGGAAGAAACAAGAACACATACTGCTAACTGTTATTGTCCAGGTTAGGACCAAGGAATAACAACACGAACACAAGAGTAGAAATAACGAAGATATATTACACGAAATAATAATACAAGATGTGGAAGGTGTTAGTATGACTGTCAGTCTTATTTGGAGTGAACTATTATCGGTTCGACTCGATTCGGTACCTAGCCACCCCCACGAGGGTTGCATGTGGCACAAGGCCGAGTTTAACGTGTGTTTCCCGAGCCCGTATCCTCGGCCCAAAAAATGCCCGTAGAACCCATATAAACGGGATCGGGTTGGTCAACCTCCCCGAACGAGACTCTGCCCTTCGGCGGAGCTTCGTCCGGGTTCCTCTCTGCTTAGAGGCAGAGAGTTCGACCGTCAAGTCGAGAAGTCCGACTCGATTCGGTATCTAGACCCCCCACCCTCACGAGGGTTGCATGTGGCACAAGGCCGAGTTTAACGTGGGTTTCCCGAGCCAGTAGGCTCGGCCAAAAAAATGCCCGTAAAACCCGTATAAACGGGATCGGGTTGGTCAACCTCCCCGAACGAGATTCTGCCCTTCGGCGGAGCCTCGTCCGGGTTCCTCTCCGCTTAGAGGCAGAGAGTTCGACCGTCAAGCCGAAAATCTCGACTCGATTCGGTATCTAGCTCCCCACGAGGGTTGCATATGGCACAAGGCCGAGTTTAACGTGGGTTTCCCGAGCCAGTAGGCTCGGCCAAAAAATGCCCGTAGAACTCGTATAAACGGGATCGGGTTGGTCAATCTCCCCGAACGAGACTCTGCCCTTCGGCGGAGCCTCGTCCGGGTTCCTCTCTGCTTAGAGGCAGAGAATTCGACCGTCAAGCCGAAATCTCGACTCGATTCGGTATCTAGCCCCCCACGAGGGTTTCATGTGGCACAAGGCCGAGTTTAACGTGTGCTTCCCGGGCTCGAAGGCTCGGCCAAAAAATGCCCGTAGAACTCGTATAAACGGGATCGGGTTGGTCAACCTCCCCGAACGAGACTCTGCCCTTCGGCGGAGCCTCGTCCGGGTTACTCTCTGCTCAGAGGCAGAGAGTTCGACCGTCAAACCAAGAAGCTCGGCTTGATTCGTCCCTCTCTCTTGAGAGGCGTTGTATACATAGTGTTAGGAAGAGTCCATTCTGTAGTTATAGGTAAGGACCCATGACACTAATCTTGAAATTGTTTACACTTAGTAGGTTAAATTTAATACAGCAAAACTATAAAAGGGGCATAAGACAAATTCGTTAAAATTTGAGATAAATCATGGCCAGGAAATGGGTCGCTGCGAATCTCATAGTTTCACACCCCTACCATAGAACAATGGTTTTATACGTTACCATCACTTCTACTTTCGCTATGATATGTGGGGCCCGGCGTCCCCTTTGCATACAAAAAGATGATTGTCTAATAAGAATTTTATTTTTACAATGATATTCACCTTGTATCAGAGAGTAAGAGTTTATGTGAATATGTGTGGAAGAAAACTAGTAACCCTAGACATGATCCGTTTAAGATTGTAGTGATCCGGAAAGCATCCTCTTGGGAGTCGGTTCCACAAGATAGTGGTTCGTGGGAAGAATCTGCTCGAGGGGAACTTACATCTCACGAAAGGTATATAAAGGGAATGAGGGTGGTTCACGACGATATGGCTGGCATGGCGCGTTTTAGCAGTCATGGTTATTACTGGAGTAACTAAGGAATTTACTTCATCTGAACACAATTCCATGGAAATAGCGACAGAGAAGCGAGAGTCTTGCGACATTTCGTCTGTAAGAAAAAGATTATCGTGCAGAAAACAACTCATCACCCACAAGCACGCAGAGACGCTTTTGCACGACAGATTGGCAAGTGAAACCCGGGCAGCTCCGACGCATATACGGCCGCGGTAGTCCATTTTCATCCTGATATGACTCTAATAAAGGCATGGACAGGGAACTGGGCATTTTTCCAACACCTTTAGCGACGGAACACATATACGAGCTACATTTGGGGTCTGGGCTTAGTTTAAGTCCCAATAGGCGCTCAAAGCACGGGCCCGCCCTGGGAAAACATCCGTTTATCGCGATTAAAATCAGCTGAATTTTTCTATTTATGATTTATTAGTAATACTAGTGTAACTATGTCGACAAAACTGACGGTAAGAAAGAATATATTTGTTGTGGTAGGATCCACCTAATTTGCATAGTGGAGTACCGACCATATAAATATGGTTGGTACCGGGAAGACGGGAGGAGGAATCAAGAGATTCAATCAGAGACTCTGCCCGACTGCGACTAAGTCAACACATTCTCCAGGAACGGTCTTACCAGGAATATACAAAAGACTATATGTAAATATTGTGTACACTTTCTTGTTTCAATACATTTTGTTCTAAGTACATTTTGTGTTGTATTATTATTCCACGCATTAGTCAAGTTTCAACAATATTATAAGTAATATATATTGTATTGAAAGTAATTTTCGTTTAATCCAAGTACAATTTTGTAATTTAAAATAGTTCGTTGTTAACGTTAATAATTGTACTGTGTACAATTTATAAACACCTTAGGAAAGATACCCGTATTTGATCTAAACAAATGTTACATTTTTACAACCAAAATTTTTGTTACAACAAAAGTTCCCAAAGCACAATATTTTTTGTTTAAACTTTGAAATGTCTGTTTATATCCTTGACATTGCGTAGATTCAATCTGTAATTTCAGTTTGAAAAGAAGGATTGTTACACACATAAAAAAAGTTAGAATTTAGTTCCTCCTATGAACTGTGTGGCCGTAGTTTAAGTCGGTATCTTTGTAGCTTATCAGCGCGGTAGCTTTTTGCGTGTGAACGTGAATGGGGTCATGTCTTCTGTGCGTCTCTTTGCACACTACTTCTCAATTGTTATACACAAAAAACTTAAACATATATATATATATATATATATATATATATATATATATATATATATATAGTATTATGATTCTGGTCATAATACCTCTGCATCTTATATAAACAATTTAAACAATGCAGATGACACTGAAAGTTTCTTTTGTAGACCAATAAGAAATTAAAATAACATACGATATTTGTTGATTTGGTCAGATATTCATTTGTTGATGATGGTGATGAATTTTGTTAAGCGGCATATCAACACCTCTATGGGTTGTTTAATGCCGGAATCTAAGTATGTTGTATGTAATTTTATACTTTTCACTCGAGATCCATCCAACCGATTTTGACCAAACTTGGCATATACATTGTACAATATAAGAGATAGGTTCTTAGCTTAAAATATTAATTTTTAGAAAATCAATAATCGTTAAAGCCTATCGAAAATCGATAAATTCAACTTTTTTCCTCCGGTTTCGTTCAAACTCGGTATGAAGATTACTTACACTATGGCGAGCACAACGGCACCTCGTTTATATTTCTAAACCACTGCGTTTCGCGAAAAACAGTGAAAAACGAAACATCGATATCAACACAAATCGATTTCGACACATATTTTAAAATAAAATCTCCCTCAATTTTCATGCAATCTAATACGAAATTCACTCATTTGTAGCCAACAATAAGTTGATCATTTAACAGTCATTTAACTTAATAATTGAGTCTACCCTTATAGTGAAAACCAGCGTAAATAGCGAAAAATGGCGATTTTTACTGGTTTATTTCTTATTTTTTGTAGATCTTTCAACCAATTTTCATGAAATTGCTTTATAAATTATCCTCTTTTACATCTCTGGTAGCAAACTAACAAAGTGAATTTCAAAAACTTCAAAATAATTGTGGTCTGTATTGAGTATTCATTTTACTTGTTTTACCCCTTCGGCTAACTTCGATTGAATAAATACAGACTTCTTCTGTTATATCAGTAACTGCATTAATTCAAAATGTTTTAATGAAAGTACTTTAAAGCAACTGAACAAGATAGACTTTTTACATTTAAACATGATGCTGTTTTTGCTCCATTCCAATTGAAAGTTTTTCTCAGGGACCAACTGGGTATAGCTGTTAGTATTTTTATAAAAATGTATTTTTATGACTTTTTAGCGTTGTATTGTTTGTCATTTTGCTATAAAAATAACCTGTTGATTTTTGTTTGGGTGCTCACTAATTGTTCATAGCTTTCCAGTGCAAAGTGGGCCTTGTAACAATAGCCATTAAGAGTTAGTTTTACGCACCTTAAAACTTCAAATTATCCTATCAGAGACCTTGCTGCTGGATGAAACTCTTCGGCATACCCAGAACGATATTCGTTTCAAGCTAGTCTTACATATCTTTGCTAATATACAGTGGATTCGATCATCGCTGAATACCCCATTCTAGTCGTCTTGTGACCAAACGAAATAACTATAAGTACATCTTATACGCGTATTTGTCAAATAAAGGAATTTTATATGGAATTTTAATCGCATTTTGCTTACATCATTAAAGCTAGACGAGACATCTATGATTGTTAATTTTCTGCACGACTGCACGTTTCTGTGATTACCATTCTATGAACTATGAAAGAAAGCTTGTTTATTAATTTCACGGGGCCGAATTGAATTTGCCCTTGTTTGATTGAAGAATTATTGTGTATATAATATTATTACGAGCATGCATTTAGTTAAGTTCATATTTTAAATTATGAAGTAGAAGCAAATCATATTCGTTACGAAACAGTGATTTAAAAGCACTTAGAATGTCGTATTTTTAAATCTTCGGACAGAAGTAAAATCAAGAAGGAACGAATTTACTCTACTACTTAGACATTGCTCGTTTGTAAGAGATAGAAATGACATCCTGAGGTAGGTTTAGGAATATATATATATATATATATATATATATATATATATATATATATATATATATATATATATATATATTAAAAAAGGCTTAAACACTAATATTAGTGTTTAAGCCTTTTTATTATATCCTTAATCTGTCCTGGACATTGAGTTCTACCTGGATTCTATCATCTTGGAATTATTTTTTATATAAATATATATGCATGTGTGTGTATGCATGTACGTATGTATATATATTCATATATTTTAGATATATGATTGCATATGTATGTGTATATTTACCACACTAATATTATATATATATATATATATATATATATATATATATATATATGTATGTATTATTAATTAAAGAATATCAAACACTTAAAATCCCATAGGTAACAATTTTTAATTCATGAAAGCTTTAAGAATGCAGCTTTCAATTTTCAAGACATACAAACGAAATCACAAATGAAATTGAAAAGAATACGCCGGGTTAAAATCAAGAGATATTGCTATCTTATTTGGAGAGTGGGAAAGGACAGAGAGGGTTGACCTATTTTGATATACTGACTTCAGATTTGACATTATTATTTCATTTGAGGGTAGTGGGCATAAGTGTGTAAATTGAAAATAATCCCGTTCCGTCCTGTCAACGGCCAAAATTTCAATGCCAATATCTTTCATTCAAAAATTATTTGTAAATAATATTAAACAGAAACATTTTTAAAAATTTCGAAAATAGCGAAAACTTTTCATAAGCATTTTATATAATTAAACAAGAAATTTAAATTGAAATGCCTAAGAGTTTTTAATTAAATAATTATTACTTATATTATGAGAAACCAATTTATAAATGTTATATACCTAGAGTCCTGAACTTTTATATCCTAGATGTATTTATTAATATTTAGAACGATATGAATGTACATAACATTAACATAAGGTAATGTTGGATCGGTGTTAATCGGCTAGTGTATATTTATTAAGTTTATGAGTTTAGTTAAAGACGCATTCCAAATTAATTTAAAGGAGACCAGTTTTACCGCGTAGCATCTAACTTGGTCAAAGATGCGTATATACATATATATTTTTCTAAACTATTTCTTCACCATTCTTTAATTAATAATAATTTGGCTCTGTCTTTTGACATAGAGCTCTCTCTGGATCTATATCCTCCTCGAAATTCCAAACGAATTACCATATTGTATCATTATATATATATATATATATATATATATATATATATATATATATATATATATATATGAAAATATATAGAAAATAGGAAGGAACTGGTTAGGTAAATAATCCAAAGTCCCTTAGTATTTTAGTTATTATTTTTTAAAAATAGTGCTCGATAAAACAAGTAAATTTCAGATATACGTTATTCCAACAAAAATTTCGCTTGAAGATGGAACGGAGCCCATTTTACTTTCAACTCAATTTAATTTAAAGGATTATATTGAAGTTTTCGGCTCTTGTTTTGAAACATGAGACCTCTTATGTAGCGATTTGGAATCATATTTTTAAATAAATAATTATATATATATATATATATATATGAGGAAAGATGTATGATAAAGTGAAAACGTTTTCGTATGACGCGTTTCGTTCTTTCGGACTTCAACGGACAAAATTGTTTCTTCACGTTGATGAGACTGCACATGCGCACGAACGAGTGACGCTAGGAATTTTAAATTGAAATTTTTTTCTTATGTGTTTCGCGTATATAACCTACCAATTTAATTTAGATACGATTTTCTTTTCCTTCCATCAATTTTGTTATTAAGTATCCCATATTTCCTTAAAAGAAAATCTACCAAGAATGATGAAACGTTGTAAGAACCTGGACGCAAAATTTTTGTGCATGATCTAGCGGTTAAATCATATTTTAATCATTTTCATTTCAAGGAATAGATCTCTCTTTTGGAATAAGAATAAGTTTTTTTATATCAATATTGTGGTGAGTCGCGTTAAATGTGTTGTTTTGTAAAACATCCCATTTGTGTTAATATCATCCATGCACATTTGTCACAAGCAGAGCTAAAAAGATGACATTTTAATAAATACAAAACAAAATAATAAGCTAAAAATTGAAGGAGAAATTTCCACTATTACAAGCAATGATTGCCATAAAGAATACAACGGAGAAAACTGAAGAAATTTAAATAAAAGATCATATGAACCAAGAGATATTTTACATAAAAAGAAACGTTTAGCTGCTCATCGTAACGAGAGTGCCCACAATTTTTATATAAAAATGCTAATCTAATTAAAAGAGAAAACAATACTTTCAAGGCGAAAATATTTAGAAAAGGCTTTGATGGATGTAAATTGGCTAATTCGGCCGCTGTCGGGCAGTGTTTAGAGGAAGTACATAGAAGTATAACTGTAGTTTTTTTTTTGTCAGAGGGGAGGGGGGTCATATAATATAGACCAACATGAAAGGTTGAATTTATATCAGTAAAACGATGTTCCTTAGAAGATATAAAAATATTTGACAGGAATTCGATTTAATGAAAGTAGTTTGTCGGGCGGTGTTTACGAAAACTCTATATAAGAATATTTTAGGCGACTGTATCATTTCTTAGTTATATAATATACATCAGTAGAAAAGGCATAATTGACATCACATAAATGCTGTTACATGGATATTATACAAAATATTTGATTTGAATTATATTTATTATATTTTGGTGATATTTTAATTATATTTATTAATTATCAAGCGGTATTTAGCGAATGTACATAGAAGTATATTGAGGCAACATCGCCGTTCTATTAGGGACTTAAAACCAATAAAAAGGCAGAATTTACATCACGTAAACGCTGATATTAATAAGGTTTACAAAGTCTTGGCATGGAATAGATTTAATGAATCTAAATTAGTTAAAACATAGTTAGCCTAGGTCTGTCGTCGGGCGGTATTTAGTGAATATACTTAGAAGTACAGAGTGTTCCAGAAGTCTTGGGAACATTTCACGTCCTTATATCTGCTGAATTATGAATGCTGGTAAGAAGAAACTGGTACTATTTTAAAGCTAAATTCATTAAGTGTTTTTTAATGCTAATCATTTTTTTTCATATTTTTCCAGATACAGTAATAGCATTCACTCAACCAGAAAAGACGTTTTGCGTCTTTGAATTTACAAAAACTGAATCATGGACACTTGTTCAACATGCATTTCGCACAAAATTCCAAAAAAGAGGCACCAGAAAGGAAGTCCATATTGAGATGGAATGGTAAATCCATGAAGGATGGGTTTTTGTGCCCAGCTAAGAGAACGGGACGCTCCTCAACTTTAGATGATTCGGTTGAGCGAGTTCGATCTGCCTTCAAGCGGAGCCCCCGTATATCGATCAGAAGATCCAGTAAGGAACTTCAGCTTCCTACAAAAACTGTTTGGTATGCTTAAAAAGACGACTGCACATGACACCTTACAAGTTAACACAATATTTGTAGGACATTGATAAACCAGCTCGTCGTGACTTTTGCATTGCAATTCAAGAGAAGTTGGATGATGACTGATTTCATGTGTACCGTGTGACCAACGGTGCTTACATTGAATATCTTTGAACATTCCATGTAAAACTTGGGATTAAATTCTTTCTGAGTATGTCTGGCGCGTTTTTATATCCTTAATAGTTTTCGAGATATTCAATGTCAAGACTTTTGGAACACCCTGTGTTTGTGAGGCAACAGTACCATTTCTTTTGGGTGATATAATATACTCCACAAGAAAAGGAAGAATTTAGATCATTAAACTGTGACAATTAGATATTATACAAAGTATATGATACTAATTAGATTTAATGAATCTAGACAGGTAAATACATATTCGGCCACAGTCTGTCTTTGTTGGGCGGTATTTGAGGAATGTACGTAGAAGTAATAGATGGAGGAAACGGCACCGTATTTTGGGGGCCATATAATATACTTTAAAATCAAAGCTGCTAATAGCTATACAAAGTATTTGATATCAATTAGGCTTAGTGAATCTAAATAATTTAATGCATATTCTTCAGTTGGTTAATACATTTTCTTGCTGGCGACGAACGTTGGCGGCGGTATTTAGTGAATTTACATTGAGGAAACACCAACGTTTTTTTTTTTTTTGCTCATATAATAGAAAAGGTAGAATTTAGATCACAAAAAAGATGATATATAGATGTTTTACAAAGTATATAATATGAATTATATTTACTGAATCTAGACTGGTTAATACATATTCGGCCACTGTCGGCCTTTGTCGGGTGGCATTTAATGAATGCACATAGAAGTATATAGAGATAATGCCACGGTCTCTTTCGGGTCACGTAATAGAAAAGGAAGAATTTAGATCACTTAAACGCTGATATTAAAAAGTATTTAATCAAAGTATTTGATATGGATTATATTTAATGTGATGTTATCCAAAGTATTTGATATGGATTATATATATATATATATATATATATATATATATATATATATATATATATATATACAAAGTATTTGATATGGATGATATTTAATATGATATTATCCAAAGGATTTGATATAGATTATATTCAATGTGATGCTATCCAAAGGTTTTTATATATATATATATATATATATATATATATATATATATATATATATATATATATATATATATATATATATATATATATCCAAAGTATTTGATATGGATTATATTTAATGAATCTAGATTGATTGATATATATTCGGCCTCTGTTGTATAGCTGTCGGTCGTTGTCGGGCAATATTTAGTGAATGTACATATTCAGGAATCGAAAAGCCGAGTTCGAATTCCAGTCGAATCCATTACATTCACTTACGTGCTAATACCCTTGGGAAAGTTATGAATCCTCTTCTTTTCCCACCAGCTATGAGTAAATAGCAGGACAGACCGGGTTCTATAGCCTTGGATGGCAACTGGTCTACCGCAGAAAGAAATGGCAATCTACTGCGGGAAAAAAAACTGCCCCGTCAGTCATGTATCTTTCGATACATGATCGCCTAAGCGTGTATCACGTATGGCAATATAACTGACTGAAATTCACTTACGTGCTAATACCCTTGGTAAAGGAATGAATCCTCTTCTTCTCCCCCAGCTATGGGTAAATAGTAAGAAAGACCGTGTTCTGTAACCTTGGATGGCAACTGGTCTACTGCAGAAAGAAATAGCAACATACCGCGGAAAAAAAAACTGCCTTGTCATTAATGTATGGAAAGATACATGGTCGCCTATGTGTGTATCACGCATGGCACATAACTGACATAGATGTATATTCAGGCAGTTTCTTTTGAGTCATATGCTCCAAATAAAAGGCAGAATTTAGATTACATACGCTGATATGTAGATTTTTTTTTGGAATTATTTGATATGAATTAGCTTTGATGAATTTAGATTATTTAATTAATGCATATTTTCCTGCTGTCATCGTTCAGAACTGACCAATGGTGAGAGGAAAAACGATCATTGAAGCCTTCAGTAATGGTATCAACATTCATACACTTCAAAGACCATTGAATAATCATCTAGAGAACGGTGAATAAGTTTTAAAAAATGGGAAACTGGATGAGGAGTTCACAACAGGAAGAGGAATCATCATTTCAACTTAGGGTTAAATACATTCTTATAGCTCAAAATAGAGTTCAATAGTGTTATAAAAACCTCGAAGAATTCCAGTAGGATATCTTTAATCATTTCTAAGATACAGCAGTTCAGAGCTTAATCTAACAATTGAACAATTTTGCTGTAACACGATTTCGGCAATTTTGCTGTTACTCCCGGTATGCTAAAATTCAATGAAATTTATAGGGAAAAAGATGGGTCATATTGAAATAGTGTTGACATTGTGTAAAACACGACATGGAGACTCCTCATTTTCAATCCAGAATACTATCCTCAGAACATGTGCCGTTACTCCTACAAAAGAAAAAAAGAGGGTGAAAAATAAAGATAAAGAGAAAAAAGAGAAAGAAAAAGAGAGATCGACCAACCAACACCTACACACACACACACACACACACACACACACACACACACACACACACACACACACACATATATATATATATATATATATATATATATATATATATAGGATACTGTGCGTTTATATTCTTTATTTTTATGTGCCATGCCTTTTCAGGGCGTAGGCGATCATGGCTCTCCACCTCCCTCCATGCCTTGCAGCTCTCAATAAGTTCCTTCCAATTGCCACCTCCCCCAGACCACGTTCTGCCATTCACTTACTTAAGGCCGCTAGGTATGTCATGTGTTGTTTTTCCTTGTCTCTCTTTCCCTCTATTCGACCCTTGAGTATCAAATTATCCAGGCCATCCTTTCTCATGATGTGTCCCAGTATCTTCAGCTGCCTCTTCCTGATGTTAAGTATAAGCCTCCTCCTTGTTTGCATCCTATGTAAGATCTCATCGTTGCTCACCCGCTCGGTCCATGATATCCGCAGAATTCTTCTGTAGAACCACATCTCCTTCGCCTCGAGTCTCTTCTTCATCTTTGAGGAAATCATCCAACATTCGCTGCATTAAATAAGGACTTCTGTCACGAAACAGCACAAAATTCTTTACTTTGTTACCCAAAAAATCCTCCTGTCTTGCAATACTCTGCCCAGCTTTTGGAATGTCGTCCTTGGCCATCCTAATACGTCTACGGATTTCAGCATCGCGTTTATCGTCGTTTTGTTAGAACGCTTCACAGATATTTAAACTTCCGCACCTGCTTGATTTTAGTCTCCCCAGCGTGCAAATAGCATTTCGGGCTTATCTTTTTACCGATGGCCATGCAGTCTGTCTTCTTGTAGTTTATGCATAGTCCTTTTTTCTCACTCTCCGTCGCTACCTTCTGTAGGAGATTTTGTAATTTCTTTTCTGTTTCTGCTATCAGTACTGTGTCATCTGCGTATCTTGTTAAGATTATGACCACCAATTCTAAGAGATGAACAGATTTAACATCAACATTATAGCTGTATGTGAAACCAGATGGCCAAACAACGGAGATTTTATCAGTAACAAACACAGGATAGTTTATGCAGGCGACGCGTTTATATATATATATATATATATATATATATATATATATATATATATATATAATGATAGAATGTCGGAAAGATATATTTTGCCATTTGAATCTAAGATTTTGAATAACAGCTTTCTAAACACGAAGCATCTCCATCTCTTGCTTTGTTTCCCTCAACTTTTATTTACTTTTTTCTCACTCTCTCCACTGTCTTCCTCTGTCTTTTCATCACCTTTACCTCTCTTTCTGACTCTTTCTCTTTCCCAGTCTCTTTTCTTCTTTACCCACTCTCCCTCTCTCTTTATCGCTTTCCTCTTACTTATCCTCATATTCTCTTTTCCCGCCCGCTCATTCACATTTCCTTTCTTCTCTTTCTCAATTACTCATTTGCCATCCATCTTTGTGTACATAGCTCTCTTGCTTCATCTACATTGTCTCTCCTCATTCTCTCTCGCTTACTCTCTATCTCGGTTCCTCTCTCTCTCTCTCTCTCTCTCTCTCCCTATCGCTTTCACTGTCCACTGTCTCTATTTCTTTTGTTCTTCTTGATCTGGCTTTATGTCTTGTAAATAAAGACAAATGATTCTTAGAATGTGATAAATTTTCCTTTTTGATTATTTGCTCAAAATATTGGAAAAAAATATTTTTATGTGACATAAAACAAAAAAAAAATAACGTTAGATTAATAATTAATTAAGCAGGTGGAGGTCGGTCGGTCGATCTCTCTCTCTCTCTCCTTTTTCTCTCTCTTTTTCTTCTTCTCTCTCTCACTTTCTCTCTCTCTCTCTGTTTTATCTCTTTTTTTTATCTATTTCCCTCTCAAATCCCCTCTCTCACTTTTTCTCGCTCTCTCTTTTTCTCGCTCTCTCTCTCTCTATTTTTTTCTTTCTCGTTTTCAATCTCTCTTTCTTTCCTCCTCTTTTTCCCTCCCTTTGTTTCTCTCTCTCTTTTTCTCTCTCTTTTTCTCTCTTTTTAACATTCTCTCTTCTTCTTTTTCCCTCTCATTTTCTCTCTCTTTTTACCGCTTCCTCATTTCTATTTTTTCTCTCTCTTCTCTCTCTCTCGCTCTCTCTCTCTCTATCAATTCCTCCTCACCCCATTACCCAGATCCTTCCCTTTTTCCGGGTTGAGAATCATGGTTCATTAGTGAGAACATTAATTCTATTTCCGTCAAAACCAGTCCTCTCCAACATACTTCACCCCGTCCCACACACTAATGTGCCACACCAAATGTGACCGTCACACACACACACACACACACACACACTAATGTGCCACACCTAATATGGCCGTCACTTCGCTAAGACTTAATCGAAAGATGGATGAGCATGATATTAAAAAAATATAAACGAATATTTAATGCGACGAATTTTCATTTTTGTTATTTGTTACAACATCATTATTTTGGGGGTCCCCCTCCTCTTAAGTTGTATATTCATATTTGTCGTCCGTGTGCGTTGCAACCAAGTTTAAAAAAACCAGACACACATGAAATATGTGACATCAGACAATGACGCGTTATTTTATCTGTGCGCACGTGGTTGGCGCACGCACGTGTAGGAGTGGCTAGACGAAATCAAAACAAATCATAATATGAAAACAACAGCAGATGCTGTGTAGAGATCTATATTTTTATAATAATTTCACCTAATACAAGGGACGAGAGCAACTCAAGGTAGAGCTACTAAATGATATCTGTAACAGGAGGTGGTGGAAAGTATGAGAGATAACGAGACTAGATGATGACTGAAATTTGACCTGAAGAGGTTAAAGTTCTAGTTTTCAGGAAATCTACGTCGGCATGTTTAACAAATAGCATTTCTTTGGATAAGAAAACTGAGGGGAACCTCCTTCTTGCAAATGGAATACGAGGAGGAGATGAGAGTGATTCGGCTTTGCATTGTACAGGATGCACAGTATAAAAAAGAAGCGGCAAATTTATTATCACTGTTTATTCTTTCAGGAATAACTGAATAAATTTATTGAATATTCATGAACTCGAATAATCATTCGACTCCTGTCTAATTACTTAATTCTGATTGGTTCTTTTATGATCGATTAAATGCTGTTCGATTTTGTGGCTCGGCATTTAAAGGTTATTTGCTTTCGTCTTTCGTTCTACCCTTCTCATATGTCTAAACAACTTGATTTTGAGTGCAAAGTTATCGTATTTTTCAAAGAACATCCGACGTAGGGATTGACGAAATGTGCAGAAATTCTACCTGGATTTTCCAGTCACATCAGTCGTCACAGATTGCGTCACATATTTTCGAATTTACCGCCTTTTTTTGGCCCCGTTGTTATAATGGATGATCCCAACTATACATGTCTGAACTGTTAAAACTAAAGGATACAGCTCGTTTGAACATTTGCCATGGAAATAGCGATAGAGCGGCGATATGCTTTCAACATGGTATCTGTAGAAATGAGTCAGTAGAGTCTACTTCTACAAGAGCGAGTAAAGCATTTTCTAAGGATTTGAAAGTTTAGCGTTGAAGAGAAGCAAAAACAAGTTTTAAAGATTTTGAAGCATCAAAAAAATAACTGTTAGAACTTTAAGGTAACCTTGATATATGAGGGAAGGATATTAGAATAACCCAGAGCATGTACTGAGGACAACGTTTCTGCATTATAGATAGACTAATAGCATGGCCCTGCGTTGCTCGTGCTTGATCCAAAAATCGTACGACTCATACAGCAATCGCTATCACTTGACTTAAAATATTTTTGCCCTTCCTTGCCTTTAAAGGAGTGCCCTTTGCCGTGCTGATGTTGCTACATGCCTTACGTCTTGCCTATCTCACACTGCGAATTTTTTCTAAGCTCTATACTAAACATTAAATCTTTTACGAAAAAAGAACTAAACAAAATGAACACAAAACGATCAGCTTTAAAAAAGGACTCGTAACTGGAAAAACCGAATGAAAAAAAAATGTTAACAACAAATACTTTTTCACACCCAACCCAGTTCTGCGGAACCAGAATCAACGTTGAGTTTAAGCAAGTGAATGAGCCAAGTGGAGTAAAGTGACATGCAGATTTAAATTTTTTCCTGAATTAAAAAATAAAAAAAACGCTTGATAAAGGCAATTCGACGTAGACTAATGGTCTCGTTAGGTCAATTAGTGCCTGAGAAGAAACTATGAACTATTCTGCAGCTAAGCTATGCTTAGTAAATCGATATATATGTATACCGACTGTAACAGCAAAATTGTCCTATTGTTTGATTAAGCTTTGAACCGTTGTATCTTAAAATGATTAAAGATATCTTACTGGAATAATCCCAAAATTTTTTTTACGCTATTGGACTCCACTGTGAGCAATAAGAATGCATAATTACTCTTCAAGCTTAACAGAAGAATTTTGATGAAATCGATCATAAACAAAAATGGCATGTTCATCGTTAATTAATCATAGCTAAGGATCGAAAGCTCATAAAGTATAGAAAGAAAGTTAATATATATATATATATATATATATATATATATATATATATATATATATATCAGGATCATTTTCAAACGTATTCAAGATGATCTTCGCCCTCTCTAAGCTTCTAACATTCTATCCTGGAGTAACAAGGTGCCTCAAAGTTTTCATGTACGATTTAATTTTCAAGCCTTTTTTTCACAGCTTTTTGGACTGTCATAGCTGAAACTGCTCTGTCACGTGGCACACGTCTTATGGATTGAGTTGAATCTTTTCTAATTGATCTCTTTAGCTCTAAGTTGAAACGACGATCTCTCTTCCTGTTGTGACCAATGAAGATGAGGATAACAGTTTAAATAATGTAAATAATGCAATTAATAATGGTTTAGTCATACAAATCTTACTTAACCCGTGGCTGCGTGGTGAATAGGTGGATTGATGGCTTTCACATAGATATTTGCGCGTAAGTGAATATAACGCACACAACTGGAATTTGAACTCAGCTCTCCGATTAACAATTGCCCGCTATTATCCATCAACAGCAAATCCAAGTTTACAACACAGGTTAGTCTCAAGTGGTCACCAACCTAGGTGCTGACCAGGCTCGACATTGCTTAACTGATGTAATCATACAAGAACCAGTGTTTCAACGTTATATTTCCGTAAGTCAAAACAAAAAGGACTGTGGGGAACAGCGAACATTTGTAAATCCATGATAGAACAAGTAATAGGAATGATAGTACAAATAGGAAGTTGGGAAGAGCCCTGAACAATCAGTAGTGATACGATACACAAAATAAGTTTTACTGTGTCAATGAGTTTGATCCACATTAGATATTCAAATTCTTGTGAATCCATTATTTAAGTACCTTCAAGGTATGCCCTTATCCATGTGTTCGTACATTATTTGGTTGTTGTCGATCCTCACTGGGAACCGCAATGTTCTCATCATCATCATCTTGCAGCCTCAGCCGAGATTGAACTCACTACACCTTTCCAGTATTCCTTATCTGTCATAGCTAATACTTTGATTGGTGTAGTTCATAATCTTGTCAAATAGCTGAATTCTTGATGCTTCACTTGGGCCATCAAGGGTGTTTTTATCGTGACACCATCACTAAATGGATTGCCAAGCAAGGCTCAGAGAGACTCCATTCACCCTCATCTAAGATCTTTGAAGGGACGAATACAAAGACTTGGTGCACCGAATGCTACAAGGTTTCCAAACGACCCTCTGCAGGTTTTGAATTCAGAGTTGTCCTTCTCCTAGACCAGTTGCCATCCAAGGTTTTAGAACCCGGTCTGTCCTGCTATTTTAGCCATAGCTGGAGGGAGAGGAAGAAGAGGATTTATACCTTTCCCAAGGGTATTAGCACGTAAGTGAATGTAATGGATTCAACTGGAATTCGAACTCGGCTCTCCGATTCCTCAATCCAAGCCGCTATCCATTACTCCACCGTGCCTCCAATGTTCTAGCCTTGTAGAAAACTATGCTGACCTACTTGTTATTGGCATTTACAAAAGTTCATTTTGGATGTTAATAATTTTCTGCTACTTTAATTTAGAAATACAAAAGATATGAAGTTGTGAAGATGTTGATCATCCTGTAGTGATACGAGACAAAATAACTTTTACTGTGTGTCAATGAGTGTGATCCACATTAGATACGCACATTCTTGTGAATCCATTATTTAAGTATCTTTAAAGTATGCCCTTATCCATGTGTTCGTATATTATTTGCTTGTTGTCGATCCTCACTGGGAACCGGAATGTAGAAAACTATGCATGCCTACTTGTTATTGTCGTTTACAAAAATCTATTCTTTTCTGCAAACTTTTGCATTTTTATTTTGTATAAAATCCTGACGTTACTTTCGATACTATTTTTGCGAAGCGTCTCAGCTTGGTACTAAACTCCAGTTTTGCTCGAAAAGTTTTGGGGATAGAGGGTCGGGTAGAGAGATTTATATTAAGTCCCTGACAAATATCCTAAGGTTAAGAGAGACGTCGAAAAATAATTGGAGCTCTCAACTGCACACAGCACCGCTTCTTACCCCTTCGGCGTTCCTCTTCTGTCAAGAGTCGCCAACTCTTCACTGGCAGGTGTCGGGATTTCGAACAACTGACCAGACGTTGGTCAAATCAGAGGTCAGCTTGTTGTCATTTGTTAGTGGCCATCGTTACTGATTTAGCACGACTTGCTAACTACCTGGAAGTGTCCACAAGCATTCTGCTTCCTAACAAGCGAGATTTCTTAGTAATTTCACTGCTCAAGGTCAAGGACAGAATGACAGTGTTCTTGAGGATGATACATTTAGCAGCTGTGATTCGTGACGTTTTTCGAACATTTCATTAATGCCAGTCTGGACAGGCCAAATATTGCACGCCTCCTTGGACACTCCTCAAGAAAAGTGGGGGATATTTTCTCCCTGGGGTCGTCTTTTGATTGTGGAATGAAATCGAGTCAAATTATTAGATAAAATTCGCTGTAACGACTTCACGTCTTTGAGAAAATCCTATGAAGACTTCTTTAAGGTAAGTGATTAGTAATTTTACAAGTATAAAGTTATAAATCTCATTAGTTGAAAAGAAACATTAAACATTGTGCATGAACATTTAAAGTAAACAGATACATCGCATTGTAATATAGTTATACGTTTCCCAGCAGTGTTAAAGATCGGGGTTCGAGCCTAGCTAAAGGCAAACATGCTGAAAGATAATCATCTAGACAGACAAGGTTAATTTAGAAATCATCGGCGTGGAAAATAGGATTGATGTGCTCAGTTGTAATTAAGGAGGTTTCATTGCATTCCCTTTCGCACAAATACTCTTGAGATAAGTATGACACTATATCTTGCTAAAAGAACTATGAGTTCAGTGCTGAGTAGCCTATGTAACCTTGGTTGACAAGCAGTGTATATGAAGGACAACTTTAAATTAAAAAAAGACTGGACCTGGAGATGACACAGCTTCAGTGTAAAAAATCTATTTGCGTGATAAACCACCACAGCAACACCTAGCGTGATTGGCCTGTGTCGCAATATAATGTGGTGTGTGTTCGAGTCAATTTTCTTTGTGAGGGAGGTTGAATGCGCGGATTATTTTTATTATTATTGCATAAAGCAACTGATATTTCATCCCTCAATGTACACATCAGGCTCGACGTTGTTTGAATTCGGGGATCGAAAAGAAACCAAAATTTCAATGTTATATTTTCATAAGCCAAAACAAGAAAGGCCGTGTGAGGAAGTGAATAAACTATCTAACGAACAATTTTAAATCGATGATAGGACAAGTACTAGGAGTGATAGTAGAGAGAAAACATATTACTTTACAATTACAACAGATAGGAAGTTGTGGAGAGTTGATCGCCCACATCCAGTCTTGACACGGCACATAAAAGAAGATTTACAGACTAATGTGTTAGTGTAATATTTCGCTTCCCAAAATGTTTTCAGATTCTTTTTGTTACAAATTCATGACGGTCGTCTTCGAGTATAGAATCCAGAGGTTGGCAGTAGGAAAACGTACTTTAGGTTCGCAGTGGATATCGCAGCAAAGTAACAGAGCGTAGTTCTTCCTTCTGGCATGTTCGCCTGACAAGTTGGCTCTGGTCATTCCGGTAGGGTAAACAAGATGGCCGCCTTTATACACGACGGATACAATGTTCTGCGGCTTTTATTGGTTAATCTTCTATTGGTAGACTATAAAGGGAATTAAGTCATTTTGATTAACTCACTAGTTACACCTATATATATATACACAAAAAACTGTAACACTTTTGAAACCATTATTTAGTATCTTCAAAGTGCGCTCATATTCATAATTTTGTATATTATTTGCTTGTAGTCGATCCTCACTGGGAACCAGAATACTTAAGCCTTGTAGATAACTAAATTTGCCTAATTGTTGTGGTCAGACAGCAGAACCTAGCGTAGTAAGGCTGTAGCGCAACATAAAGTGGCTTATTATTATTATTAATAATATTTCCTTAGTTGTTTCCTGCTTTGCATCTAGTAGAGCCGGGTCCAAACTATGGCTCTTAGGTCCTGTAGGAGAATAGTCATTTAATTAATAGCCCTTTTCTTAGTCTATGGGATGTTCCTAGTCGTGCGATCTTCTGGGCAACTTGTATATTGATGTTACCTGGGATAATGTTAGTAAAATTGTCCATTCCTTTTCTCACGTGGCCAAGTGATCCGATTACTATTGGTACAATCTCAGTCTTCATACCTCACACCCTGTTAATCACGATCTCCAGGTCCTTGTAGTTGGACAATTTATCGATAATTGTCATGGTTGTATTTCTATCAATAAACAAACACTTCGTGAATTTCTTGTCTTATATGATAATATCAGGTCTGTTGACTTTTGTTTTCCTGTCAATTTGAATGGGCATTTCCCAGAGAATAGTTTCTTCATTATTTGGGGTAAATAAAGCGTCTGTTTGATGCTCATACCATCTCTCAGTGGTTTCGATTTTGTGCTTCTTGCATATCTTCCAGTGCACATATGTCGCTACCTTGTTATGTCTAGGGTATATTCATTTTTTGCCAGTTCCGGATATCCTGAAATTATATAGTCGACAGTTTAATCATATTTTCCGCAGATCCTGCATTTCAGGTTAGTTCATTCCTTGATTACTATTATTGTTATTATTATGATTATTATTATTATTACTATTACTATTATTATTATTATACGAGAGAGCATCATGACAACGAATTGGCAAAGCCAAATAGACCAATAATGATATTCAGTTTGGGTATAGTATACAAGGCACATGCATCACAGCCAAGAATATTGTTTTTATTAAAAGTAGCACAAAACATTGCAAGTGGTGTCGATTAATAAATACGTTATTATCGGCTAAGCCAGTCCGCACAGTCCCCGAATGAGTGTGTCCTCAAATACCTAGATATAACTCCCAAATGACTTCGGCTGCCTGATACGTGAAACATAAAATATCCTGGTACCAGATCATCAAGCTCGCACACTACGTTGGCTCAGCATGTAGGGAGACATGCTTAGTTGATCAAGTTCAGGCAACTGACATGCAAAACTGAAGTATTGAACAGGATATTTTTAGAAATCAATTTTATTATTTCTGAAATTTTCATAGTAAAATCCATGAATATAAAATAGCGTTAACAAAGACTTTAGGCCTCTGATAATAAGCAGTCGAATGGAGAGGAGTCTATTCCTGTAGATTAAATAAAGGATTCAGTTCAGAATTCCTGTAGGTTACCCAGAACGATATACACCTGACGAAGTTAAAGATTTATTTAAAATAATATTTAGTTATAAATATATTGTTGAAAAACATATTTCCCAACTTGAAATTGTTTAGTCTCAATATGAAATTGGTTAGTCTCAATTTGAAATTGGTTAGTCTCAATATGAAATTGGTTAGTCTCAATATGAAATTGTTTAATCTCAATATGAAATTGGTTAGTCTCAATATGAAATTGTTTAATCTCAATATGAAATTGGTTAGTCTCAATTTGAAATTGGTTAGTCTCAATATGAAATTGGTTAGTCTCAATTTGAAATTGGTTAGTCTCAATATGAAATTGTTTAATCTCAATATGAAATTGGTTAGTCTCAATTTGAAATTGGTTAGTCTCAATATGAAATTGGTTAGTCTCAGTATGAAATTGGTTAGTCTCAGTATGAAATTGGTTAGTCTCAATATAAAATTGGTTAGTCTCAATTTGAAATTGGTTAGTCTCAATGTAAAATTGGTTAGTCTCAATATGAAATTGGTTAGTCTCAATATAAAATTGGTTAGTCTCAATTTGAAATTGTTTAGTCTCAGTATGAAATTGGTTAGTCCCAGTTTGAAATTGTTTAGTCTCAGTTTGTTTTAGTACCAACTTGAATTTGATTATTCCCCAGTGCAACTTGAAATGCTATAGAGCAGTCTACCTCCGTAGATTAAATAATATCTTCATTCAGACAAGCACAAAAGACTTCTATGAAAATCAAAGAAAAAGGTACGGATATTAGTCAGGAAATATCATGTAAAAATACATTAATAAATAATATAAACAAGATTAAAATCGAAAATCGGAATCACTAGTGGCTACTAGCGGCTCGTCTGAATTAAAATCATTTTCTTTTCTCGAATCAAACCGAGATAATAATTTTCCAACTCTCACAGTTATTTTCGAAAAAGTAAAATATTAAAGTCTGGTGAATTATTTTAGTTGATATTTTGGAATAAATCTAATCTTACTGTCACTAATTACGTATAAAATTGAAAATGGAAAAAAAAAAATTATTTGAAAAGAATTATAAAAAAAAATAAAATTCGATTAATAAGTTCGCCGAACAAACAAAATGTCAGAAAGATATGTTTTTAAAAAAATCTGCAGGTGGTCGGCTTCTTCATTCGTCTATTTCCTCGAAATGTTCTCCAAAGAAATGCTTTCCAAAGAAATAATTTCTAAGAGTAATATCCGAAATTTCCAAACACGACACCTGCAGAATCATTTTGAAACGTGGTAATCTGATAACTGAAAAATTAATTAATTTACAAAAAAAAAAAAAAATGATAAAAATAAATAATGATTAGGATCTCAAATTCGAGGTTGTTTAAAATAGCGATTCACCTGATGCGATGTCAATTAGGAACATTTTTGCGATGCAAGATTGTATGACATCCTCTCAATACGCCATTGACTCATTTATCAAGTTAAGGAGGTTAAGCGACAGCAGGTCTTCGGGGTACTCTAGAGATCTCTGAAATATTTTAGCTAATATTAGAAACTAGAAATGCCTGTGAAATTTCCACGGTTTTCCTATTTGAATTTTCTGATAAATTTTAATTATTAAATTAATGATGAAAAATCTCACAGTGAGTTCTACAAAAATAGATTATCTGTAGAAATCCTCTTCTCGTATCATTCAATATTTGCGCCTAAGAACTTTAACCAAATTTTATAATAACAATCATAAATATGAATGCTGGTTGTTATTTTCAGAAGTAAGGGGGTACAAATGAAGAGATTTGAAATTGACATATTAACAACAGACGTTAAATATTTCTTTCATTCTTTTACTGAAACTAAGAAGCATTTTTAATTTATGTATATAAGAGTTCTTGGATTGCAAAGGAAAATATTTGTCGCAGATTACTTCCACAACAAAGACAACAAATCACTGCAAGTTCAGACTCGAAGATCAGTGGGGTAGAAGGAAATGTCAAAATCTCGATTTGCAGGTACTCTGTCACAAATCACAATGCATGTAACCAGTCAGAAAAAAAAAATAATTCACTCACTGAAGACCGCCGCAGTCGCTAAATACACGAAATTTGACTTTTTTCTCCCCGATTCGTTGGTTGGTTGCTTTGTTTTATGGTATATCAAAACCTCAGTGGGTCATTTACTGCCAACAAAATTTTCGAAATAGATTCATAGCGATAGTTTGGTAAAAAAAAAAGACGTGTATGTATACATATATATTTGAACCATTTTTCAATTACTCATATTTTTTAGTACAATCCAACTTCTTTTAGGAAATTTACAATCTTGGATGGTTTTATTTTCGTAAAAAGATTTTTTTTTTTTTAAATTTCTCAGTTGGTAGATAATAATTTTTTGTACAAAAATTATTGTTTGTAATAATTTTTTTTTTGTTTTAAAGTATTTCTGGTATTACAACCTATTTTTACCCAAGTTTGGGTGTTAACTATTTGCCCATAGCTGGGACCCTAACAAGTGCTACTATCCCGGGTCAGGGTGGACCTGGGAACACCAGCAATTAAGAGGTGGTTCCACGCTCCTCAAAACCGACTGATCAGAGGCCTTGATCGTCTTACCCAGGACGCTCTCCCAGATTCGAGAACACCAACTGCTTTTATCGACCGAGCATTTTTTCCATTCGTCAACGACTGAGAGAGGACGCACAGTATTAGCATACCAAAATACTTTTATAGCGATTTGTTTCTAATTTAAATATTCCGTCTTCAGCATATCATGTAGAATACGTGCCCTTTTTTCGGCAAGTAACTTTCTTTTTCGACACGTTTCCTTCGTAGGATACACGCGACATCTCGTCGCTTGGTTTGACGAGGTAATTCGCCGTTTTCTTCGCTATAATGTTGTCTGTCTTTCCGCTCGATCAAGACTATTATTTATGGGTTATTGGAGACGTTATACACTTCTATCACCCCTACTTTCTTTCATCTCTCATTTTCTCGCTGAAACCAAGTAGCGTCTATAACGTTTTTTCATCATTCTACAAGATATAAACTGAATAGTTAATTATTTATGAGGTATTGGCAGGGCGTAATGGTTGTGCTGACTAAGGGACTTACAAGCAGGATTATAATGACATGTCGTCGGAATGTTTTCATCTGTTTCTGGAATTTCAAATTATTATTTCTAGAACAGTTTTTCTCCTGTATGTAAGTATATGAGCGATGTTCCTGAGCACAATCTTTTTTTCTTTTTTTTTTTTTTTTTTATCTCAGGTTATGGTTTCTTGGGATTTTCGTAATGTATGTGTCTATATTTGTTTTAATTATTCCTAGTGCTCCTAGTATTATTGGAATAACGTTTGTGCGTTAATACCACATTCCTGTAATTTACATTTCCAAGTGCTTATGTTTTGAAAGATTCTCATTTTTTTTTTTTTTTTTGCTGGGATATTTTTATCAGACGAGATGGCCAATTCAGCGTGATAGCGCTTATATTTTATCTAATGTATGCTTGTCTGCAAAAGAAAATGGAAACAAAAAGGATACTTATAGTTAACATCAAACAAACGCAATTATTTCAGACACATAGTGAGTACAGTGGGCTTAGAAATTTGACACTCACAAGTTAGATTGAAGACAAGAGAACCAGAGGAATACAACGCATAACTTATCTCACGAGCTTCTGAGGTATTGGCAGAGCGTAGCGGTTGTGCTAACTAATATAATTATTATAGTGACTTATTGGAATGTTTTCAGCTGTTCTTGAAATTTCAAATTATTATTTGTAGTACAGGCATTTTTTCTGTATGTTTGCATATGAGCGATGGTCCTGGGCCCAAACTATTTTTTTCTTTTTTATAACCCAGATTGAGGTTTCTTGGGATTTTATTAATGTATGAGTCTATATTTCTACATTCCTAGTACTCGTAGTGTTATTGGAATGACGTTTGTGCCTTAATATCACATCCTGTAATTTACATTTCCAAGTGCTTATATTTTGAAAGATTCTCATTTCTTTATGCTGAGATATTTTTATCAGACGAGATGGCTAATTCAGCCTGATAGCGCTTATATTTTTTCTAATGTATGCTTGTCTGCAAAAGGAACAGCCCAACATCCAAATTACAATTTGTAGATACCAAAACAAACAAGCACAAAAATATAAATGTCTTGGAAATGGTGGTTGAAAGATTGGCACCGAAATCCGAAGGGGCATTGGAATAGCGAAATATGCCTTTCAAATGCTAAACAAAGTATTAAGAAACTGGAAAATTTGGTTAGAAACAAAGAAACAGTGAATGCTAGACAATCTCCTCACACATGAAGAAAAGAATAGAAAACAGAAATGTACTTTTAAAGAATTATGTTGAGAATACCATGGACTGGTGAACAACGACGAAGTTTTAGAGAAAATGGAAACAGAAAGACACTTATAGTTAACATCAATCAAATGCATTTAAATTATTTCGGATACGTAATGAGTACAGTGGGCTTAGAAAATTTGACGCTCACAAGACAGATTGAAGACAAGAGAGCCAGAAGAAACAACGCATATCTCACAAGCTTGTGAGGTATTGGCAAGGCGTAACGGTGGTGCTAACTAATGGAGATACAAGTAGAATTATAATGACGTGTTGGGATGTTTTCATGTGTTCCTGGAATTTCAAATTATTATTTGTAGTACAGTTTGTCTCTGTATGTAAGTATGTGAGTCACGTTCCTGGGTACAATCTTTTTTTTTTTTTATCTCAAATTGTTAAGAGTTTTTTTCTGGATTTTATTAATGTATGCCTCTGTATTTGTTTGAATCATTCCTAATGTTCATAGTATTCCTGTCATTCATATTTTAAATAGCGGTGCGATATCAATTAGGCACATTTTTGCGATGGAATATAGTATGACATCCTCTCATTACGCCTTGGACTAATTTTAACACGTTGTAGGAGGTGAAGTTACAACAGGTTGTCAGAATAGTGTTTAGGATAGATAGCAAAAAGGCAACATTTTTTAAGTGCTACAAAGGACAGGCAGTTGTAAAATGTCATGATCACTAACATTCTGAAGGAAGATTATACATTGAAGAAGAACAATTATTCTATTTCTAATTTTGAATGGCACAATCTGTATGTAGCGTAAAGTCTAAGCCACTGTAGCATTTTCGCATATCACTGGTGGGGGTTTGTGTATATAGCATCTTTCTACACGGGGTAGGTAATAATATTTTAGAATACATGAACGAGGGTAAGTCAAAAATTATCCACACATTTGTTATAGCATAGCTTTAAGTTTTGCACAATGCGTTCTGAACACGTGTGCTTATAGTTGGTACTTCTGTGGACCAGTGATCGAACTTTGAACTTGATCGTGCCAGCTTTTTTCTGCTGCTGTCAAATGGCTGCTCTGCTTACAGTGTACACTAAGGAGGAACAATGAAGAGTGACCCGAAACTACGGAGAACATGCTACCTCATTGATGATAACTCACCTGTTCACCATTAGCATCTCTCCAGATTGCTGAATCTTCTCGTCAGCGGAAGAGGTTGACGGGAGTCCTGCTCATTTTTCGTGCGTCACATATGTTCGGCCACTTTTAAACTTCTCGATCCAATCATACACACTTCTACACGCCAGTGCACTGTCACCGTATTGTTTTAAAAGACTCCAGTGAATGTCAGCCCATGACACGCAATCCGACCAGAGAAATCAGATCACTGCTGTTTTTTTTTTTTTTATCAGTGGTGTACACTGCTAGCGGAGCGGCCATGTTTGCACTGTAATAGCAGCAAGAAAACTGGCGCGATCAAGCACAAACTTCGATCACGCGACCACAAAACTGCCATATATGTTAGGACGAAAGGGCGGATAAATTTTGACATATGTTCGTATTTCTAGCATGTCTATTTTAAAACCCATCTGATGCGAGATTAGAGTACCCATCTGTCAGATGATCAATACTTTCTTCAGCTTTTGTACAAAAGCAACATTCTGGATCTTTGCTATTCACTGAAATAAATGCATCGTAGAGATCTTGTAGGCAGGTTTTACACTTAAGCAATCTTGCTGTTTCTAATTCAAGCTCCGCGGCTCCTGAGTAGTCATATTTTGTCAACATCAATGTCTTGTGTTCTTGATGGTTATAGGTCATGTAAAGTGTTTTTCATCTCATCTTCTATTTACGTTAATTAGAACTACACCAAATAAAAAAAAAATGAGGATTACCAACAGCAGCAACAACTAAAATGGATAGCACATGTAATTCGACGTGAAAACAAGGATATAATCAAGCTGCTAGCATTCAACACCACATAAGCTAAAAGCTTCGGAAGCAAATCCCCATCAATACTGAAAACAGTGCTAAAAGCTACTAAATTTGAGAAAACTGTTTTATGCTGGAGGTTTATACGGAATGGAAATCCCTTGGGGTGTCCTCGTATAGGTTCGGGTCCTATCGCCAATGCTCGTCCTGGGTATGACCATAAACTACATCCACGTCCTGGGTAAGACCATAAACAACGTCCAACAGCAAGGCCTCTGATCAGAAGGTTTTGAGGAGAGTGGAATCACCTCTTAATTGCTAGTGTTAACAGGTCCACCCTGACCCGGGGTGGTATCACCTGTTAGGGTCCCGGCTATAGGCAATTAGTTAACACCCAAACTTGTGTAAAATAGATTTTAATACCAGAAATACATTGTAATAAAAAATTATTACCAGGAATAATTTTTGAAGAAAAAATTATTATCAGCAATACTTTTAAAAAATACCCGCGAGTCTTTGGAAAAAATATGACCACCAATAGATTTCTTCAAGGAAAATATTCCCAGAAATAGATTTTTGAAGAAAAACATTGTCAGCTATAAAAATTTTGTCGGCATTAAATAACCCATTGAGGTTGATATGCCGTAAAGCAAACCAAACTGAAACCAAACTAATAATATTACTTTGCAATAAATACCTTGTCGACATTAAATAACCCATTGAGGTTGATATGCCGTAAAGCAAACCAAACCTATCGCCAATGCCATATTGCTATGTTATTCCAATCAGAGATCAGTTTTGTGCGGTCAGTATTGATTTTACAGTCCAAGACAAGGTATTAACCAATCTCCCCACGTAATGTGACGTGATGTGACACAAGGTCGGTTTCATGTGGGGCACCCAAGCGTATACACCTGGACCAGGACTAAAAATTACCTAGCTACCGCAACCGTTGGTTGAACTAGCATCGGTATTAAGAATGTCCGCTGTCTTTAGGGCAAAAAGCGGAGATTGCCGTGGACAGATGTTCCCCAGGACCGGGCACCTCTCTATAATTTTTTTCAGTTGCGCTCTCTCCGTAGACAGAGACACAACTGATTTGCGCTCTGCACGAAGACATAGACGCAAAGGAGCGATGATAACATTATAAGACCCATACGGGTCGAGGCTATTGTCGCTTACCTTATGTAGTGAGCCTATACATAACGTTTTACTTCTAGACGTATGTTCATTAGTGGGAGCACTAACCAACCACTATTACATGCATATAGCTGGCCACTCATATTCGTGGATACCCGTCTACTAGGGAGTCTAGCCAATCCTTATTGCAGATGCTTGCTGAGGTGCATTTGTGTTTATTCAACACCCACAGAGCCAACTTGTGGTTTATACTGCAACTATGCTGGACAGACCCTAGTTACAGTTTCTGAGAAAGAGCGTGTTATCTGGCGTGATCAACAATTAGAACAGGGCCAGCACGTTCAAGCCCTCAACCACAATGACTTGTGATTTCGTGCTAGCACAGTTATCGACGGCCTCAAAGTGTTTCGTCTACCCAATTTCACTCACAAGGCTTGGGCCAAAACGTTGTGTAGTCTTCAGGCACTTTACAAAGGTGCCGCACGCTGGTATCGACCCCTCCAGTCTGATAACATCAGGAAGACTCCTTCCTGACAAATTTACCGTTATACACATAATTAAACAATGATAACCGCAATTTGTGTATTAATCAGAAATAAATAATTGTAAGTAAACAATAATAATGGTCCGATCGAGTTAAATTAGTAATGTTACCAATAGAAATATGCCAGGGATAAGCAATAAAATGCTTCCTCTAAATTAAAAGTTGAAATTTCAAGAGTAAAGAAAAGTATCATGCATTGTTTAAATCTTTGGTCAAAATAAAATCTCTATGCGTTACATCCGATTGTTGTTTTAAATGATATTATATGGTTATAAACCATCTATTTTGTTATCAGATCCTATTGTCGATGTTTCATTGTATTTAATAAAATATTAGGTATGATCAGATCATTTATATTTACTTTGTTTATTCCCAGCTTGAAGAAACATGTATTTTCTCCATTTCCTATTGTTTTTAGCTCGTTTTACCAATTCAACCTAATATAAGACGATAATGACTCTAAGACGCAATGAGTTACGATGAGTGAAAGAGAATGAGAAGGCTTCAAAAAGAACCGGAAACCCAACCTTTGAAGGGAACTTTGAGATAAACCTCTATTCCTGTTCAAAATAATTGGGAGGAGTGTGAACCGGACGAACCCATTTACTCCTATTAAATATTTATGCGCAGAAAATATATAATAATAAACTGTGGAATGTGTGTATAAAAACATTGGGGACACAAGCGTAGATCGGAGTAGTGATTTTCCAAACGTAGCTTAGATGTGACATAAGGCCTAAAGTATGGGGTACTCAGTGAGTATTGAATTCACTACTCAGTCGTAATTGTTCTAGCGAGACATGCTGCTAAACATTACACCGCCTCGAGGTACTCAATTGTAGATCGAAGTAATCCAGTGACTTGACCCAAACTGTTGTGAGTTGTGGCAAAAGCAGCGCTTGACAAAAACTTGGGGAGTTGAGATACTAAAGGGAAATAACTGAAACTGAGATATCTAGAAGAGGCATGGCACGTGGAACAAGACCAATCTAATCGAAATTCCAACGTATATGATCTGAATATGGCCGGAGTGTACAACGACCATAATGTCGTGAATAGGACAAGAAATATGAGGATAACAGTCCTAAGAATTTAAATAGTGTAAATAGTTACAATAATTCATCTTAGAAATATGGAAATTTATTAAAATATTTTTCACAATTGTTGTAAACACTATATTTTAGTAATATATACAAAACAAAACACGAGAGCTTTGCGCTGTTTGTTCTATCACAAAATTGAAACATACACGAATTTACACGATCAGTTTTCATTTTTCTTGAAAGTATCTCATGATAAACAACAAATAGCTTGTCGAACCAAGAATGTTCCCTCATTATTTCCTCAGCAGAATTTTTATCGGTTTATTTCTTTGAGATTTATCATGTTCAAACTGAGTGTCGTCAGTTAGGCATCAATTTCAATGTTCCTGTCTAACACCGGATCATCTTGCTTAAGGGCAGTACAATGCAGTTCTTGATCTTTCCTGTAGATGCGTCCCATGTCAGCGAATTCATTAGAGAGCCATAAATTCCGAGATATTTAAAATGACGTCCAAGTGACCGCTAGACACGCTTTACAAGTTCATCGGGAAAATTCTAACTAAAACAATCTGAAATGGGTCTAAGGGTACGTGTCTGCCCAGACATTGATCAGAAAAAGAATAAAGATGGCGAATCGTTAATACAATGGTCAGTCATCGGTCAAAGTGTGAATTTATCTCTAACCCTAAAGCGAACAAATTTCCAGTTTTGTTTGTACCGAAGTGGATAATGTTCCCTTTCTCATGGGTGACTAGAGGAAAGGTCACCAAATTTATTATGTCACTATCTCCTTCGCTGACTTCTCGTCCAGGAAGGCCACTTCACCTTCTTGTGACTGGATAATGGTGTCGAAGAAATATAACTAAAGTAGACAGACTGTTTGAAAACTTGGAGCCCATTGCACAATGTCGAGAATTAATTGTTTGGTTGCCAGATTTTAAAATGTAACGACAAAGAAGTCTTAAGGAGGGAAATAGAAGATAACTGAAATGAGTACTGAGAGCGGGTAAAGAACAAAGACAATCAGGAGAGAAAGAAAAGAAGGAAAGAAAGAAGGAGTAAGGAGTAAGAAAGGAGAGAAGAATTGAAAGAGAAGATAGACATAACGATGTATTTGAAATGGGGAAAGAGAAAGGAAGAGAGTGGAAGGAAGGAAGGAAAGAAAAAGGAGGGCAAAGGAGAACGGAAAGAGAAGATAGGCATGAAGATATATTTTGGGAGAAGGAGAAGGAGAACAGAAGGAGAGAAAAGGAATAGAGAAGGGGCAAAGGAAAAGGGAAGGCAAAGGGGAGAAGTGAAAAGAAGATAGACATAACGATGTATTTGAAATGGGGGAAAGAGAAGGGGAAAAAGGTGGAAGGAGAAGAGAAAAGGAAAGGAGAAGCAGAAAGGAAGAAAAGAAAAGGAGGGCAAAGGAGAAGTGAAAGAGAAGATAGACATAACGATGTATTTGAAATGGGGAAAGAGAAAAGAAGATGGAAGGAAGAGAAAAGGAGGGGCATGAAGATAAGAAGATGTATTTGGAAGGGAGAAGAGAAGGAGAACAGAGGAAGGAAAAGAAAAGGAGGGCAAAGGAGAAGTGAAAGAGAAGATAGACATAACGATGTATTTGAAATGGGGAAAGAGAAAGGGAAGAGTGGAAGGAAGAGAAAAGGAGGGCAAAGGAGAACGGAAAGAGAAGATAGGCATGAAGATGTATTTGGAAGGGAGAAGAGAAGGAGAAAGGGAATGAAGGAAAGAGAGGCATGAAGATGGAAGGAAGGGATGAAATGTATTTGTGAGGAGAACAGAACGAAAGAGAGGAGAAGGAAGATGTATTTGGAAGGGAGAAGAAGGAGAAAGAGGAGGGCAAAGGAGAAGTGCAAAAGAGAAAGATAGACATAACGATGTATTTGAAATGGGGAAAGAGAAAGGGAAGAGTGGAAGGAAGAGAAAAGAGGCAAAGGAGAAAAAGAAGGGCATGAAGAAAGGAGAACGGAAAAGAAGAAGATAGGGCAAAGGAGAAGTGAAAGAGAAGATAGACATAACGATGTTTGGAAGGAGTGGAAGGAAGAGAAAAAGGAGAACAGAGGAAGGAAGAGAAAATGAGGTATTTGGAAAGGAGAAGTGAGGAAAGAAAAGATAGACATAACGATGTATTTGAAATGGGGAAAGAGAAAGGGAAGAGTGGAAGGAAGAAAAAGGAGGGCAAAGGAGAACGGAAAAGAGAAGATAGGCATGAAGATGTATTTGGAAGGAGAAGAGAAGGAGAACAGAGGAAGAAGAAAAAGGAAAAGGAGGGCGATGTATTTGAAATGGGGAAAGGAGAAGTGAAAGAAGAAGATAGACATAACGATGTATTTGAAATGGGCAAAAGAAAATTTGGAAGAGTGAAGAAAGAAGAGAAAAGGAGGAAAAAGGGAGAACGGAAAGAGAAGATAGACATGACGATGTATTTGGAAAGGAAAAGGAGCAAAGGAGAACGGAAAAGAAGATAGGCATGAAGATGTATTTGGAAGGGGAGAAGACAGAGGAAGGAAAAGAAAAGGAGGGCAAAGGAGAAGGAAAGAAGATAGACATAACGATGTATTTGAAATGGGGAAAAGAAAGGGAAAGGAGGAAGTGAAAGGAGGAAAAGGAGATAGAGAACATAGAGCATGAAGATGTATTTGGAAGGGGAGAGAGAAGGAGAACAGAGGAAGGAAAAGAAAAGGAGGGAAAAAGGATAGACATAAATGTATTTGAAATGGGAAAGGAAGAGTGGAAGGAAGAGAAAAGGAGGGCAAAGGAGAACGGAAAGAGAAGATAGGCATGAAGATGTATTTGGAAGGGAGAAGAGAAGGAGAACAGAGGAAGGAAAAGAAAAGGAGGGCAAAGGAGAAGTGAAAGAGAAGATAGACATAACGATGTATTTGAAATGGGGAAAGAGAAAGGGAAGAAGAAAGAGAAGGAATGTATTTGAAGAGGGGGAAAGGGAAAAGAGGAAGAAAGAGAAGATAGGCATGAAGATGTATTTGGAAGGAGAAGAGAAGGAGAACAGAGGAAGGAAGAGAAAAAGGAGGCAAAGAGAACGGAAAGAGAAGATAGACATAACGATGTATTTGGAATGGGGAAAGAGAAAGGAAAGTGGAAGGAAGAGAAAGGAGGGCAAAAGGAACGGAAAAGAAGATAGGCATGAAGATGTATTTGGAAGGGAGAAGAGAAGGAAGGAAGGAAAGAGAAAAAGCAAAGGAGAAGGAAAGAGAAGATAGACATAAAGATGTAAAGGAAGGAAGAGAGAGGGCAAAGGAGAACGGAAAGAGGATAGGCATGAAGATGTATTTGGAAGGGGAGAAGAGAAAGAAGAGAGGAAGGAAGAAGATAGACATAACGATGTGGGGAAAGAGAATTTGAAATGGGGAAAGAGAAAGGGAAGAGATGTATTTGGAAGGAAGGAGAAAGAGGAAAAAAAAAGGAGGGCAAAGGAGGGAAGTGAAAGAGAAGAAACGATGTATTTGAAATGGGGGAGAAAGGAGGAAGAGTGAAGGAAGAACAAAGGAAAGAGAAGATAGGCATGAAGATGTATTTGGAAGGGAGAAGAGAAGGAGAACAGAGGAAGGAAAAGAAAAGGAGGGCAAAGGAGAATTGAAAGAGAAGATAGACATAACGATGTATTTGAAATGGGGAAAGAGAAAGGGAAGAGTGGAAGGAAGAGAAAAGGAGGGCAAAGGAGAACGGAAAGAGAAGATAGGCATGAAGATGTATTTGGAAGGGAGAAGAGAAGGAGAACAGAGGAAGGAAAAGAAAAGGAGGGCAAAGGAGAAGTGAAAGAGAAGATAGACATAACGATATATGTGGAAAGGAGAAGACAAAGAGAATAAACGAAGTTAAAAAAGGGAAGAATGACATAAAAAGGGTAGAAAAATTAACACATTACTATTTAAGATATTATTGTGAACACTTATTTGAAATAGATTCCCCATTTTTATTTATTAAAGTGTGTCTATTGTGTCTATAAGTCCTTTTATTGAAGAAATCCTAGTAAAGATTTTTCCCAGGTAGGGATCGAACTTACGTCCCACTTGTAGTGGAATCTACCCCTTGATGTCGTTGGCTTTTTTATCACAAATTCTCTTCACACAGATCATTATTCTCGAGAGCTTTGTTTCGTATGCGAAATGAAAACAAAAGAATTACACAAGAATAAATAGATTTATTTTTAATCCGGAATTTTCATTTCTTCAAACTTTATTTCTTTTAATCTTTTTATTCCAAGCACGAATGCCATTAATACTCAAGATGTATAAAGAGTGAAAAAAAAAACTGAGTATTGGGAGGATTGAGGAAAAGATAAAAAATGAACGTGATCCAAGAAGACAGAAGATGGCGATTGATGCTGCATTTATTTTTTTAAGATTGTAGGAAGCAAATAAAAAAAAAAACTGTTGAAATAGAAGTGACGTTTGCATTTAAATATTACAACAGTAAGTGGGTAGGACCTAGATGCCAATCCAGTAGCAATCTTAAAAGTTGGCACTTCTTATTTGAAATAGACGCGATTACTGCCGGTGGACATATTTTCTTGCATTTAATAAATAGTAATGAGGAATCAAAATTCAAATCAGGAGGCGAAAGAGAAGGCTGAGATTTAGTTATGCTCTGTGCCAGTAATGTAGTTTGTAGGAAGTGTCATAGCTCATAATGATATCAGTAAATATTGTAAGTCCCCACAATAATTGTGGTTGATAGTCGTAAAGAGACCGATTCAGCAAATGCCAAGATCTGTAGATTCTCTCTCAGGATCGTTTATTCAGGTTTTCGACCAAGCATGCAAATTAGTGATAGTTTTTCTCGTTTAGATGGGTAATGAAAAAAAAAAAGAAAAGAAACTTGCATCAGGATATCAACGGGACAGTTAGAACAACACTGACAGTGACAAAACAAAAAAAAAATCGGATATACGACCGGGAAACTGAAGACACCAAGTTTATATTATTCTTATTGTTTTTTTGTTTTTGTTTTTTTTACTGAATTCATTTTTTTGCTCTTAGAATTCGCTAAATGATCTATGGAAGCTCTGCTAAAATTGTTACCTTGCAGCTTTTTAGAAAATTATATAACTGTGTGACAAAATTTAAAAAGTTGAATACAGTAATTAATATAATTAATCGTAAGGATAATAGTGACATTCTGCGTTTCCATACATAAGCCCATAATTCGTAGTGAGCATTATTATCGGTTAAAATTCCTAAAATCTTTATCATAAAACAGTTTTTCAGTAAAATATGTTTCTCAAGGCCACTAATTGTTATCGCCCTTTTTTTTTAGTTTGATGCATTTTCCTTCCTACCCTTTTGTTTTAGGTATTGGTAAAAGTCAAATATTCACTTCTACACTACAAAAAAAAAATGATTATACCATTATTTTCTCTCCGAGCTATATGTGCCATCCATTCTACTTGTTGCTGCTGTTGGTAGTCTTCTAGCGATGTGTTTATCAGATTAAAACGCTGGTAAATAAGGGTAAGTTATAGTTGAAGTTGGCGGTCAGATAACAAAAAAAATATAAATAAATAAAATGAAGAACCAATAAATAATAACAATATTATTAACTTACAATACCATTATATTATCATTCATAATATTATTACTTATATTGCAAGGTAAAGAGTGGGCTATGTCTACAGTTATCAGTAAGTTAATTCCTTTTGTTTAAGAAATTAAATCCTTAAATCTAATAATTTCCAAATTTTTTTATACAAGGTGCATATAAAGAATTACAGGTTCGAGCCCTCCTAATTATTTTCCATTTAATTGTAGGAGTTTTGTATTTCTCTTTTAAAATGCAAGTGTACTTCGACAACCAAGTACTATTTTTATATGTACTATTGTTGAAGGATAGTACATGTTGATGTCATCTGGTTTTAAACGAGGTTTTAGTGCTTCCAATGTAGAATTTTTTTAATACTCATGTTTTCAAGTGTAGAAATTGAACTAAAATAAACCAGGGAATTAGCAAATAATTATTTTGTAGTGGGCAGTCATTGGAATTCCTACAGTTACATCCGTTGTTATTAGTATTATTATAATTATTATCATTTACTGCACCATTAAAATACGTATTACTTTTTATTTTTTATATTTGTTGAAAACTTGATTATTATGTTTTTAATGATGTTCTCAAGGTTTTTCGCGCAACAATAGCTTAATTTTAGTGTATTTTTTAAAAATATTTTACTAAGTGGATTATCGTTGGGAAAATGTTTATTAATAATCTTTAGGAATTTTTGCTCTAATTTAGTTTTAACCATTAGGTTGAAAGGGGGGGTGTAGACAAAATGACCTTCCTAGATCTTCTCTTATTATTTTCATAAATAATGGGATCTCTACGTTTATAACCACTATTTCTAAGGGCATAGTTGTAAAATTCCTATGCTCATTAAAGACCATTATATATATATATATATATATATATATATATATATATATATATATATATATATAGCTAATATTAGTGATAAATATACCCATACATATGCAAAATATATAAATATATATATACATAGTGCATACACATACATGTATATTTTTGAATAAAAAATTCCAAGAGGATAGAATCCAGGTAGAACTCAATGTCCAGGACAGAGTAAGGATATAATAAAAGGCTTAAACACTAATATTTCATGGTCATAATTTATTCCATTCGAATCGTAAATACGATCCAATTCATCAGACCTATGGAATATTAGTATTTAAGTTTTTTATATATATATTATATATATATATATATATATATATATATATATTCATATATTCATCTTATGCAGTGTTACATTAGAACATGCACATATCCATTACAAAATTGTACATTTTGTTTCAACGTCAAAATGGGGAAAACCTTTTTAAACGTCTCATCAGGTGGTGAATTACGGCTCTACTTTGTGTATTGAGCACTGTTTTTAAATTAATGTTTTGAACGCTGTAATCTTACTGTTCGTTCTCCTACACTATCACATATATATATATATATATATATATATATATATATATATATATATATATGAGACTGAATTCATCGATCGATAAAACACATTACGCCGGAAAAATAATTTTGATTCACGTTTTCTTTGTAATTTGCCCATTCAGTTAACCTCAATTCTCTGCGCACACTTTATCCTACAACGGTCTTGGAACGTACTTGCCAACCTCTTCTTTGCGCCAATTTTCTCCTGTACTGTCATCCTGGGCAGTACCTTTTCACCTTTACCGATTGCCTGCGTAATCGATGTTAGCACTATACTGAAAAATGCCTAATTCATCCTGCAATCGATTATCACGTCAGCTTTATCGTTGCTTTATCGTTATCGATCTGTATTGATTGAGTTTTATCCTCTAAGCTCTTTTCCGATCCAATATTTCATCAATCAGACAATCAGCGTATCTTTTCTTCACGTCATTTTCTAGCGCGCTTTGCAGGGTTTTTTTTATCATGTTAGCATCATTTCATATCGCAAATTGGCGGTTTTATTGCATACTGTTCTCAGATGGACAAGCCATCTGCGAATCCCATTTTGCGGACTGATCTATTTCATGACTTAAGACGGTATTCCTTTAATGCATGGTTGACTTTAAAATGGCTTTAGAACGAATGAGCGTAAGACTGAAGTAATTCTTATGGACACGGACTGTCATCATTGGCTTGAAGTGAATGGTTATCTATGTCCGTTCCTCTCGCAAACTATTTGGGTGCATATCCAGTATTTTCCCAATGGCAATAATACTCATTTTACTAAGTACAGTTCAAAAGTTTTCATTGCGTTGTTTTTTTCTTCTTCGTCTTTATACAATCTGCTTTCACACTCACAAGCAGTAACAGAAGCAGTAACAGAAGATCAAACAGCAGGAAGACATTTCAAGACACTAGTATTCAAGACACTAGTATTTTCAAAATTCTTCTATTACTATCCTTGTTACTCTGGTTTTGTTCTCTTACAGTGCATCTGGAGATTCTTGAGAAAAATCCAGAGAAGTGTCTGCAATAAAATCGAACCTGATCAGGCATATCGTCTTCAGGCATTTATTCCCTTTGTTTGTTCTACACATATTTTCATGGTATCTGTTCGGACGACCTTTTTTTACTGATGCCTGTGTTATGGAAATTTACCCACGCACGCATGGAATCTCACAGCTATAAATAGGAGCAGGTTCTTGAGAAAAATCCAGAGAAGTATCTGCAATAAAATCGAACCTGATCAGGCATATCGTCGTCAGACACTTACTCCCTTTGTCTGTTCTACACATATTTTCATGGTAACTGCTCGGGCGACCTTTTAATATTAATGCCCGTGTTATGGAAATTTACCCACGCACGCATGGAATCTCCAAGCTATAAATAGGAGCAAGTACTGCCTTTTGGAGAGGGAAGTTTTCAGCAGTCAGCTCTAACAGTCGGACCGAATATTCTTGCTGTAACATTCTCGTTTGTATGTGTTTGTATTACTGTTTCTGTCAATATATATTTTTAACTCAATTCCTCTCTTTGTGTTTTGATTTCTCGAGCTAACAAAGCCACAACATTCCGTCTACATGAATTTAAGCTCGCAAGTCAACAAGTTAACAACAAGGTCTCATTGCTTTATTGTTGAACTAGCTAAATGCAACTGTTGCATTTTTTCTAGCGCTTCCCACCTGTGTAACTCGCTTCAAATGTCCTGCTTCCTGATAACTACAATCTTCAAAATTTTAAATGCAATCTCAATCCTCGTCTTGGCCCTTCTTGGTGCTTGTTCATTTTTCTTCTTTTTTTTTGGAGGGGGGGGGCATTTCCTCATTCTTCACCATTTTCAATCTTATCAATCTCATTCATTTTCACTTTCACTTTCACTTTCACTTTTATTCCATCTAACCTTCTACGTTCTAGTGAGACTGTTGCCTTTCTTGGGCAGAAATGATTAAAAAGATATTTATTACTATATTAGTTGTACCTAATACTTGATTTAGATCTTTCATTCTTGAACGTCAAACGGGAATAATAAGTGACCAACGACAAAGCATAGAATCGCTGATCATGAAATACCTTCTTCGATGATCGTAACATGTAGCAAGAATGGAAGAGTCAAGGTTTTCCCGACAAGACTTATTCAGCTAGCTCTCATCAGGGAAAAGACGACGGGGTTGCTCTTTTCGAAGATACAAGGACAAAAACTCAAAACAAACCCGAGATCGACATTGAAAAACAAGCCCCAGACCGTACCAACCGGCGCTGTTCCATCACCCTTGGAATCAGAATCTTCAAAGCCACAAAAAGGAAGTAATCAAACAATAAGAAATAAAAGATCGACAAAATCAATCTCGTCCTTCACCAATATTAACATGCAGTCATTGCCCTCGACACTTACTTACAAGAATTGGTCTACTTAGTAACCAACGCCATCACCATAGAGGAAGCGACAACGACAAAGAGTTATCAGGTCTTCACAATGCAGACAGACCCTAGGGGTCATCTGTCTACTTGAGAGATCACATAAGGCATTAGTGCCAATTCTATCTCTTCCAACCAAGGCATCATGTTGGCGTGTTTAGGATTCTTCCTCTTTTAATTATTAATTCCGTAGAAGAATTAGTAAAACGAATCCAGAAGACTAATTTCCATATAGATCCAAGTAGGCTATACCATTTGCTATTTAAGATCAGTTTATTTTAATGATGGACGAAGTTTTAGCATATGAAACGGAGAACTGACGACATTTCATTCTTTGGTGCTATTCAGATATGTTTTAGTAATAACCTTTCTTGGACGTAGTGTCCATGGGTGTCAACAACATTCCAGATAATCTCTTACAAGTAGGATTATCCAAGTTATTGAAATCATTGGTGTTGTTTTAACGAAACAGTACTTTATCCCATCAGTAACCTTCTTGGACAGCGTCATGTGTCTAAGTTTTGCACTCACATCTGCTTTCTATTTAACCCATAGCTATGCGGAAGATATGTTTTTAATTTAAGTAATATAGTTGCCATTATTAATCTGACGATACTATGTTGAGTTTGTTAAATATAGAAGACGATATTAGAAACATCTGGCATTTATTTGGTTTGGATGTATTATTTTTTGCGAAATAGTTGAAAGTATTCGACCATATAAAGGTTTGTAATGCAAGTTTGGTCAGTTTGGTAAATTGTCACTTATTACTAGATGTAATAGAAGAGAAAATATTCTAACATTATGTATTACTTGTCATACATTGCGTAAAACAAATGTTTTTCACTATATCTTACGAAATTTATTTTATTACACCACAATCAGAACATTTTTCGACTCGTCCAGTATAGATTCTGATGACTAAGATTACAGACAAAATAGAATGGTTAAAATGTTTAACATAGGAAGAAAAATAATTCCTTTAAATATGTGGAACTTACCATTCTTAGGCTGAGTTGGGTCACAACACCCGAAACACGTGTAGCGATATATACAGAATAATGTGTATAAAAAAATCCACATTATAATCAAAAACGTTTGAGGATTTTTCTCACTTTAAGACACACACACATACAAAGATATTCTTTATCCATTTTCATTCTAGTTGATAACATGATCATTCTTCATAAATTCCGTAACCGACAATTTATCCCTGTGATAGAAGCACTCTACATAAACATCTGTCACCCAGTATTAATATCATCATATTTAACAACGGAAACAATTTTAATCTAATGGCGCCAACTCGAATTCCGGCCACTTTCCTCTCGTGAGGATCGGAATAAGCACATAGATATCACACAACTGCATCTTAAAAAAGGCAACCGTGAAAAGAATGTAACAACATTTAAAAAATCCTCTTGAAAGTGGCTGAAAAACCGAAATCGATTGGAACAATAATACGGACAGTTTTTACACTTACCCCCATCAAATTTAACAATACCAGAAAAACTCAATAAAAATGTCATCAATTTTTCCTTACCTGTCATTTTCTATATATATATATATATATATATATATATATATATATGAGACTGACTGAGTAAAAGTTACTTTTTCCCAATATCACCTTTCCTAACGGAATCACTACTCTTGCAAGTCAACTTACACAACAAATGTATCAAGAAATCAAAAGAAAACGGTTGAATCCGACAATGCACCAATACAAAAATATTTCTAAATGTGAAAGCATAAAGTAATTGACTTAATTTTTCACTTGACCAGATGAGTTTACAATAGCGGTTCTAAATTCTTCTAGTTGCTAACGACATTTTGTTTGTTGTTTATAGCTACTTTGTTTCGATAAATTCATTTCTTTTTTTGCCTTGAAATGTCCACACATTTTTCCTCTTGTCTTTTTTCCTTTATACAATTCCTGTCTTTTTGTACAGGTTAATTCGGAGAAATTTTTACACCGTCTGCGCAGAATTGCGTACATCTAGGGTATCGTAGGGTGTCACGATTATTTGTCTTTTATTTCGGTTGTTTTATGTTTTCCACATTACACTCACTCCTTGGCCTTTTCTCGTTTTATCTTTTACCTCATTTCGTTACTATTTATATCTATCGTTTCTCTATACTTATTATCGTTTTTAATTTTTTAATTTTTGTGCGTTCTTGTTTTTTCTTGGGTTAGAAAAGTTGTATATCATTTTTTACATAAATAATTGATATTCATGCTTTTATATGCATTCACTTGCTTATTATTTCGTTTTCTTATTTGGTTTGGTGGTATCTTAAGTATTGTAGAAGTTTAGGTTTATACTTTAATTTTTATTTATTATTGTTTAAATTTGTGTGCATATGACTGCATTTATACGCTTGCGAATGGAAGCATATAGGTATACACACGTGAACATATATTCTGTTGTAGAGTAGTTTTCACAGTGGAGGCTTGTATTTCAATAAGTCGTCCTAAATTAGATTCGACATACAAAACGTTATGAACTTGAAATAAGAGTTAATGACGCAGCAATCTAGTTGTGATGGTTGATAATCCAATGTCCGACATCGACTGACTCACTCAACACCACTGAGCCCAACTGACGTCTGCTACTACTACTACTTATTATTATGTGTGGGGGAGTCTATTAATAATAGAATAGGTACTTTCAGGTATGACATATACACATATAAACGCGTGTACATAGTTACATGCACTCTTGTGTATATAATATCTCACTTGCTCGTGTAAACCTCGTTATTCTCTTGTATTCGGTCACCACATAATTATTCAGAGTTATGTGAATGTAAATGTTTATTATTTTCTATTATTTATAAATGAAAACATCGTGTAAAAGCACCTTCAACTTTCACCTCGTCTTTTATCTTCACGAGTATTTGCCCATTTTCAAATTTTCTGTTTTCTCCTGCCGGCTGGCGCTTCAGTGTCTTCTCGCAATAAAACGTGAAAGAAATATCGATTCGCTTTTTGTCATTTATTGCAATTATCGTTCCATACTTTATGCTAGTTTTGCCCGGAGCTCTAAACATCGATCGAGAGAAGACAATGGCTTACCATTCGTATATACTTGGGGAAAGTCGTTTTCTGATTGTAATTGTCTCGAATGAAATCTTTCCACACAATGAAGTATGTCAATAGCAGATCCCAAGAAATGAAACAATAGAAAAAATATGTAAGAAATCTAGACTGCTTTCTTTTATAGAACTTACAATTCATGTTTTCTTTTTAAATAATACATGATTATAACAGCATATGAAAACGAATTTCCACAGTAAATCTACACTTTGTAAAGGCTACATAATGGTCAGATCAGCTGGTGAGGGAAACAACATTATATAGGACAACATACCATGAATTGATGGTAGAAAATACATAGGAAACACCAATCGTTTCCAGGAATGTAATGCTTATATATAAAAAAAAGAATACGTAGAAAATCATGTATGGCTGATCATGTATTTAGAAAAAAGAGCTAATCATGAACTGGAATGCGGTTAAAGCATTAGAAAAGAAAGAGTGATATAATGTTCTATATTTACAATAATCAGATCAGGCCAAAAGTGGAATAGTGCAGTCATGTCTAGCATGGAGCTGTCCAATTTTAACTTTTCAGTTTTGATAACAGTTCATAATCGTGTAACGCGTCCTTGTGTTTGAATTTTTTTTTACTCCTTTCCAATAGAGGAAACCTCGCAAGCCTACACTGTTGCAAATGTGCATGGAAAATGTACTAAAAGCTATATATATATATATATATATATATATATATATATATATATATATATATATTATTGAATTTGTAGGTCTGATGAATTGAATCGTATTTACGATTCCAATGGAATAAATTATGTCCATGGAATATTAGTGTTTAAGTCTTTTTATATATATATATATATATATATATATATATATATATATATATATATATATATATATATATATTGTTTGTGTTTATAAACCCAGTAAATTTCAAGTGTCAAGTTATTTCAAATTATTCCAGAAATCGCTTAAAATTGAATCAGAGATAAAGATTTTCAAATTAATTCTATAATTAAATTTAAAGATTAGTTTCTCTTTTTCAAACATTTTAATTCATGTGTAGTAATAAAAACATATTTTAAATTAATAAATTTATATATATATATATATATATATATATATATATATAATTATTTATTTTAAAATATGATTCCAACATATACAGCTTTATATCTATATATCTGTCGATATATATATATATATATATATATATATAGATAGATAGATAGATAGATAGATAGATAGATAGATAGATAGATAGATATAAAACTAGTTCAGATCCTTACATCTAAGATTCTGCTTGTTCTGTACACTTGAACGAATCATCCACATCCCATTCGTGAACAGACTACCGTGGGGATGCTTCCACAACCACTGCAATCTTGAAATCTAAGGTTAACAATGATCTATCATAAACATCCTTATAATCTCTATCTTGAGAGGTTTTGGGGGCTTTGTATTGGCTTAATTAATAAAAAAATATATATAATATTCTCACAATGAAAGAATCCACAGTTTGGAAATTGTATCATGGCGTGTATATCAACACCTTATTTAAATCAAATCTCCAAAAAATATATTTACCGTTAAAGTTTGACATACTAAATGCCGTAATCTATAAAATTCTTCCTGTATTAAATTTTGACACTTTGTTCAGTGAGAATATGAGAATTCTATTATCTTTTTTTAAACTAATACTCCCCGAATACGTAACGCGTTACTGTGTGGCCTAAGAAAGGACAAGTGAAGTTCTTTGGTCTGTGCAGAAAAGATAACAACAGACTCTAAACTTTAAGAGTTCAATATTTATTTATAGTTCGTGCGCAGACGTTAGGTATATAGATTTGGAGTAGACTTTAGAAGGAACCGGAAGCCCAATCCTAAACAGGAAACAATGTATAAACCTCTACTACTGTTCCAAATATTGCCAACAACACTGATTTGGACATATATTGCACCATTTTCGGTCTGTCAAAGCGGTTATTTTGTGATTATATAAGACTGGGGAGATGATCCCGATTGAGCGGTTCTGTTGTGAAAAGGCTCAAAACTATGCTAAGACTTGACCCATGCACTATGAGCAATATTGGTTACACGAAATTGTTTTCAATCTGTCAGTGGTTGTCCCAGCACGATTGGTCAGTTTGTTTCTATATATTAATAATTTTCTGATAAAAGTTCTACTATTTAACTCATAGCTGGGGGGAAGGAGTGAATCCATACATTCCCTAAGTGTATTTGCGCGTAAGTAAATATAACGAAGCAGACTGGAATTGGAACTCGGCTCTCCGGTTCTCTATTCGAAACCGTTATCCATTACACTGTCCACATATGAAAGCTTACAACACCTGATATTCACCTATCGAGATACTAACCAGGCTTGAAGTTGCTTAACTTCGGTGAGCAGATAAAACCCGGTGGTTAAGCGTGATATATCCGTAAGCCTATGTCAGTGCCCGTACGATGTCACAAATCATTATCACTGAGAAATTGAGCGTAACTATAGTTTGATCGGCTTAGTTGCAGTGTCAACCACAGGTCAGCTCTGATTTGCCTGTGCAGGCGTCTGCAACAGAGATTAGCTAGTCACCCTACCGTACTCGGAACGAATAGCTAGTCATTATTATTGCAGGTGTGTAAGAAATTAGCAACAATGAAAATTTTTTTAACGGGCTGCGTTGTTATGAAGAGCAAGTTAAGAATAAAGCAACAAGTACGCAACTACAAAAAAGTCAACATTTGAAGAATGTCGCCTGTCAGTTTCGTTGTCATTTGGCTGATTAGAAGCGAAACCGTAAAATATCAAGAAGCTTTGGGTGTCACCAAACGTGTCGAAATTGTCATCGCAAAACTATTATTCTTTATTCGTGCGCATTTTTATTTTATTTATTTTTTTTTTGCTTTGTTTCTTTTCTTAAAATATTTATGCACCAATTTGCACATGTTTGAAATTCTTTTTTATGAGTATTTCATTTTGCGTTCCCGCTTCGTTTTTGCTTACACTCGACACCTTCATTCCCGCTTTTTTTTCTTTTTTTTTTTTTGTTATTTTTCTTTTGCAGTTTACTTTACCGGTAATCGTCTTTTGCCTCTTGATTTCTCATTGTTTTCTTTTAAGCATTACCAAAATCTTTCGTTTACTTGATTTGCCATCTTGATTCTACTTTTATACATTTTTTTTATTTGATATTTTCCATGTTTCCCGTGCTTTTAACTCTCGCCATTTTTCTTCTCACATTATTGGATTTTTTTTCTTTTCTACTTTTACTTTCATTATTGCGACCTTTATAATTACAGTAAAACAGTTTACTGATCGTTTCGCTGTTGTGAAGCACTGTTTGGTAAGCTTCTCTTATTGACCATATTTATTGTAGTGTTTTGCTCGACTGTAGGTGACCTACACTAAGGCGAATATTGGGGAAGTTTGCAAACGTGCAAGAGGTACTACCGTACACTATATATATATATATATATATATATATATATATATATATATATATATATATGTATGTATGTATGTATGTGTGTGTGTGTGTGTGTGCGTGTGTGTGTGTGTGTGTGTTTTTCCTGTACATACAGACCTATGATATAGGTTATTTTAGGTACTTCCAGTAAATTTTCGATACATACGGTTTAAAATGATTTCTTAAAATTGAAACAGCATTCTTTAAGCTTTCATTTTAGATTTAATTCAAAGCTAGATGATTAAATTTACTATTTCCAGTAAGTAAGATACTCTGGTGTATTTCAAATAGAAATTATGTTGAATGGAATCTCGATTTTTGGTCGCTTTCTCAAAATCGGCTATTTTTGACAAATTTGTAAACAAAAGTTAATTCTCGCTTTTAAAAATCTTCCAAAAATAAACTTTTCTGAAACTTTATTTGCGGAATATTAATTGATTTAATGTATAATTCAACTGATTTGTACCAAAAATATTTTCTTTAAATTTAAAATAACAGAAAAATGGTGGCGGTGATTACGCGCTTAGCACCGTCGCTTGTCACGCGTAGATGACAAGAGATAAAATCTGTTAACACCTTTAGTGTTGTTCTACGGATACTTTATCTGTAAAAACATAATTTAAGAAAATGACGGTTGAGTGCTTTTTATATAATTTTTAAGTAGTCAGTAATCTTAAAAATGTTGGAAAATATTCTCTGTAATCTAATTTTATGAATGTTGAAATTAAATTTACTATAGTCATAGCTTTTATTTTCTGGTTATGTCATGTATGGCCGACCATAATTTCAAACAGAGGCAAGATACTTAATATTTTATGTATGTATAAAATTTTTTTTTTGTTTTAAATATTGGGTTTAAACGACTTTTATTGAGCTTTTCAATATCTGATTCGTAATTAGAGTTTTCACTTAACAATATCACCTAACCGCATTGATGTAATGCAGAATTTTAAACGATTTATAATATAATTAAAAATTTTAAAAATGAAAACAATTCTTGCAAAAAAATAATTATTCATCGAATTTTTTTTTTCTTAAGTCAATAGTGTACTTAATAAATCATTTTTATAAAAGCAATTAAAAGCTTTTCTAATTAGTTTTATTTCATTCTTTATTTTATAATCCTGAGCAGATATTCGGTAACCGGGTGTCCTGTTTTACAAACAAAAAATTGATTATTTACATTTTCCAAAGAGTCCGGTTTTAACTAATAAAACAATTTTTGAAATTGCAATTCAATTTCTCGAAATTTCATTAAATTAATAAGTGAGGAGTAACATATGCAAAGAAAAAAAGAATATTCAATAATTCAATTCATTTGTGAATAAGTCCTGAATGTTTCATTAAAGTCCGACCGTTATTTGATTTTTTGCAAAAATTCCCAAATCAATATGTTTTTTATCTGAATTAAAACATTAATCGTAAATATTACGTCGACCGCTGACGCAAAAAAATAAAAAATAAAAAAAGATTTTTAACCAAAATTTCGAACATGCTAGGAAGTATTAAAACAATTAAATAAAAATTAATAAAAATACTTTGTCTTTCCTTTTTTTAATAATATAAATATTTTGACGATAAAACTTAGTTTTTATTAAGTTTTGAGCCTTTTTTCATCATACTATGTTTTTAGTGTGCAAGTGGAGGTACCTAGTTTAATTTATAAATTAGGCACAATAATAGATTGACAATAGTAACTTAGAATAAAAGAACAATTCTAACAACATTTTCTTCTTTTTTGCCCAACTCATATTCTTGTATTATTATTATTAAACATAATAACGAATTCACTGATGTCACAAATAATAAAGATATGTGTGGAGTTTAATGACTCTTCTAAGATTTCACAAACATTCTGTAAAAAATGACGACAGTAATGTCTCCATTAAGACGAACATTGGAATTTAACCAAATTGTTTTCCTTCTATATTTATCCGATCAATGTCTTTGGAACACCGAAATTATGCAGCGTCTAGCTTGGTCTGTATCCAGATGGGTGGCCGATTGGCAAAACACGGAGCTATAAGTTTGGATTCGCGAGTGGTGTAAGGCTTAATGGCTCTGAGTTGTTAATCAGAGAGCCGAGTTCGATTTCCCGTTTCGTTATATACACTTACGCGTAAATAACATTGAAAAACATATGAATCTACCTATTCTCTTTTATTAGTTAATTAATAAGACTTATATCATTAAAACAATTATTATCAGAAAGGGTTGATAAACCGTAGAAAATTGTTGTATTGGAATAAAATGTCGATAACGACACTGTAGTGTTAACATAGATAATCACTGAACAAACACGGGCAATTCTATTATTTAATTAAGTAGGTCACATGAAGATAAGATAATGTATAAATAGGAAATAGCGTAACGCCTAAGTGCTCACAGCTAACTACACTAATATGGATCACAACTTCTACACTACTCTTAGTATTTATCAATCCACCCACGAGGATAGAATGTGGCACAAGGCCGGTTTAATGTGGGTATTCCCGAGCCCGTAGGCTCGGCCAAAAATATAGCCTTTTTGAACCCGCCTTGACGGATTCAGGCCCTGTCTACCTCCCCGAACGAAACCTTGCCCTTCGGCAAAGCTTCGTCCGGGTTCCTCTCTGCTAATGCAGAGAGTTCGACAGACGCCGACTCGGAAGCTCACAAAGGCAGCGTACTACACTTTGATCATTGCCCCCGGGCCCTCTTTATTACTATATGGATAGCTAGTCTCTATTATATCCACTATACTATTTCTCTATACTGATCATTATACTGTTTGGCGATTACTAGTTGAACAAGTATTATTAGGGCGAGTATTATTTCAAAGAGTTAATACTGCCAGTATCTGCGTTACAAGTTTCAACTACAACAAGCATTTTCGGAAGTGATAACGAACATTCGTTGACCTAACGGAAGTTACAACACGTCAGCGTTCTAACATCACAAAAATAATGAATCAAAAAATCAATCAATCACCGATGGCACATTTCAATGATCGTAACACTTTCTATTTTCATCGCTGTTTATATCCGTTTTTATTTATACTTATTATCGTTTTTAATTTTCATGCGTTCTTGTCTTTTCTTGGGTTAGAAAATTTGAATATCATTTTCTTTGCATATAAAAAATATTTATCATTTAAGCCTTAATATCAATTATTTATGTATTCACTTGCTTATTATTTCGTTTTCTTATTTGGTTTGGTGGTATCTTAAGTATTGTAGAAGTTTAGGTTTATACTTAAATTTTTATTTATTATTGTTTAAATTTGTGTACATATGCCTGCATTTATACGCTTGCGAATGAGAGTATATAGGTATACACACGTGAACATATATACACATATAAACGCGCGTACATAGTTACATGTACTCTTGTGTATATAATCTCTCACTTGCCCTTGTAAACATCGTTATTCCCTTGTATTCGGTCACCACATAATTATTCATAGTTATGTGAGTGTAAATGTTTATTATTTTCTATTATTTAGAAATGAAAACATCGTGTAAGAGCACCTTCAACTTTCACCTCGTCTTTTATCTTCACGAGTATTTGCCCATTTTCAAATTTTCTGTTTTCTCCTGCCGGCTGGCGCTTCAGTGTCTTCTCGCAATAAAACGTGAAAGAAATATCGATTCGCTTTTTGTCATTTATTGCAATTATCGTTCCATACTTTATGCTAGTTTTGCCCGGAGCTCTAAACATCGATCGGGAGAAGACAATGGCTTACCATTCGTATATACTTGGGGAAAGTCGTTTTCTGATTGCAATTGTCTCGAATGAAATCTTTCCACACAATGAAGTATGTCAACGGCAGATCCCAAGAAATGAAAGTTTTCCACGGATGACTGTTAGGTTCATTTTTTTATCTTCACATTTTCATGACTCGTGGGCGATAACTCATTGTCTCTGATTTCCTAGGCTTTATTTCAAGAAATAAGTCCGTATCTTTTACCCCATTCCTGGCATTGACGTGTATATACTTTTTTACCGAAAGTGTCTTTTTTAGATACGGACGAATAAACACGTCAAAAGCCAGCTACATACATGTTTATAAATCGATCTTGATTCTTTTTATGCACTTGTGCTTGAAATGAGTCCATTTGTCAACTTATTTGTCTGAAAGAGGTTTTAGACACTGCTTGGTTACTTGAAAGTTCCTCAGTTTCTTAGTCACTGTGTTAAAAACAAATAAAAAATTCGTCTAAAAAGGAATTGACTTGGAATTGGATAAAAAGATTAAACACGTTTTGAGCAACATGGGTATTTTTTATTTTATTTCCTCCCATTTCAAAGTTCTTCGAGACGTACCAGCAGTATTAAGGCTGAGTTTACAATATAAAATAATCCTACAAAATATCAAGGATCTCATTATTTTTATCCGTCATTGTTAACATCTGAGACAAAAGGTCCAAAATCTCTCATTATTTTTATTCGTCATTGTTAACATCTGAAATAAAAGGTCTAAAATCTCTCATTATTTTTATTCGTCATTGTTAACATCTGAAACAAAAGGTCCAAAATCTCTCATTATTTTTATTAATCATTGTTAACGTTTGAAACAAAGGTCCAAAATCTCTCATTATTTTTATTCGTAATTGTTAACATCTGAAACAAAAAGTCCAAAATCTCTCATTATTTTTATTCGTCATTGTTAACATCTGAAACAAAAGGTCCCAAATTTCTCATTATCTTTATTCGTCATTGTTAACATCTAAAACAAAAGGTTCAAAATCTCTCATTATTTTTATTAGTCATGGTTCGTCATTGTTAACGTTTGAAACAAAAGATCTCATTATTTTTATTCGTCATTGTTACCATTTATATAAAAATAATAAAGCGTTGGAAAATGATTTGGCTTGTACCCCCTGAGAATAGCGAAAGTTTGAAAACAATGTAGCGTGATTGACTGATCTCCTAATTCCATATATATATATATATATATATATATATATATATATATATATATATATATATATATACAGAAATGATTAAGTGTTATTATATTAATACCGACCTCTATTTAGATTAAGCTCTCTTTCATTAAATTAATTTGAATCGACCTGATTTGTCCAGCCTATAAACAACAATCTGTATCGTTGAATGTAAAATACAACCAATATAAAAATCTCAATAGTATACAGTAAATTATCGGCTTGGTGTACCGACTACTACTACCACTAATCTCGTAGGCCTCTCTTTACCCATCCCTTCCCTTTCACCTTACCTCCCCATTACCAATCTAATATGTCCGTCTGGTGTATTTTCTCCATTTACGGAGGAGATTTCGATCCGAAGAGTTGAACATCTCGGTGTTCACGAAATAAATTTATAATCGAAATGGATAATTAAATCTCCGTCTAATTATCAATATAATGCTCTTCTCAGATTTATATCCTCCTCGGGATTATCCCTTCCAGTCACAAACTGATAAGCAGTACATTATTATTTTTTTTAAATTTTGCACCTGAAGATTATGTCGCGTGCATGAAACTCAGGATCGTGCTAGAGGTTTGATATATATATATATATATATATATATATATGTGTGTGTGTGGGGGGTTGTGTGTGTAATTGAACAGATGAGTTGACTAATAAAACATAGGCTACCGATGTGATCAGTACGAAAAACATTTATTGATTATTAACCACATGGAGGAAACAAAGGTTCCAAAATCGGAATTTTCGGGCACGCCTGTGTCTTTCATCAGCGCTTCGAGAAATAAACAGACGGACGATGGAGACTTAACAAAAGTTGTTATTGAGGCTGGCGGGAATCCTAGTGTAGATGCTATTTAAACATTAAGAGCACGACCTGACATGAAATCCCATAAAAAAGATTTCTTAATCATCAGAAAGAATTCAAATGAATCTTCTTATAGGAACCTAGAACTCTATATATATATATATATATATATATATATATATATATATATATATATGTATATATATGTATATATATATATATATATAAACTAACAACCCGTAAGAGAATTCCACAAGCGGGAAAAGAGAAAAAAACTATTAACCTAGACCTTGTTGCATCTAGCAATTTCAACTGTGAAAGAATGAGACCTAACTGCCAATCTAGAACTACGCTTAAATTTTCAAATATCATCAAAACAATTACCATGAAAATATTTACAAAAAAGGCTACAAACAAAGAGGTGAAGAGACATTCTCTTAAATCTGGACATTGTAGCGGTGATAAGCTAAGCTGATTCCTACTTACTTTGGACACCCCATCACGTTTTCCTCAAACAAAATTTGGTGTTGTCTTCAGGATTTCAAAGAATCGTTAAAAAATTGAAGGTCGTGTCCCTATTCCAAAACTAATTTACTAGATCACTTCGTAAAAGAAGAACTTTAGGGTCTTATGATATAATCAATAATAATAATAATATTAACAATAATAATAACAATAATAATAATAATGTACAAAGATTCCTCAGTCATAGCAAAATTCTGTAAACATAGCATGGATCTGTGGAAAACCACATTATGCCTAAATCACACAAAAGTTACTGCCACTTCTAGTTGTCTGAATATCCAACGACAGCTCTTTCAAGGAGACCCCCTATAGCCCTTACAGTTCTGTCTGAACTTAATCCACCTTTCGCATGAAGTAGACAGTAATAACCGCGGACAACATTTAAAAAAGAAAGTGTTTAATCCTCTACTCCACATACATGATACCAAACTCTTTGGTAAAGATAACAATGTATTGAATCGTCTCCTCAATACATGCAGTAAAACGTTTCCGTGTCGACAGAGGTATGAATTTCGGATTAGATAAATGTGTAAAAGTAACATTCAAAAAATGGAGAATTACAGAAACACACTGAATAGATCTAAATTTTGTCACAGAGATTAGAGAACTGGGACGAGAAAAAGCCTATCGGGACCTAGGAATTAGCGAAGGAGATGAAATCCAGTATATCAAAATGAAGAAGAAAGTAAGAAAAGAGTACTACAGGCGAGTGCATCATGTGTTGAATATAGAGTTGAAGTATTAAAATAAACAAACAAAAAAAAAACAACAACAAAAAAACAGAATATCAGCCATAAGCATTTTAGCTGTCCCTATGGGGCAACAAAGCTACAACACACTTAATTGGATTGTAACTGATATAAAGTGAATGGATATAAAAACGAGAAAGCTTCTCACTTGCCATCGCATGCAACATCCTCAGGCTGGTGTTGATCGACTGTATGTGTTCAGATTTGAAGGAGGCAGAGGATTAGTTCAACTAGAATTGTCTTATAAAAGCACAACAATCGATTTTCAAAGATACCTGGAAATTACAGAAAATTGAATGATGTTCTGTGTCAAAGGATTTGCAAAATACCAAATGCAGAAACGATGAAATGCTAAGCGTCTTTATGGACAATACACTTCCTGTACCAAATAAGCTGATATAGAAAAAATCCGTACCCATCAATAGTTTAATTCTTGCTGCATAGGGCCAGTGCTTGCTCTCATACATTACCAAGCACATATACTGAATAAGTGCTTTAACTCAAAATGCAGATTCTGAGATAAATATCCAGAAAAAATTGTACTAGGTTGCACAGTGTTGGCATCAACTGAATATAAAACACGGTATGATAGAATGAGCCAATATCTGCACTGGAAAATATGCAACTTTTACGGAAAGTAAATTGCAAGACACAGGTATGAACATCACGCAGACCCGGTTACGTAGATATGACTTGTAACAATTTTATAAGACTTTACAATACATACATACAGTTTTTTCTGGTGTATACTCATTTCTTTCTGGGTCCCAACCAGAGACCTTATATCAGAGAGGGCATCATGCCATTTTCCATTTTTTTTGTGGGTGGGTGGATAAAATGCACACCAAAATCTCTAAGTTCACAAATATTTTCCTTAGATAAAGCTCTTCGTAATGTTTGAACTGTACTTGTAAGTACAATTTTTTATATTTCTTTATGGTATGGACTGCCAGGGATCAATTTAATGAGTCTATCGGAACCTTTTTCAATCAGTCCGAGGGCTCCAACTACAACTTGAATTGTTGATGTCCTCATGTGCTACACTTTTGGGATTTCCATTTCAAGATCTCCTTGTATTTTCCACGATACATTACAATCTGCAGGAACTGTCATGTTAATAAGAAAGCACATTCTGTTCGTGTGGTCTTTGATCGCGATGTCTAAGCGATTAGCTTTGATTGATACAAAACAATGACCCTCTACTACAAATAGTAAAACTCTAAATCCACTCCATAAACAAAAAAGCTGCACTCTTCAAGAAAAAAAATGCAAAATATACCTGAAATCCTACAAACAAAAAACGGAACGAATACTGTTGACCATGTTTGCCATAGTCTCTGAATATGGGATCCAGTGAAGTCCGTAATGTGTTCAATATCAGAGGTTGGCAGTGAAGATTCAGAGAAAGTAGCGGCTCATAAGTAATTCTTTAAGTCTTCGTTATCAGGTTGGCAGTGAAGATATTTTGGGAGAAAAAACAAAATGGCTGCCTTTATACACGTCGGATTGAATATTTTGAGCTTTCTGATTGGTTAACCCTTCTCTTGGTGGACGATAAAATGAGTCAGCTCATTTTGGTTGGCTCAGTAGTAAAAAGTATCCAAAAAACTGTAACACCATCTCATTTTTGGGTACAAATACCATCTACGCTAAACGTGTAAAACAAAGCAAAACAACTCGGCCAAATAAAATTACAAAAATCTGGTAGGACAAGGCGTTACATGGCAAATGCCTAAACAGAACGAAAGAAGCAGATGTAGATGAACAGAAAACATATCAATGGCTGAGGAGCATCGTGTTGGAAGCTGAGACAAAAAGCCTATTTAGGCTTAGGAACAAAGCCTCGCAACCAAATTCTATCACTGTCACATAATCAAGGATGGATCTAACCCGAAATGTAGGATCTGCGGAAAATATGAGGAAACTGTCGAGCATTTTATAACAGGATATCCTGAACTAGAAAAATGAATATACACACAGACATAACAAGGTAGTGACATATGTGCACCGGAAGATATGCAAGAAGCACAAAATCGAAACCATTGAGAGATGGTCTGAGCCCGAAACAGACACAGTTACACAAAATAACGATGTAACTATCCTCTGGGACATGCTAATTCAAACTTACAGGGAAATAAAGCAAAACAGATCTGATATTATCATAAAAGAAAAGAAATACAGGAAGTGTAAGCTTACTGGCAGAGCAGTACCATCTGAGAGAAACATCTCCATGAAAATTATCAATTGTCCAAATACAAAAACCGGGAGATGTTGATTAACACGATTAACAATGAAGACTGATTGTACCAATAGTAATCGGAGCTCTGGGCCTCGTGAGAAAAGAGATGGACAGTTTTACTAACAGTGGCCAAGATAACATTTATATGCAAGTTGCCCAGAAGATCGTCCTTCTAGGAACATCCTATTTAATATGAAAAGTGCTATCAATTAAATGACAATTCTCCTATAGGGCCTAAGGATCATAGTTTGGACTCGGCTCTACAGGATGCAAAGCAGGAAACATAACATTCACAAATAATAATAATAATAATAATAATAATAATAGTGTCCTAGGTAACATCAACATATAAGTTTCCCAGAAGATCGCCCTACTAGAAACATCACATATACTAAGAAAAGTGCTATCAATTAAATGACGATTCTCCTAGAGGACCTAAGGGCCATAGTTTGGACCCGGCTCTACAAGATACAATACAGAAAACATAACATACACAAAGGTAATAATAATAATAACGTCATTACTACATTACTGCATAAAGTTTCTTTAAAACTTTAACTACTTTAACTTGATCTACTTTGATATCTATATTTAATTAGCTTATAATCAGCTGCCATGAGGTTGCCAGTATGCGTCACCTAGTTTGGATAGAACTCACTACGCGAGAATAATGATTACTTTAGCCTCACGGCATGCCAATAAAATGTAAAGAATTCTGAAAAAAAAATGAACTAATGTAAATAATTTTAATGATAACGTGCGTGATTATATTAGGAAAAAGAACAGAAAAATATTGAAACGTAGAAATAATAATAATATTAATAATAATAATAATAATAATAATAATAATAATAATATCGATACTGATGCAACTGCAAGCATTTCGAATACTAAAAAGAGATTTCAAGGCCTGAATATGAAAATACACTATTACGAAAAAGCAAAAAGAAAAAAAAATAAGAAATAAAAAAACATCTCGAAATGGAAGTCACGAAATCTGTTGGAGAGATGTAGAAGAAATGCCATATATGGAATTAACGCCACGAGGTGTGCTGTCAGAAGAAAAACAATGAAATGTATGTCATATATGTTTAACTCTATGACTCCGAAAATACATCCACGCATATATATATATATATATATATATATATATATATATATATATATATATATATATATATGCACGTGCTGGGAAGTTCTCGGTCCGAACAATTTTCAAAGTCTGACACGACGGGGAAGCATCTGATTTTAAAAAATCGTTCTTGGTCAGGCCGTGGAAATTCCAATACACACAGACTCGCACGAGCACGCACACACACACACACACACACACATATATATATATATATATATATATATATATATATATTTATATTTATTTATTTATTTATATATATATATATATATATATATATATATAGCAGGTATAACAACAAAATCTTGAAAATAGTGTAAAATCAAAATTGTCCATTTATTTGATTAATTTGTATCAATTACGTAATGACTAAAAATATCTTACAGAATTCTCCGAGGTTTTTATAATCCTACTGGACTCTACTCTGAGCAATAGTAATGTATACTTACCCTCAAGCCTTAACAAAAGAATCCTGATGAAATCGATCATAAATGAATATGACATGTTCGTCATTAATTAAACATCGCTAAGAATCTGAAGCACATGTGGAATTAAAATAATGTTTATATATATATATATATATATATATATATATTCTAGGATCATTTTAGAACTTATTCAATATGATCGTCCCCCCCCCTAACCTTCTAACTTTCTGTCCTGGAGTAACAAGTGCCTCACAGATTTCACGTACGATTTCAATTTCAAGTTCTTTTACACTGCTCTTTGAACTGTTATAGCTGAAACTCGTCTCTCATGTGCCAAACATATATCTATCTATCTATCTATCTATCTATCTATCTATCTATCTATCTATCTATCTATTACACACACACACATACAGACACACACACACACACATATATATATATATATATATATATATATATATATGTATCAAAAATAGAAGCTAAAAATTCTATTCTAAAATAGAAGCTTAAAAGCATTAGTTCCATTTCATCTTCAAGCGAAGGAAATTCGCTTGAAGATGAAATGGAACTAATGCTTTTAATTTAATTGCAAAAATAAAATTAGGGGTTTTTAGCTTCTATTTTTGAAACATGGTTGGAACTGTGTAGCGAAAATAACCATATTTTAAATCAAATAATTTATAATATTAATGCTCTGTAAATTTACATTGAGCACTATTTTGTAAAAATAAAATATCTATAAGAACACCGGATTTTATATCTTACTTTTTTCTTTCTTTTTATTATATATATATATATATATATATATATATATATATATATATATATATATATATATATATATATATATATATATATGCACATAAACACCTAAACAAGAACACGTATATAAGAGATATTTATATATCTCTGATGATCCGTTTTCTCTAGTGTCCCGAATACGAGAATGTAAGAGTTCTACAATATTGGCATCTTGGTTCCACCCTTTTACTGTTGAACTAGTTAAATGTAACCAACACTTCTACTCCAACAATTTCTGCTCTCACTCTTCGCGTTTGTCGTACATCCTTCCATTCATTTGCTTCCCTGATAACTACAATATTCAAAAAATTAAATGCAACGTCAATCGCCATCTTCTATCTTTCTAAATCCCGTTCAGCTTTTAACCTTTCCTCATTGACGTCACCAAACTTTCATATCTTATTTGTTTCGTGTTTTTTTTTTCCATCAGTCTCCTATTCACGAGATGAAATACATGTTCTATTGGATTATGGTCCGGTGATTGAACTGTCCACTTTTTTCCCCTGTTGAATCCTTAGTTTTGTTGGCAATATGTTTTACGTTATTGGTCTGTTGCATCATAAACTTCCACCCGATTAGATTGAATGCATTTCTCTGTAAATTGGCAGACAAAATGTTTCTGTAGTCATTTGAATTCATTCTGCTGCTTGCATCATGAATTGCATCATTAATAAATATGAATAAGCCTGTTCCAGAAGCAGTCATGGAAGCCCAAGCCATGACACTGACTCTGGATTTGTATGCTTTGGATCATAAGCAGATGATTTCTTTCTCCAAACTTTGGCCATTCCATCACTTCGGTAGAAATTAATCTTGGTCTCATTAGTCCATGAAACTTTCTTCCAGAACTTTTGTCGCTCATGTCTGTACTTCTAATTCTAATCTGGTCTTCTGGTTCTTGCTGCTGATAAGTGAATTGCATCTTGTGTTATGGTTTCTATATTTCTGTCCTCGAAGAATTCTTCGAACGGTGCATTGTGAAACCTTCAGCCCTGCACTCTAGTGGTTGTTGCTGATGTCACTGACTGTTCTTTTGGCGTGTTTTCTTCACAGCTCTCTAAATGTTTCTATCATCATCTGCTGTTGTTTTCCTTAGCCAACCTGTTCTATGTCTGTAGTTCAGTACACAGTATTTTCTTTCTTTCATGCCAAATTGTTGTGATGACTATGCCCAATGTTTGTCCAATGGCTCTGGTCGATTTTTTTCTTTTCTCAGCTTCAAAATGGCTTGATTTTCTTCCATAGACAAGCCCTCTCCTCTTCATACTGGTTTATACTATTTAACAAGGAATGCTTTATTTACAGTTGTACACCAAGACTAAAACCAAGAGTAATCATTCGGAGCTATTTAATGTTTAAGCAATCAATGTAAAAGGCATCACTTCGGCAACAGGAAACATCTGTCAGATACGTGTTCCAATAGTTTTGCTTACTTTGAGAGTACAAACAAAAGGTGGTATGTCCTAAGTTGTTTAACACATTTAAATTTAAATAACAGTTAATAACAGCTGAAATTCTGAACTAATGTCTCATATTCCTCTTTTGGCCTTAATCACAAATGTTCTCAGTGAACAACAAAAACAAAGGATTTGGCTTTGCCGTTCCAATACTTTCGTAGGGTACTAGATATGTATACACACATCTATGATTCACGCAAGTATAATGACACACATATAAATAAACATTCCATCCCATATAAAAGAAATTACAATCTATAAAATAAATGCGAATGTCAGTGTGCCATTGTGTCTCATTTTAAAACTTTGCTCCTAGAAGCAGTAGCCCAACATATCAAACCATTTTGGAATCAGGCCGATTCTGTGAGCAATTTAAAACATTCCGGGATGGTTCCGGATCTGCAACCCCGAAATTTTGAATTCCCAAGTTTTCATTACTGTAATTATTTTCGGATACCGCCATCTTGGTTTCTACTGATAAAAACAATTATAGGGGAACAACTCTAACTTTCAATAGCTCATGTTCCGGATGAAAAAAAAGACTATTCTCAAATAACAGTTTTTCAAAATAAAATTATCGGTGTTTTCAACTTTACTCTTAGAGGCCTGAGACCAATATATCATACCGTTTTGGAAGCAAATTAAAAACATGCGGACCGGATCTGGACTTACAATCCTGATATTTTGGATTTCTAATTATTCATGACTGCGACTGTTCCCGACGATTTTTTACGTGATTTTTTGCGACGAAATGTTTTTACGATAATTTTTATAACTTGGAAAATAAATTAAGGAATAATCGAAATTAATTGTACAATCTAGCGAAAGTCACCCACAAAAGAAAAATAATGGTTTGTAGGGAAAGTAAGGACTTATATCAAAATGTGTTTACATTAAGTAGTGACATAAGAATTATTGTTGAACTCTTTAAAGATAAACTTAAATATTAATGCAATACTTAAATACGGTGATCAATTTTAAGTTCTTCATGAACAGTAGTAGATTGGCAGCTTAGTCCCCTCATATTACATTTGAAATGTTTAAATGTAGTCGTAAGTTTTAATGTAACAGTTCTTTCGCACTTCTCGCGTGTGGAACTCTCTTCCGACTTCTTGCTTCCAACTCAACTTTGATCATAAAAAATGTAAATGCCATGGAAATCGTTATATTTTGTTTTCTGAATTACCGTTCTTTTATCGTCCTCTCTCCTTAATAATGTTTTTTTTTCTTTTTCTCGTATTCTTTCAAACTAACTCCTTACATCTTAGTGGCTTTATTGCCTTGCTTGGAGAGAAATGATTAAAACCATCCACGTCATCTCTGTGAGCATTAAAATTTATGCTGTGTATTATTGAAACAGAGAATGGCAATATATTGAATATGAGCAAAAGATGAAACTACCTTACGTAACTGTAGACTGGAACATAAATATCCCATTGGCGTTGAATACAATACTTTCAATATAATCTATCAAGAAACTGTGAAAGATGATGAAGGGTCAAGTATAAGATTCACTGAACGATCGTGGAAGCAAAGATATTACAACCAGAAAACATCGCCCGCGGGAAATGCTCCGCGAAAAGCAAAATGTTGTTTAGCTTGATATCGAGTTCCAAGGACAGATTTAATAAACCCCGACTGTTGAACGGAAAATATTAAAAATAAACGAGTAAAATCATAAGCTAACGAACAAAAACATGCATCACTTTAACTGAAGGACATTGGAAACAGATAATATGCAGAGAAAACATATTTTGCCAACAGCAAACACGCGAATGCCACACACTTTATAAAAGTATATGAGAACTTCAAAATATAAAGTTAAATTACACTAAAAAATACAGAAATAAGACGAAAATGCACCAGAGTAATCCCAAAACTGTAGCTATAATCATCTTCCTAAACCAACTCAAATTGCTAAATAAGTGAACAAATGATTAGACGGAATTGTTTCAAAGCCGGCGATAGTTATACTAGCACAAAGTCATCGGGACCGAGATTTTAAGTGTATTCTCGTTGTTCAAACTGCTGATTTTCACAGATTATGCGTTCTTTCCCAGAAACTAGGCTTACTGACATGACGTGTTGAAACACAGGTTTTCATTCGATCACCGAATTTAAGAAACGTTGAAAATGGGCAGTAACTCGGGAAGACCAGGTACTATAAGATTGGATGTGCAGCGGGTGTAATAAATAACGACTCGGAATTGTTACTTGGATGGCCAAGTTCGATTTACAGTCGGATCGTATATATGCACTTACTTGCAAATACTTTTGCACTCGGTATGAATACACCTCTTCTCCTAGATATGGGTTAATTAGTAATACGTGTATCCGAAAATTATTATTATGTCAAAAATGTTCACAATCCAAAAACTATGTTTCGGCTTTAAATAACCTTAAAAAGGTTGATACGCCGGAAAAAATAACAAATCGATCAATCGATCTCCCAGAAACTGTAACTAATGGCCGGTCAAAACCACAGGTAGGCTCTGTGTATATGGAACAAACACTAAATGTGCCTGAGCCTGTGTTTTGCAGATTAGTGTGCTTGGGGAAAGTAAACAACCGGCCATTATCTATCTATCTATCTATCTATCTATCTATCTATCTATCTATCTATCTCGGTATCTTTATCTATCTATCTATCTATCTATCTATCTATCTATCTCGGTATCTTCATCTATCTATCTTGGTATATCTATCTATCTATCTATCTATCTTGGTATCTTTATCTATCAATCTCGGTATCTTTATCTATCTATCTATCTATCTATCTATCTATCTATCTATCTATCTATCTATCTCGGTATCTTTATCTATCTATCTCGGTATCTATCTATCTATCTATCTATCTATCTATCTATCTATCTATCTCGGTATCTTCATCTATCTATCTTGGTATATCTATCTATCTATCTATCTATCTATCTATCTATCTATCTATTCCGAGAAAAAGAGAGAGAGAGAGAGAGAGAGAGAATGAGGCAAGATATAATAAAAGAGTAGTTATTAATATGCAAAATTATGAGTAGGTATAATCATATATCTCTATTTATAATATTAAATAGTAGACCGATTTAGTTGAGTTGGTTACAAGGATTCTTGCTTATTCAATCGTTTCTCTTCAACGAGGAAATCTTGCCACTTGCATTTCAGTAACTTTCCGATTACACATTCTATCTATCTATCTATCTATCTATCTATCTATCTTGAGAGAAAGAGACAAAGAGAGAGAGAGAGGTCTAAAATGTATGTAGTTAGTAATATGCAAAATTATGAGTATGAAATTAGGAAACCGTATATCTGTGCTTGTAATTTGTGATATGAAGCAGAGTAGACATTTTTTTTACTACTTTATGTCATTTTGTAACGCAAGGAAATCGATGAGAATATCTCGATTTAGACATGTTCGGAATCCAGATCTCAAAAAGCAAAATAAAAGGAAAATCGAAAGGATTAACAAAATACAATAATACACGACGTTTGTGGAGAAATGTCTGTGCATGAACGAAGTGACGAAGATCCAACAAAACGGACAAATATATAAATTCGGGAGGAAAAAAATTCACCTGACGTAAGAATCATATGTCTGGTACAAGGGCAAAAAATTGAAGCACGAAATTCTACTCGAACTGATTGAAGTAGTAACGGAAAAGGTGACTAGTAAACACGACTGTGATTTAAATGAGTATGCGTAAAGCTTAGATGTTATTTTTTGCACATTCAAATGATTTCGTTTGGTTTGCTTTACGGCATATCAACCTCAATTGGTTATTTAATGTCGACAAGGTTTTTATTGCTGGTAATATTTTTAGTTTGGTTTAGTTTGGTTTGTTTTACGGCATATCAACCTCAATGGGTTATTTAATGTCGACAAGGTTTTTATTGCTGGTAATATTTTTAGTTTGGTTTCGTTTGGTTTGCTTTACGGCATATCAACCTCAACGGGTTATTTAATGTCGACAAGTTTTTTATTGCTGGTAATATTTTTAGTTTAGTTTCGTTTGGTTTGCTTTACGCCATATCAAACTCAATGGGTTATTTAATGCCGACAAAAATATATTGCTGTTAATATTTTTTCCTTCAAAAATGTATTGCTGATAAGGTAAAAGTTATGCACAAGGTCGTCGCAAGTCAATCCAGCAGTGAGTGCTACTATTGGTAGGTCGGTAGTTCTCGCGTAAGTCTGAGTCATACTCAACAGATCCCAGCTAGTAGTAATATTTACCAATCTCCCCAATACATGACTGACGAGGCAGATTTTTTTTATCCTGCAGTAGGTTGCCATTTCTTTCTGATGTAGACCAGTTACCATCCAAGGCTATAGAAACCGGTCTGTCCTGCTATTTACCAATATATGGGGGGAGATGAAGAGGATTCATACCTTACCACGTAAGTGGATTCGAATTCCGATTCCTCAAACCGAACAGCAATCCATTACTCCACCGTACCTACTTACACTATTTACATTATTTAGACTTTTCTCCTCGTCTTTGCTGTCTCATTAACGACGTTTCGACCGCTGTACGATCTGTTCTTTTTCAGTTGATATTTGTTGGAATTTCGAACTGAACCCGGATAAAATCGTTGGTTGATTGATCCAAATAGTGATTTGACCCAGATTGCTGTGAGTTCAATTCCTGGCGTCAGCGGAAAGAACGCAATGTTGGAGAGTTATCAAGGCGAATTAACTAAAAGTGATATAAGAATGAGGCATGGTACGTGGAATTAGAACAATCTACCTCCGTGGCCTAAATAAAGAGATCGGTTCGAAATTTCAACAAATATCACCTGAAGAAGGCCGGAGCTTACAACGGTCGAAATGTCGTGAATGCGACAACAAAGACGAGGATAACAGTCCGAACAATGTAAGTAGCGGAAATAGTTATAATACCTCATCTCAGAAATATAGACAGAAATAGACAAAATATCACTTGCCTTTCACTATCGCTATTTCCATGGCAAATGTGCTGACGAGTGACATTTCTTAATTCCACTAGTTCAGACCTTCACAGCGTGACTCATCCACATTCTCGTTACATTATCGTATTCCAATTTGAAAGAGGAATTTCTACATAGCTTCCGGATCGCTGCTATCTTAACGACTTCATGTCTAGGATCACCCATTATCTATTCTACATATTTTAATAATATGCATTTCTTATCTCCTTCATTTACACATTTAGGATAAACCACATTCCGTAAGAATTACCTTGACTGGCTCTCGGGTATTGTTTGGCAAGGCAAAAATATAAATAAAAACTTTCCCTCTTAGATCAATGGAAGCGGTACTGCCTGATTGGGATAGACAGACGAAACTATTATGGTATATTATATTTATGTTAACCCAGATCGGGATACTGACTCGTCTGTTGTAGTATTCCTCGTCTCGGGAAACAGCTACCTGACCCCGTTTTATACGGGGAATTTTTGGCCGAACATACGGGCTCGGATACCCCACATTAAATTCAGCCTTGTGTCACATCTGACCGCGTGGGATGGTTGGTAGATATCCTGCAGTTGCAGATTCGTCTCCAGCTGTCAAACCGGACAGAGAGGATCCCCAGGCGAAGTTATGTCGATGGTTAGAGTCAAGTCTCGGGAAACAACAACCCAACTCCGTTTTATACGGGATCTACGGAGATTTTTGGTCGAGCCTACGGGCTTGGATATCCCACATTAAATTCGGCCTTGTGTCACATCTGACCGCGTGGGGCGGTTGGTAGATATCCTGTAGTTGGAGATTCATTGTGGAATTCACTTGACTCACTTCTAGCCGTTGACTACTTATTCTACGCGCCGCTGGCGAATCTTATATGTGTTGTTTATTACAGAACTTTATGTGATTAATCTATTCAGTAACCTTTCCTACAACAGTATCTTAAGAAGTTAGCCAAAGGCTACAGTTGAGGGGTATTAGCTAAGTATCGATCTCATAAAAGGAAGAATCCTTTTAGCTACCGGCACGATTATCTACATTATTTAAGTTAAAGGGAGATAACTGAAACATCAGTAAATAGCATAGCACGTGCAACTAGAACAATCTACCCCGGTGTACGAAATAAAGCGTTCAGTTTGAATTCCCAATCACTTGAAGAAAGCCGGAGCGAACAACGGCCGAAAGGTCGTGAATATGGCAATAAAGATGATGACAGTAATCTGTTATATAGGAATAAAGTGTCGCTGCCGACACTGGAGTTTGAACACGGATCGCCAGAAAGCAAACACAGGCGATCCCATTATTAAATTAACTAGACCATGAAGGAAACGCGTAAGTTGACATAAATCTGACGTCAAATCGATTGCCATTACTATTCTCCCCTCTATTACTATACGGATCGCTATTTCTATTCTATTGCTATACGGATCACCATTTCTATTCTATTGTATACGGATCAGCATTTCTATTCCATCCTCTATTGCTATACGGATCAGCATTTCTATTCTATCCTCTATTGCTATACGGATCACCATTTCTATTCTATTGCTATACGGATCACCATTTCTATTCTATTGCTATACGGATCACCATTTCTATTCTATCCTCTATTGCTATACGGATCGCTATTTCTATTCTATCCTCTATTGCAATACGGATCACCATTTCTATTCTATTGCTATACGGATCACCATTTCTATTCTATTGCTATACGGATCAACATTTCTATTCTATTGCTATACGGATCAACATTTCTATTCTATTGCTATACGGATCACCATTTCTATTCTATTGCTATACGGATCACCATTTCTATTCTATTGCTATACGGATCAACATTTCTATTCTATTGCTATACGGATCAACATTTCTATTCTATTGCTATACGGATCACCATTTCTATTCTATTCTATCGGATCACCATTTCTATTCTATCCTGTATTGCTATACGGATCACCATTTCTATTCTATCTTCTATTGCTTACGGATCGCCATTTCTATTCTATCCTCTATTGCTATACGGATCAACATTTTTAATCTATCCTCTATTGCTATACGGATCAGCATTTCTATTCTATCCTCTATTGCTATACGGATCGCCATTTCTGTTCTATCCTCTATTGCTATACGGATCACCATTTCTATTCTATCCTCTATTGCTATACGGATCGCCATTTCTGTACTATCCTCTATTGCTATACGGATCACCATTTCTATTCTATCCTCTATTGCTATACGGATCACCATTTCTATTCTATCCTCTATTGCTATACGGATAGCCATTTCTATTCTATTGCTATACGGATCACCATTTCTATTCTATCCTCTATTGCTATACGGATCAACATTTCTATTCTATCCTCTATTGCTATACGGATCGCCATTTCTATTCTATTGCTATACGGATCACCATTTCTATTCTATCCTCTATTGCTATACGGATCACCATTTCTATTCTATCCTCTATTGCTATACGGATCACCATTTCTATTCTATGCTCTATTGCTATACGGATCACCATTTCTATTCTATTCTCTATTGCTATACGGATCACGATTTCTATTCTATCCTCTATTGCTATACGGATCGCCATTTCTATTCTATTGCTATACGGATCACCATTTCTATTCTATCCTCTATTGCTATACGGATCACCATTTCTATTCTATCCTCTATTGCTATACGGATCACCATTTCTATTCTATCCTCTATTGCTATACGGATCGCCATTTCTATTCTATCCTCTATTGCTATACGGATCAACATTTTTAATCTATCCTCTATTGCTATACGGATCAGCATTTCTATTCTATCCTCTATTGCTATACGGATCGCCATTTCTGTTCTATCCTCTATTGCTATACGGATCACCATTTCTATTCCATCCCCTATTGCTATACGGATCGCCATTTCTGTTCTATCCTCTATTGCTATACGGATCACCATTTCTATTCTATCCTCTATTGCTATACGGATCACCATTTCTATTCTATCCTCTATTGCTATACGGATCGCCATTTCTATTCTATTGTTATACGGATCACCATTTGTATTCTATCCTCTATTGCTATACGGATCGCTATTTCTATTCTATCCTCTATTGCAATACGGATCGCCATTTCTATTCTATTGCTATACGGATCACCATTTCTATTCTATTGCTATACGGATCACCATTTCTATTCTATTGCTATACGGATCAACATTTCTATTCTATTGCTATACGGATCAACATTTCTATTCTATTGCTATACGGATCACCATTTCTATTCTATTGCTATACGGATCACCATTTCTATTCTATCCTGTATTGCTATACGGATCACCATTTCTATTCTATCTTCTATTGCTATACGGATCGCCATTTCTATTCTATCCTCTATTGCTATACGGATCAACATTTTTAATCTATCCTCTATTGCTATACGGATCAGCATTTCTATTCTATCCTCTATTGCTATACGGATCGCCATTTCTGTTCTATCCTCTATTGCTATACGGATCACCATTTCTATTCTATCCTCTATTGCTATACGGATCGCCATTTCTGTACTATCCTCTATTGCTATACGGATCACCATTTCTATTCTATCCTCTATTGCTATACGGATCACCATTTCTATTCTATCCTCTATTGCTATACGGATCGCCATTTCTATTCTATTGCTATACGGATCACCATTTCTATTCTATCCTCTATTGCTATACGGATCAACATTTCTATTCTATCCTCTATTGCTATACGGATCGCCATTTCTATTCTATTGCTATACGGATCACCATTTCTATTCTATCCTCTATTGCTATACGGATCACCATTTCTATTCTATCCTCTATTGCTATACGGATCACCATTTCTATTCTATGCTCTATTGCTATACGGATCACCATTTCTATTCTATTCTCTATTGCTATACGGATCACGATTTCTATTCTATCCTCTATTGCTATACGGATCGCCATTTCTATTCTATCCTCTATTGCTATACGGATCACCATTTCTATTCTATCCTCTATTGCTATACGGATCGCCATTTCTATTCTATCCTCTATTGCTATACGGATCAACATTTTAATCTATCCTCTATTGCTATACGGATCAGCATTTCTATTCTATCCTCTATTGCTATACGGATCGCCATTTCTGTTCTATCCTCTATTGCTATACGGATCACCATTTCTATTCCATCCCCTATTGCTATACGGATCGCCATTTCTGTTCTATCCTCTAATGCTATACGGATCACCATTTCTATTCTATCCTCTATTGCTATACGGATCACCATTTCTATTCTATCCTCTATTGCTATACGGATCGCCATTTCTATTCTATTGTTATACGGATCACCATTTCTATTCTATCCTCTATTGCTATACGGATCACCATTTCTATTCTATCCTCTATTGCTATACGGATCGCCATTTCTATTCTATTGCTATACGGATCACGATTTCTATTCTATCCTCTATTGCTATACGGATCACGATTTCTATTCTATCCTCTATTGCTATACGGATAGCCATTTCTATTCTATTGCTATACGTATAACCATTTCTATTCTATCCTCTATTGCTATACGGATCACGATTTCTATTCTATCCTCTATTGCTATACGGATCGCCATTTCTATTCTATTGCTATACGAATCAACATTTCTATTCTATCCTCTATTGCTATACGGATCACTATTTCTATTCTATCCTCTATTGCTATACGGATCGACATTTCTATTCTATTGCTATACGGATCACCATTTCTATTCTATCCTCTATTGCTATACGGATCACCATTTCTATTCTATTCTCTATTGCTATACGGATCACCATTTCTATTCTATCCGCTATTGCTATACGGATCGCCATTTCTATTCTATTGCTATACGGATCACCATTTCTATTCTATCCTCTATTGCTATACGGATCACCATTTCTATTCTATCCTCTATTTCTATACGGATCGCCATTTCTATTCTATTGCTATACGCATCACCATTTCTATTCTATCCTCTATTGCTATACGGATCACCATTTCTATTCTATCCTCTATTGCTATACGGATCGCCATTTCTATTCTATTGCTATACGGATCACCATTTCTATTCTATCCTCTATTGCTATACGGATCACCATTTCTATTCTATCCTCTATTGCTATACGGATCGCGATTTCTATTCTATTACTATACGGATCGCCATTTCTATTGTATCCTCTATTGCTATACGAATCAACATTTCTATTCTATGCTCTATTGCTATACGGATCGCCATTTCTATTCTATCCTCTATTGCTATACGGATCACCATTTTTATTGTATCCTCTATTGCTATACGGATCACCATTTCTATTCTATCCTCTATTGCGATACGGATCGCCATTTCTGTTCTATCCTTTATTGCTATACGGATCTCCATTTCTATTCTACCCTCTATTGCTATACGGATCACCATTTCTATTCTCTCCTCTATTGCTATACGAATCAATATTTCTATTCTATCCTCTATTGCTATACGGATCACTATTTCTATTCTATCCTCTATTGCTATACGGATCACCATTTCTATTCTACCCTCTATTGCTATACGGATCTCCATTTCTATTCTATTGCTATACGGATCACCATTTCTATTCTATCCTGTATTGCTATACGGATCACCATTTCTATTCTATCCTCTATTGCTATACAGATCGCCATTTCTATTCTATTGCTATACGGATCACCATTTCTATTCTATCCTCTATTGCTATACGGATCACAATTTCTATTCTATCCTCTATTGCTATACGGATCGCCATTTCTATTCTATTGCTATACTGATCACCATTTCTATTCTATCCTCTATTGCTATACGGATCGCCATTTCTATTCTATCCTCTATTGCTATACGGATCGCCATTTCTATTCTATCCTCTATTGCTATACTGATCACCATTTCTATTCTACCCTCTATTGCTATACGGATCACCATTTCTATTCTATCCTCTATTGCTATACGGATCGCCATTTCTATTCTATCCTCTATTGCTATACGGATCACCATTTCTATCCTATCCTCTATTGCTATACGGATCGCGATTTCTATTCTATTACTATACGGATCGCCATTTCTATTGTATCCTCCTATTGCTATACGCATCAACATTTCTATTCTATCCTCTATTGCTATACGGATCGCCATTTCTATTCTATCCTCTATTGCTATACGGATCACCATTTCTATTCTATCCTCTATTGCTATACGAATCAACATTTCTATTCCATCCTCTATTGCTATACGGATCACCATTTCTGTTCTATCCTCTATTGCTATACGGATCACCATTTCTATTCTATCCTCTATTGCTATACGGATCGCCATTTCTATTCTATTGCTATACGGATCACCATTTCTATTCTATTCTCTATTGCTATACGAATCAACATTTCTATTCTATCCTCTATTGCTATACGGATCGCCATTTCTATTCTATCCTCTATTGCTATACGGATTGCCATTTATGTTCTATCCTCTATTGCTATACGGATCACCATTTCTATTCTATCCTCTATTGCTATACGGATCACCATTTCTGTTCTATCCTCTATTGCTATACGGATCACCATTTCTATTCTATCCTCTATTGCTATATGGTTTGCTATTCTCTATACTATTCACTATTTCTGCACTATTTCTCTATGCTGATCACTATTCTGTGGTTATATTTCGAGCGAGAATTATCGAGCAAGTATTTTTAGGGAGATTGTTATTCGACGGTGTCTGACACCAAGATTGTTCATTGTCTGACACCAAGATTGCGTTACTATTGTTCCATCTGCGATTAAAAAGTCTCTACTACAACGAGCATTACGAAAGTGACAACGAGTATTCATTGACATTACGAAACAACCCGAATAATGTAAATAATTACAACACTTATCTCAGAAATAGAAACAGATCCTGAAGAAGGCCGGAGTGTACAACAGCCGAAATATAGCTGAGGATAACTGTCCGAACAATGTAAATAATAACAATGTATTTTCTCAGAAATATAGACAGATACCAGCACGGTGCTAAGATGTGATTCATGAGCAGTTTCACGAGCTATGTAGACATGGGTCAAAACGTTACAACTGACGAGTTATCGCTGACATCAGAATAATCCGTCTCATCTGTATTAGAGAACAAGGGTCTGTTCTGCTATAGAATCCCCGGGATAAGCCTTTGTCATTGCTCAAAAAAAAGTACCGTGCGGATCTAATGTGTTTCTTTTTTTTTATTATAAAAAGTTTTATAAAATTTTTCTTTGTCATCGATCATCAGATGCTCAGTTGTTTAAATTAAAAACTGAAGTGTCTCTTCCATCATCCTGACTAGTATTCTTCATGGATCTTTTGATCACAACGTTCAAAGAGAAAGTCGAACACGCTAGGATGGCGCTAAATCCGTAGCAAATAAAAAACATCTATAAATGTCTATCGTCTGCATAACATATTATTAAAACCATCGTCTAAGTTTCTTTGAATTCTGGAATTAAGTATTCACAGTTGGTCGTAAGATTCTTTTGGAACAACAGATTCGAGAAATTCAAGCATTAATAGAGGGGATTCTTCATATATAAAATAGACACTCCATTTACATATATTAAAGGGTGTACCGTGTGTAACTGCAAAATTGTCCAAATCGAGCAACAGAAAATTGTTCAGTTGTTAGATTACGCTGTGAACCGTTGTAACTTAGAAATGGTTACAGAAATCTTACTGAAATTCTCTATTGGACTCTACTTTGAACAGTAAGAACGCATTTAGCTCTAATTTGAATTGATGATCCCTCGTCCTGTTGTGAACTCTTGAACCAGATTTCCTATCTACTGTTCCGTCTTTTTAAAACTTATTCACCGGTCTCTTGGTGTTTTTTGATTGGGTTTTAAGACAGAAGCCAGAGTATGAATGCTGGTACAATCACGGAAGGCTTTAATAATCTTTTTCCTCTCTGCATTGCTCAGTTGGGAAAAGAGTGCAGCTGACACAAAATGATTTTCACTTGTTCTTTATCCAGCTGAATAACCCAAAGGGTTTTTCAGTGATTCTTACGACAAATGGTGTTAATATGGCTAAAAGTAATACACTTGAAAAAAAGAAACTCAATTAGATTAATGTATTTTCGATATGAAACATTTTGTTGGATAGACCATACCTTCGTTTAATAAACAACAATGAGGCGTCTACCTCACATACGAAGTATTCCCTATGTTAACGTTTGAAGCAATAAAATTAAGATTAAAATTTTTTATATATATATATATATATATATGTGTGTGTGTGTGTGTGTGTGTGTGTATGTATTAGCAGTATTACCCGTCTTCGACTGTGTTTCAATACTAAGAATTTTTACCGTTCAATTGGAGAATTTTAAGTTTAAAGTCAGCCCATCCGAAAATCAATATTAGTAACAACAATTGGGTGCAACTGAGACACATCCCCAAGTGTGGGGGTTAACAATTTGTATGGTGGTGGCCCTGAAAAGGACATTTATTGCGTTCTCAACCTTGTTTCAGCCTCACGCGCAGCAGCAGTTGAAGAGGCGTTTCTCCTTCGCCGTTGAGTCCTTTGATCATCATATTCAGCTTCCCGCGCAGAAGAGTTCAGTTATGCACTTTTAGAAAGCCGATGGCTACGTTGATATCTGGACTCACTGGCTCTGATTGAAGCATTCCAAGAGGCATTTTGAGACAGGCAAACTGAACATTCTAAAGACGATTCGATTTCTCTTATTTGCGTGGCGGACATGACGGCAGCGGTTTTGCGACGTAGGCAATTTCTTTTCTTTGATGTCATGTTTCCCTACTATTTACTCCTGCCTCAAAAATAAATCTTGTGTCGCTGACAAAGCTAACCTGGCCGTTTGTCTCGAAAAGGACCACTAATCGGTTGTGAACTGGGGCAGGAATCGGCTGGTTAATGTAATGCCTCAAAATCAAAACTACTCTCTATTACTAACCACAGAGAACCACCCCTGCCTCCCATTAGAATGTCTGACGCTCAATTCCACGAGAGCGCCTCTTTGCGACTGCTCGGTCCCACATTGTGCGCTGACCTGAGATGGAACGAATACATTGAGTCAATAGCTTCGTCCACCGCAAGGAAAGTTAGTTCTCTGTGCCGCGCCAGGAAATCGTTCAAATCTACAAATCAACCATTAGCCCTTGCACAGAGTATTGCTGCCATATATGGTCTGGAGCCCCTTCTGTTTGTCTCAAGACCCTTGATAACATCCAGAGACGGATATGCAATGTAATTGGCCCTGATCTGGCATCTCGTCTGCAGTCGCTCTCTCACAGACGTGTCGTTGCCTCCTTCTGTCTTTTTTACAAGTACTTTCAAGGTAATTGCTCCGATGAGCTGCTTCATGAATTTAAGCGTTCAGCTAGGCTGGCATCTCACTCTCATCCTTTCACTGTCGAAACTGTTAAATGTAGCTGTCTCTTCTACCCCAATAGCTTCAGGTCTCGCAATTCTCACCTCTGGAACACCCTCCCCATTTCTTGTTTCCCTGATAGCTATAATCTCCAACTATTCAAATGTAATGTCAATCGACGTCTCCAGATGACTTGATCTATCCCCTATCCTTCTCTTCATCCTTTCCTCTATCACTCCTCTTTGCTCGCGCTTCAAATCTCTGTAACCCCTTGCGTGCTAGTGGATTCCTGTCTTGCCTGGGGGGCGGGGAAGCTTAAAAATATATATGAATTGTCAAATGGAAGTTCGAATAGGAAAGGTTGGAAAAATAAATGTTGAGTTATAAAAAAGGAAGATTACTTATGACTACGGTGAATGCAATTCAAAAACTGGCAGGAAAAAAAATTGAATTAAACTGGGAACGGCCAGTTCCCAGTTTAATTTTATAAAAACGATAATGAAAGCAACGCTTTAAAGCTGTAGTAGTAGGCTTTATGCACTGGAAAAGGTAACCTCACTTAAGAGAGATTGTTACTTGGCCAAGAGAAGAGGAATGTGTAAGCAGGGCTAGACGTACAAAAGTAGAAGCGGAATTGCGGAATTAAGCGGTAGCAATGAGCTTAGGACTGCGTAGACAATCGGTATATCACGGCGATATCTGATTGGACATGTAAAGCGGCTTCGTGCAGCCAATGGGCAACTCGAATAGGTATCGCGTTCCGCAGGTCATGTGTATGCGCGTGCATCAGCGCGTGAGACATCGCGTGACACAGAGCGTGTTGCACGGCCACAAGTACACACGTTGCTGCACGCGCTAATTATTGAGGTCAGCAGCAACCGATAGATAACGTGTGGAGGTTTGAAACACGCCTACACAACATGAGCTAGGGCTAGAAGCTTATGTGTGAAAAAGTGAATTACATTTTGCTTTGATTTTTGCGCAAAGTGTAAAAAAAACAGTTTTTCGATTTTTTTTCCTTCATGTGAATTTTTTCCAGCCAAATTGGACTCAAAACCGACACTGAAGAAATATCTTGTTTGATGGATGTCAGTTATCAGTTATCTCCCGTTAACATGGTACGTGGAACTAGAAGAGTCTACCCCAGTGAGCGAAATAAAGGTTTCAGTTCTACATTCCAACCACCTGAAGAAGGCCGGAGCGTACAACGGCCGAAACGTTGTGATAAATATGGCGACAAAGATGAGGACAATAGTCCGAATAATGTAAATAATGTACATAATACCTCATCTCAGAAATATAGACAGACCCAATAAGGATTTCTTCATAATTGATTCACATATTTTAATAATTCAGTAAACGTTTAAAAAGTTATGAATAGAAATTGTTATCATATTTATTTCTTTATAAATTAGTAAATGATAAATATTGCATTGGATTAGTTTTAATTGTATTACTTTTTAGAATGTTGTAAATATAAAATTATTCTTGTAAATAAAAAATCAAATAAATAAATACTGTTTAATATTTTTGTTTTAAATTCTCAAGAACAAAAAAATGTATAAACTCACTATCATCATATATATATCATGATTGTGAATTTATATAAACATAATTGAATAAAACATAATTTTATAGACATTTTATACAAATATGATAGTGAATTTTACATATATATATATATATATATATATATATATATATATATATATATGCCAAGTTTAATCATCCCTTTTGTTTTACCCTAGAACACTAACCATGAATTAAAGTTACACCACTACTACCATGGTTAACCTGATTTTGAAAAATATCCAAAAAAATATTAAATATGAATCCTTATTTGAAATATTTTACATGCAGGCACTTCAAACTTCGCACTTTGAGTTAAAAATAATAGAAAATGAAAAAACATTTAGGTAAGAAAATCAGGTACTAAAAATTGTAATTAAATATAGAAAAATATGCGCTGGGTTACCCATGGTTAATGTTGTAGGGTTAAGCAATAACCATCGACGAGGAGGGAAGGTATCTAGAAAAATTGTGGTATAGGAAAAATCGTCCATTGGACACTACACTTTATTGTAGGAACGTTTATCCATGTTTGCTCATCTGCTCGGTGGCAGATACAACACTTTGATATTAGGTATAAATGTCTAATGCTTGTACAGAGACACAAATAGTATCATAGTAAGATATTGTTACTTACATAAAGGTAGAAAATTGTACAGTCTCAATAAAATTAGAGTTTGAAAAAAAAAATGACTATTAAGATTACTTTTGCTTGCTCCAAGGTGAAAGTAGCTTCAATCTTTAAGTTAATAGATGATGTGATGATGGTGCTGCACCTATTTTCTTTTTCTCTCTGTTGTTGTTGTTGTTATTATTATTATTATTATTATTATTATTATTAGCTATCTTTTAAAATTCTTGCTTGATTTTTAAAAGACAGTTTCTTTGTGCTGTCTACTGACGTGAATTAAATGCCACTCAAACAGACAGCTAAGGCGACCCGGTTGCTAAGAAACAAACATGTAAGTGTAGAAAGAAAGAAAAGTAATTCACGTTAAGACACAGTTCGATTTATCGATCCACAAAACAAGACAAGGAGAGGGAGTATAAATCACGGTGGAATATGAATGACTAAATGCATTAAATATATATTTTCCTGTACAGTTCTCTCTCTCTTTATATATATATATATATATATATATATATATATATATATATATATATATATATATAAAGTAATTTTTTAAATATGTCGCACACGGGTAAAAATATAGACAAAAGAGCTTGAAAATACAACTGGAGTCTTTAAGAATATTTATTTAAAGCAACTTTGTCGGATTCACAGTTCTGTGATTTTCAGAAGTTAAATTGAGATGAAGAGGTGTCTGGCTACACTATGATATGTCTCGCATCTTACTAGAGTTGGAGAATTCTTTCTGTTTTATACAAAAAGGAGGCTGGTCCGAGTGTGTGTAAACATATATATATAAATAAAACCAATGATTTTTACTCATATTGTCGTTTTACAAAACGACAATATGAGTGAAAATCATTTATTTGTAAATATATATGCAACCCGGATTTTTTCAAATATTTCCCGGCTTAAAATAAATACTCCTTTCCCAGGTCAGTAGACATGGCCATAAGCATATGAACAAATTATAAGTAAATAGTTAAATAATAACGTTCTATTATATCTTCTTTCCAAAAACCGCTGCTTTGGGGAACCGACTCCCAAGCGGATGCTTCCCTGATCATTACAATCTTCACCTGTTCAAGTCTAGGATCAACCGTTAACTTCCACACATAAACTATGCCTCTTACCCTGTAAACTTCTACCTTGTGTGGCTATTGCAGCGTGTACGGGATGAACATCATTGTGAAAATAAAAATAAATAAATGCGTATTTTATTAATATTTGCATTAATATAAGACAATAAAGATACAAACAAATAAGAAAATTAATAAAGGACAAACAAAATTGATATCACGTAGTACCCCCTCCCCCACCATAGTGTACCTTGAATTATTTTCAGTGTTCTTAAGTTTAAAATTTTGAAAAAAAGTAATGACATTTTATTTTGTATATATATATATATATATATATATATATATATATATATATATATATATATATATGTATTTTTTTTTCGTTGTTGGAAGTGCTATCTGATGATCCGGCGTCCTTTTAAAAGGACTCTGGTGAAATAAATTATTATAATGGTACCTTAAAGTGGTCTGTTTTTCTTTTAAATATTAGCTCTGGATTTACATTGAGCTCTCAGGATTTCATCCTCCTTGAGATTACCCATACACATTACCAAGTTCTTCATAACTTTTTATATATATATATATATATATATATATATATATATATATATATATATATATTGCCACACCAGGATAAAATAATCTTGAGAAATTGTATCATATTCTATTCTAAAACGATACAAATGTATAACGGCGATTAAAATTCAAGGTAACTTTCGGTCGACACATCTTCAAAAAATTAATGTCGTCGATGATATTATTTTGTCTGAAGTTATTTCGACCGAAAGGTAGATTAAATTTTAATCGTCGTTATACTTTTGTATCGTTTTTATGAATAAAATATGATACCCTATCTTAAGATCATTATATATATATGTATATGTGTGTGTGTGTGTGTGTGTGTGTGTATATACACATACACATACCCCCCCACACACACACATATATATATATATATGATTTTTTTTTTTTTCTTTTTTTTAATATTCTTACGTTCTTTTGTTTGGTAGCGCAGTAATGGAGTGTAAACGTTGTCCGTAGTTGTTATTGTCCCAAACGCTTTCGGACAATTCTTTAACTATTTTCAACAGGATTCTGTTATTAAATGATGTTAATTTCTTTTCTTGTGTGTCTCTTTAAGAAGTAGCTTTTGCGATGTCTAAATAACAGTGACGTTTATTCAGAGACTCGCGAATTGTGCGTCGTTGGAATTTGAGTTGGCGTCTTTCCATTGTACAAAGTCTTCAAAACACCAATTCTACTGCTGAATAAGGTGAGATTTATACTGAGTACCATATGTTTTATGCAAAAGGCCTCACTCACAACAAGATGGCTTCGGATACAGGACCTATATATGGTGCTAGCGTTATCAACCAGAATTTTATTATAGGTTGTAAAGTTTGTATGGCAATGTGGCTTCTTATGAGAATATCATCAGAGAAGTGACACGTAAGGCGTCTAACTAAGGAGGTGGTGGTTTGATCAATAGAGCTAATTGATTTATGATAAGAAACACAATCTTGTACTGTGCAGTGAACTTGGTACACTATATTGGTCATCACTAGGGTTATTTTTATTAGTGGCGAAGAGTTTTTCCATTTTTTGTAATAATATTATAGGTTTTACATATTTTTCGCGATTTACAGCAAACATATTTTGTTTAATGATTCGTCGTATAGTGAATTCGTCCTGCTTTTAATTATTGTGCATCTGATTGTTGTAAATATATTGTTGTTTTGTATTTTTATAACGGGAGTCGTAATTTTTGTAACAATAATTATATTTTTTTTTATTAATGACGCATCTTGGGGAAATTATTGTTAACTAAGGTTTGTTTTCTCTATTTCAGTTCACTCAAAGATATTAGTTTTTTTTTCTAAACTATGGTAGCCACTGCCCGGAAATGTATAAAATGACAGGCGCCCTAATTAGGGCAAACCTAAATGATTCATCTCGAAAGCCATTGGAACAATATACAATACGGACAAATTAATAAAAAAATTAAAGCAGTTTTACTTATCTATCATATTTAAGGAAAATGTTTGAAAGAAAGTTTTCTGCCTAAATATACATTATATATATATATATATATATATATATATATATATATATATATATATATATATATATATATATATATATATATGAATATGAAAAGAGAACTGTATATAGTCGACGTGATTCATCCTCTACTGGTCGGTCTTTTTTCAAAGCAATCTAATTGCTATAGATGGAATAGAATATATATATATATATATATATATATATATATATATATATATATATATATATATATATGAATGCGCATATATAAATGAATGTGCATATATATATATATATATGCACATTCATATATATATATATATGCACATTCATATATATATATATATATATATATGAATGTGCATATAAAGATGTATATGAATGTGCATATATATATATATATATATATATATATATATATATATATATATATATATATATCAGTCAATCCATATCAATTTTCTACTACTTTATCTTTTAATTAACAGTTAATTATCTATCTATCTGGCGTTATCCATATATATATATATATATATATATATATATATATATATATATATATATATATATATGTGTGTATTTAGGCAGCATATTTTCATTTATATACGTTTCATTAAATAATATAGACAAAGGTTGTCTATTTATTTTATGTAAAATTTGTTCGTAACTTCTGATAAGTTTGATAACATTATCATTAAACGAAGAAAGAAATTCACAATATTGATCCATATTTTTTAATATAATCTAAGCTTTCGGCTTACTTAAGCCATTATCAATTCATTGTTGGAAGTGTTTACCTGATGATCCGGAGTCCTTCAAAAAGGATTTTGGTGAAATAAATTATTGTAATGGTACCTTAAAGTGGTCTGTTTTCATTAATATATATATATATATATATATATATATATATATATATTGATCGCATAATGAAATTTATGTTAACATAAGCGATATAACAACACCGATTGTATATCCAACATAGATATTAACCCATGACTTTACCTCCAAATGAATCAGTTCTAACTGATGGTAAATAAAATATGATAGGTTATGTCACGCCAATTTACGTGTCAACGCAACTGAGCAAGTTTTTTTTTATTCGGGCAACGTGAATGAGTTAGGCTTCGTCCCAATCTCGCAATTATGTCTTCAACATGGAAGCGGCCTGAAGATATTTTTTTTTAAAATATTGTTCACCAAATATAAGTGAAGAGTTCCAGTCACTCAAGGTAGAAAGTTACTGACTCAGGCCGTTTTATGAACGTAAGAGGAATCGCTTAGCAGTGCATATTATGGAGATATGTAGGAAGGATAACACTTGACCATAGGCTTCGAGAGGGTAAGATTTTAAGTTCTCTTCTTGAGGACACGCGACACAATGGATAAAGGCGTTGGTTAGATCCAGTGACGGGACCCAAAAAGTTCAATACCTGGTTAAGGCAGTGGAGACCATGGAGACGTGAATTAACAGGAGATAACTGATCCCTGACATCCATTAGACATGGCACGTGGAACTAGAACAGTCTGTCCCAGCGAGTGAAATAAAAGCTTCACTTCGACATTCGAAACATTGTGATAAATATGGCAACAAAGATGAGGACAATAGTCCGAATAAGGTAAATAGTGAAAATAATATATATCTTATTTTTATTACTTCAATGTTCCCAAGAAAATTAAGTTTAGGCATTAAAATTGACTCGTTAGGATTTGATATGCTATTAAACAGACTAATCAAATCAAACAAATTAGTAACGCTCTAGCATGAGTAGTTCTTGAGCCTTGTATCCGGTGACATTTAAAAAAACAACTTATCGTTTCTGGGCCATTATATGAGTTTTGCTGCCTGTTAACGAGAGTGAAAAATTATTTTCTTCACGGATGATATTCACTGAAGTTCAGGTATTGCCCAATGAATTTTGGGTAACGACATTCAGGTGTTCTGGTAGCTAAATACCGTGCAATTTATTAACACACTCAGGAGCCTCTATTAAGCTTCCTTTACCGTTTCAATTGTACATGGTATTCCAAAAGTCAGATTATAATTGATTACTTTGTAAATTTTATATCTATTTACCAAATGGAATCGTGTTTTCTCTGTGTGACACTATATTATTAAGAAATTTTATTGGTCGAATTATGGAAGATGATGTCATGTAAATTTTCCCGGGTTGCTATTTCACAAGTGTACGTTTTCTGCCAATTGTTGCGTGACTTTTGGAAAACCAGATAAATTGTATTGAATCGTTTATCGCACTCACGTGATCCGGAAGCACTTGCTTTAACTTTAACTGGTAAATTCTTAATCTGAATGCGACATTTATATATCTCAGATACATGGTGTATGTCAAAATATATATATATATATATATATATATATATATATATATATATATATATATATATATATATATTAATGTATATTTGGGCAGCAACCTTAGTTTTTCATTAAATATGGAAGACAAGGAAGTTTTAATTACTTATTTCGAAGGACAGAGAAAGTTCGCATTCATTCACGTCGTTGTCGGCAGCCATTAGTGCCGTTAATTGCATACATTCGCTGTGGAAGACTACGGAAAGCTAAGCACGGATCTTTCTTGCCTCAATTTGTCTCAATTACTGCGCACGAGAAATATTTACGTAGATACGCTCAGTTTGCGCAATGATAACTATACTGATAGCTACTCTGCAGTCAATGTATGCAAACAACACCAGTAATGGCTGCCCGCGACGGGAATGAATCCGAACTCCAAAACGGTAGATTTTTAAATTTATCAAACCAGATTCCAATGGAGCATGTACAATTTCACATAAATCTAAGTATTGTGAAATATTTTAATGCAAACTAAGAGTAAATTAACCAAGTGGATATGTATTGAGTCAGTGCCTAACTATCAGACGTTTTTGTAGGCGAGTTATTTAATAAAAATTACTATTTTTTTTTTACTTTTTTTAAAATTAAAATACTATTTTATATTCAGGTTATAAAATGCGTGTCGATAATCATACGCTCCGAAATAATCATTTAAAAATGATAATAAACATTGTTGAAAAACGCCTGATAATTATGCACCAGCCCAATCTATATTGCTAAGCAAAAGATGGATAATTCCGGAAGAGTCCACATCAAAGGAAGTTAATGCTGATGACACTTCTCATTTCTATTGATTGATTAGTCTCCGTAATTTCTCCGGTTGCATCTCTCCTTTTCAATGGACATCTTTGAATCAGTTTTTATCAGGACATGATCTTGTTTTCTCTGTCTTACTCTTCTTCTCTTCCACGGTTTCTATCGTCTCTTTGCTTCTTTTCTTTTTATGTGCCATGTCCTTTCAGGACGTAGGCGATCATGGCTCTCCACTTTCCTCTATCCCTTGCAGCTCATCAAGTTCCTTCCCTCTGCTACCTCTCCCAGACCAGGTTCTGTCATCCATTTGCTTAAGTCCGCCGTGTATGTTACGTACTGTTTTCCCTTGTCTCTCTTTCTCTCTATTCGACCCGTGAGTATCAGATTCTCCAAGCCCTCTTTCCTCATTATGTGTCCCTGAAACTTCAGCTGCCTCTTCCTGATGTTGATCCTCCTCCTTTCCTCCTTGTCCGCATTCTCTCCAAGACATCGTTGCTCACACGCTCGGTCCACGAAATCCTCGACATCCTTTTGTAGAACCACATATCCGTCGCCTCGAGTCATTTTTCAACCTTGAGGTAATCGTCCAATATTTGTTGCCGTAAAGAAGGAAAGATGTCACATAACAGCTCAGTATCCTTTTCTTTGTTACCAAAGAAATCCTTCTGTCTCGCAATATTCTGCCCAGCTTTTGGAATGCGTCCTTAGACATCCCTATACGTCTACGGATCTCGGTGTCGCACTTATAGTCCTGTCAAAAACGCTCCCCAGATATTTAAACTTTCGCCTCTGCTTGATTCTATTGTTCTCGAGCTACAAATCGCAATTCGGGCCCATGTTCCCGGTACCTTATTTCTTTGTCAATCCAGATATTAACAATTTTCTTTTCACTATTTTTTTAAAAACTTTTCCCCTCTTCAGGTGTAATTCTCATTTTTTACAGATTACCCGCCTTCACCCTCATACATGTAATTCATTTTTTAATTGTCCTTATCATAGTCACATCGCCTAACATAAAATTCTTTTTCTCCAATTTTCTTACTTCATAACTTATTCTCAATCTCTCCATCTTTCTCACACTTCCTTGCTGTCCTCATCGATTTTTGCTCATTATTTACTTTATGCGATTTTTTCACACTTTCTTGATGTACCCTTTGATATTCGATCCTTGTTTTACCACCTTGAACAATTTTCTAACAAACATTGTCTGCTGCTCAATTTTCTCTCCTTACATTTTTTTTTATGTGTGTGAATTTCTCGTCATTAAATACCGTCCTCTTTGACATTGTCTTTTTGTTTTTAGAAACTCTACGATTAACGCACACGTTCTCCCGACAACATTTTATTCTTCCCGATTTTATTTCATTCTTTTTCAATTTGCGTGGTTTTATCACCATTAATTGCTCTCCTTCTCGATTGTTTTCCTTACTTTTTCAATATATATGTCTTTCACACATAACCTTGCTCACCTCTTTGATATTCGGTCCTTAATTATTCAATCTATTGTAACTTTGTCATTCATATTTGCTTTCTTGCTCGATTTTTCTCTTTACATTTTTAGATTTTATCGCTCATACATGCTCCCTTCCTTCGATATCCTTCCTTCTTAAATCTACGTGACTTTCTCACACATCCTTGCTCTCCTCAATAGTCTCTCCTTACTTCTTTCATCGATTGGGACTCATGCAAACTTGCTTTCCTCGATACTGATTTTCTGTCCTTCCTTCTTTAATCTACGCGATTTTCTCACACATCCTTGCTCTCCTCGATAGTCTATCCTTTCATTTATTGTGATTTTCTCATTCACACTTTCTCCCCTCCTTCTGATTTTCTATCCTTCCTACTTTAATCTACGTGACTTTTTCACACACCCTTGCTCTCATCGATTTTATGCAGTTACTTCTTAAAAAATATGGCTTGCTCTCCTCATCGATATTCCGTCCTTTCTTCAATCCATGCGACTTTCTCATGCAAATTGGCTTTCTTCCTCTATTTTCTGTCTTTACTTTTTTAGTCTTTTTAGCATTCTCACACATCCTTGCTCTCCTTGATAGCCTCTCCTTACTTCCCTTTTGTGACTTTCTCATGCACATTCGTTTTCCTCCTTCTGGATTTTCTGTCCTTCTTAAATATATGCAAATTTCTCACACATCTTTGCTCTTATCTTCTCGTTACCTCTTCAATCGGTGCGGATTTCTCACATATTCTAGCACTCCTACTAGATTTTATGCCCTTATTTCTTCAAAATTTATGGCTTTTTCTTGCAAACTTGCTCTCCTTCACAATTTCCTCTCCTTACTTCTTCAAACTATATGGCTTTTTCTTGCAAACTTGCTCTCCTTCACAATTTCCTCACCTTACTTGTTCAAAATTTATGGCTTTCTAATGCAAAATTGCTCTCCTTCACAATTTCCTCTCGTTACTTCTTCAAAATTTATGGCTTTCTCATGCAAACTTGCTCTCCTTCACAATTTCCTCTCCTTACTTCTTCAAACTATATGGCTTTTTCTTGCAAACTTGCTCTCCTTCACAATTTCCTCTCCTTACATCTTCAAACTATATGGCTTTTTCTTGCAAACTTGCTCCCCTTCACAATTTCCTCTCCTTACTTCTTCAAAATTTATGGCTTTCTCATGCAAACTTGCTCTCCTTCACAATTTCCTCTCCTTACTTCTTCAAACTATATGGCTTTTTCTTGCAAACTTGCTCCCCTTCACAATTTCCTCTCCTTACTTCTTCAAAATTTATGGCTTTCTCATGCAAACTTGCTCTCCTTCACAATTTCCTCTCCTTACTTCAAACTATATGGTATTTTTTTCTTGCAAACTTGCTCTCCTTCACAATTTCCTCTCCTTACTTCTTCAAACTATATGGCTTTTTCTTGCAAACTTGCTCTCCTTCACAATTTCCTCTCCTTACTTCTTCAAACTATATGGCGTTCTCATGCAAACTTGCTCTCCTTCACAATTTCCTCTCCTTACTTCTTCAAACTATATGGCTTTTTCTTGCAAACTTGCTCTCCTTCACAATTTCCTCTCCTTACTTCTTCAAACTATATGGCTTTTTCTTGCAAACTTGCTCTCCTTCACAATTTCCTCTCCTTACTTCTTCAAAATTTATGGCTTTCTCATGCAAACTTGCTCTCCTTCACAATTTCCTCTCCTTACTTCTTCAAACTATATGGCTTTTTCTTGCAAACTTGCTCTCCTTCACAATTTCCTCTCCTTACTTCTTCAAAATTTATGGTTTTCTCGTGCAAACTTGCTCTCCTTCAACATTTCCTCTCCTTACTTCTTCAAACTATATGGCTTTTTCTTGCAAACTTGCTCTCCTTCACAATTTTCTCTCCTTACTTCTTCAAAATTTATGGCTTTCTCATGCAAACTTGCTCTCCTTCACAATTTCCTCTCCTTACATCTTCAAACTATATGGCTTTTTCTTGCAAACTTGCTCTCCTTCACAATTTTCTCTCCTTACTTCTTCAAAATTTATGGCTTTCTCAGGCAAACTTGCTCTCCTTCACAATTTCCTCTCCTTACTTCTTCAAACTATATGGCTTTTTCTTGCAAACCTGCTCTCCTTCACAATTTTCTCTCCTTACTTCTTCAAACTATATGGCTTTTTCTTGCAAACTTGCTCTCCTTCACAATTTCCTCTCCTTACTTCTTCAAACTATATGGCTTTTTCTTGCAAACTTGCTCTCCTTCACAATTTCCTCTCCTTACTTCTTCAAACTATATGGCTTTTTCTTGCAAACTTGCTCTCCTTCACAATTTCCTCTCCTTACTTCTTCAAAATTTATGGCTTTCTCATGCAAACTTGCTCTCCTTCACAATTTCCTCTCCTTACTTTTTCAAACTATATGGCTTTTTCTTGCAAACTTGCTCTCCTTCACAATTTTCTCTCCTTACTTCTTCAAACTATATGGCTTTTTCTTGCAAACTTGCTCTCCTTCACAATTTCCTCTCCTTACTTCTTTAAACCATATGGCTTTTTCTTGCAAACTTGCTCTCCTTCACAATTTTCTCTCCTTACTTCTTCAAACTATATGGCATTTTCTTGCAAACTTGCTCTCCTTCACAATTTCCTCTCCTTACTTCTTCAACCTATATGGCTTTTTCTTGCAAACTTGCTCTCCTTCACAATTTTCTCTCCTTACTTCTTCAAACTATATGGCTTTTTCTTGCAAACTTGCTCTCCTTCACAATTTTCTCTCCTTACTACTTCAAACTATATGGCTTTTTCTTGCAAACTTGCTCTCCTTCACAATTTCCTCTCCTTACTTCTTCAAACTATATTTTTTTCTTGCAAACTTGCTCACCTTTCACAATTTCCTCTCCTTACTTCTTCAAACTATATGGCTTTTTCTTGCAAACTTGCTCTTTTTCACAATTTCTCTCCTTACTTCTTCAAACTATATGGCTTTTTTCTTGCAAACTTGCTCTCCTTCACAATTTCCTCTCCTTACTTCTTCAAACTATATGGCTTTTTTTCTTGCAAACTTGCTCTCCTTCACAATTTTCTCTCCTTACTTCTTCAAAATTTATGGCTTTCTCATGCAAACTTGCTCTCCTTCACAATTTCCTCTCCTTACTTCTTCAAACTATATGGCTTTTTTCTTGCAAACTTGCTCTCCTTCACAATTTTCTCTCCTTACTTCTTCAAACTATATGGCTTTTTTTTCTTGCAAACTTGCTCTCCTTCACAATTTCCTCTCCTTACTTCTTTAAACCATATGGCTTTTTTCTTGCAAACTTGCTCTCCTTCACAATTTTCTCTCCTTACTTCTTCAAACTATATGGCATTTTCTTGCAAACTTGCTCTCCTTCACAATTTCCTCTCCTTACTTCTTTAAACTATATGGCTTTTTCTTGCAAACTTGCTCTCCTTCACAATTTTCTCTCCTTACTTCTTCAAACTAAGTGCGTTTATCACACATCACTGGTCTCCGCCTCGAATTGCTCTCCTTTTTCTTGGTTGTCATCTTATACGCGCCGCTTCCATCCCATTCTCCTCTTCATTTCTTTTTTTGTTCTTCTTCATTTTGCTCTTCCTTTTATCCACCTTTCCTTCTTAACATCTATTCTGCCTTCGTTTCTTTTCCCAAATTGACTTTTTTACCTTTTCCACCTTATTCAACTGCTGTTTACCATAGCCCTCACTTACACGTACCTCTCGCTAAATCCAATTGCACGTGCATTCTGTATGCTAGTCTGGCGGATTAGTCGCAGAATTATTTCATATTGCCGTCTTTTGTTCGAAAGTATAACGCGGCGCGCTTAAAAACACGGAAACTACTGACTCTGTCATGTGTCTTCTTTTTACCTGACGTGTCATTTTTGCTCTACGATCCAAACATTAGGACAACGCAGGCGCGATATAAAATTGGATCAGTGTGTGAAGCGAGATAAATCAGTTGGCTGTTGCTCAAATGATAAAGACCACCTATTTTTAATTTCCTGCTCCGAGGTTCAATCCTTGTCAAGACAGTAGGTAATTTCAAAATATCATTAATACTGCATGGGAAAATAATACATTCCTGAAAATCTTAATTTATAAAAATCTTTTTTTCTTTTTTTTTTTTTCACTTGGTTAACCCATTAGTAATATAATGGTTGATTGATTTTTTTTTTACGACTTATCAACATTTTGAGGGAAATTTAAAGCCAGAAAATATATTTAGATCGTCATAAATTTTGGCGTTAATAATGATTGTCTGATACAGGTCCTAATAATTAATGAGAGCTGGGAGGGAAGAAGGGGATGATTCTTACATTTTCCAACGTTATTTGCCTGTAAGTGATCACCATCACCATCATCATTCTTCGACCCCCCTACGGTTGGTCGGAACCCCATAAACAACCCCTTTTCACACTGTTCGGTCCTGTATTTCTGTCCCCAGATCCCCAACATCCAACCCCGAGTCCCGAAATATGGTGTCTTGGAAAGTCAATTTTCATGAGAAGACACTTCCAGAAGGATGCCATAGGAGAAAAGATGAGATGATTTCTCTGTCCGCTCGGTGGAATGGCCGGAAAATTGTAATCGTTTTTGTTTGAGCTTATGAGAATTTGGTCTCAGTTCTCCGTAAATTGTGTTAAGCGTTGTATGGGATCTCCAACCGATGTTCTGGATTTTTCTAAGTAGATTCGTATATGTTCCATCCAGTTTCGGATCCATCCATTAAGACTGGGCCAATCAATGTTCAAAAGCTTTGGGCTTTTAAGGAGGGTGGAAGGTTCAAGCCCCGAATCTTGTGAAGTTTGTTACACGCATCCCATGAATATAACGATTTGGGCTGGAATTTAAACTCGGATCTGCGGTCTCTAATTCAAAGCCGGTATCTATTACATCATCCACACCGAAGTATACAGCAACTGTATCAGTAATATAGTAAATATAACACAGAATTCGGAAGGCATGTTATGAGGTCCACCCCTTTTTCATATAAGTGGACTCGACCAGTGTGTACTTGTACTGCTGCCGGTGAATACCCAAGGAAGAGTGAGTAACAGAGATACACTGATACAGTGATACTTTGAGAGTGTGAGATAATCGCTTTATAGGAGTCACAGTTGCGAGCACGTAGACTCAGAAGGAAGTCATACTTCGATACTGAATTTCCCAGACTGTATATATATTATTATTGCTACTAAGCACATTTCTGGATCTACTAACCATATTACCAATTGTATTATTTCGTCAATACATTTATTTGCTATATTTCTGCGTTTGTCATTCATTTGAGACCGGATTTCATCTCGGAATCCACAACAAATAATAAAATAACAAATGATTAAACAGAACTATTTTGTTAGAAACAAAGGACAACGACCTACTATGCAATGCTTATCTTACTGGAAGAAAATATTGGACAAATTCCTAATAAAAAGGAGCTGATAGATTGAATTGTTTTTTTTTTTTATGGCCTATCTTGCATCTCTAGGTTATTTTAGAGAATGCTGAGGTAGTGCTCGGTTGGCAAATGGATGCCGTGTTCGTAGTATTCTGGCGGTTAGGAAGTAGAATGTTTTTTTGGAATAGACGTTGTCAAGTCAACATAAGGTAAAATGACTGATATTCACTGTGGCGTACTGCTCTTATAGCAATACCTCATTTACTTACAGTTCTACTCTCTATCAACCGAAATGGCTTCATGCCTTTCGTTGATCTTTGGCTTATTCTAATTAAACTTGGGAATCTATGCTGTTTTTCTTCGTGTATATCTTGGTGTATATTGTCATTTTCCTCTTCCAACTCTCCCGTCACATATCTGGTCACTAACATTCATAGACTGTTCAGTTTCATAAGGTAATCATTACTCTTCTCTTCGCCTTCATGTTCTACAACTTCGAATTCTTCATTCATTTCTATATCCTCGGATTCCATTCTACTTCTGAATTGATCCGCATTGGCCAATACATTTTATTCATTTTTCGTTAGTATTGCTGCGTCGTGTTCTTTCTCTACTCCAAAGTTCGCCTTCTCTTGATTAAATTCTTTGTCTTTTTTATACCATACACTTTCACTTGTTGAATATGACATTATCTTGGGAGCTCTGATCTGTCTACCTATTAAAGCAGAAGGACTTGTAGTCTACAGACATGTGGAATTGTGTCTAAATTAACAGTTATCTTGGTAGGTAACTCTAAATGATTTTAGTTCCATTTTCAGGGTGCACCATTTTCTCTGCAATTCCATTCGATTGTGGGTAGTAAGGTGGTGTTTTATATGGGACACATCGAATACGCTTTAGCCACGAGCACAGACGTTCCTCGCAAAACTCTGGAATTATCTGAAATCAAAGTTTTATGAACTCCATTCCTTGAAAATATTGTTCTGAATACTTATTTTACAGTGGTGGCTTTTCAGTCTGTTACCTTAATTACGCCAGGTTATCCTGAAGAGGATTGCACTAAAATTAAAAAATAACCACACCATCCATGTGTATCCGAGCCTATGGTTCTTATTCTTATGAAATTTTTTTTTTTTTTTTTGTCGTGAGATTTTTTTCAGCACATTTTAAGTATCTTTTTACATAGTCTTCTCGATCTCGCTTGTAATTTTAATCTCATTTGTGTCATTGTTATGCCACAATGTACATCATCGTGTATACTTTTAGTACTTCCTTTCTTAAACGTTGTGGGGGTATTATAATATTTCCATTGCATATTATGCCTTTCTCTACATTTAACTTATGTCTTGATTCATGTGTTTTATGTCTTTCTTTTTTATTCTCTCTGAAATTCTCCTTAACACTGCATCTTGTAAGTTTTCACTTATTAGACGATTTAGGGTAACACGGCGGTTTCAACCTAGTGCAGTATTTTATCTTCTGAAGTTTCAGACGTTTCTAATTTTTACTGTCGAAATTTATTCTGGATAATACATCTACGAGTGAAACAGTGTTCATCTTTACGAAAATTAAAGGCCATGAGTTTCATAGCCCATCTTAAAATTCTAGATTTGACTTTTGGTTTATTTCTTTCTGGGGTTAAATATAAGCTCTAAAGGTTTCTGATCTGTGTTTAAGAAAATTTTTAGTCGTAAAAAATTCGAGTTCTTTCTATGCTTTATACTGTTGCAAACGTTTCTTTCTCAATCTTTGAGTAGTTAGCTTCAGATGATGTCAATTTTCTCGACAGGTACATTATTGGATGATCGTCTTGAGATAAAAATTGTGATTACAGCATGTTCGTTTGCATCCGTAGTTAATGTCACTTCTTATTTGGGATCAGAGATTTTTGCAATCATTTTTTATTAGTATTATTTTAAAGCTTTCAAAAGCTATATTTTGCCTTTGAGTCAATTTAAATTCTCTATTCCTTTCAGTAATTCTGCAAATGGTTCTATTAGGTTGTTGCAGACCCGGTAGTGAATGGAGGGAAGTTCAAAAGTTGTTCGCATCAAGACAAGTTGTCCTGGAAAGATATGTACTGACGACTGTGTCGTGGGTCTCCACGTTTTCTAGTCGAAAACAGAGAAGGTTCGAAGAGGTTAGAAATAAGATATTCCGGCCCGCGTATGGGTTAAGGGCACGGAATAAATGAGTTGCCCGTCTAGCTAGCTAGCTCGAAAATCGGGATGCAACTGAGTTGGAACGCTGGCGTCCGTGACGTCAAGATAACGCGCGGGAAAAAATTCAAATTCTGTTAGGATGACTTTATCAGCAGGAGCTAGTAAGCGACCTTTTTCCCTCCCTCCAGCGATTACTGCTACGTCTAGCTGAAAGAGAGAGGAAGGGGTACAATCCGCGCGCCCGCGCGCACTAGTGTGGAAGGAAGGGAGGAAAACTCGCGCGCGCGTAAAATGTAGATGGAATTACTGTGTTATTCCATAAGATCACCGTATCTAGGTAGATATTTACTATAAAAATTGGTCAATCTCAAAAGGATCCTAATTCTTTTTTTTATTTCTTGGTGTAACTACTTACGATATTTTATTTATCAGTTTATTGTGGGGTGAAATTTGTTGCAATTTAATTCACATTTATTGCTATTTATTATCACACAAGCATTTTTTTAATTTGTTTAAAATTGTTAAGTTTTTTTTAAAATTCTTCTTTACTGTAAGCACCTATGCCTATACCGTATTGATATCTGATTATATTTTTATACATTCCGATAGAATTTTTTCAATTGGCTTTTGAAGTCTTAACTACAAATGCAAAACGAGCCCATCTTAGGAAACCTATCGGAGTATTAATTATAGTGACCATTTTAAATTTTTCGTCAGTTGGTATTTGGTTATATTCCGATTTCAGGAAAATTTTGGCAAAGTATTTAATTCCTGCTAATTTATTACTTGTCGTTTCTGTCTTAGGTAAGAGAAATGACTCTGAGCATAACTGATGATTCACATCTACTTTTTAATCTCCACATATCCTCAAATCACCATTGGGCTTTCATATTGCAACAATTGGTGAAGCCCAACTGCTACCACCGCGGTTAACCTTCTCCACTATGGATTGTTCTATCATTTTCTTTAGTTTTTCAACTATCATGGGTAGAATCTTAATAGTTATTTTTCGAGATTCAAAACAGTGTCTGTTCTCTTTTAAATGAATATTCACTTGATATTCTTTCAATAGCCTTATATCAGGTTCTTTTGAGTTTATACTATTTATTTATTTAGCCGTATCAACTTTTAAAACGTCTATTCCCAGGAGATCATAATTTTTTGTGCATTCTTCAACAGTGATGGGAATAATCTCAGAATCTTTTGTCTTGAAACTTCCTTCAAAGAAGCCTAGAGATTTGATGACAGATCCATGAAATTGTTTTAAATTAAGGTTACTTTTTCTTAATTTGAGTTTATCCATTTTTCAAAGAAATTTCTAAGGATTAAGTTAACATCACTCCCCGTGTCAATGTGCATGGGAAAACTTATTCAATTCAAGATTACCGTTTCTCTAAATTTTGCAGGTGATATTATTGAATATAAATCTGTATTTTCAGTATGAAGGTTTATATTTTCTATCCTTTCTATTCTATATTTGTATCTTTTCTTCTTTGTTGCAATATTTGAAATTGATTAGAATTTTAGTTGTGTTGTATGCTTCCACATTGTTTTTAGAATTATTAAATTAATTAATTAATTCTAAT
>CAHIKZ030005612.1:837500-865000 GCA_903632075.3 Acanthosepion pharaonis
ATTAAATGTGGTTTTATGCCATCAAAGATCTGTTGGACTTAAATTTGTCTCTAAAAATGCGTATTCATTCCCAGGATTTACGTGTTTTTCCATAATTTATAAGGCACAGCTGCATTTTTCATTGTTGTCTGTCAATATCACACGCGGTTATATGATACAAAGGTCACTCTCCTTGTTGACAAGTGTGCATCGCCTAAAGCTACATGACAATGTGTAAATATAAAATACATACATCGCATAGTAACAAGACAAAAACAGCGTTAAAAATAGTCTTTGATGGAAAGATCTACAACGCTATTGATATTCAAACATTGTCGTTTTCGATTCGACTTCCTAAGGGAGGTGGCAAGCTATTATAATTAATGTACTCAATCGCCATTTTTTATATTTCAGAAAAGGAATGGAAGGAAAGTGCACATTTGAAAATATTGTGTTGGCTAAATATTTCATTCGATTATTGGTGCAAAATAGTATTAGGATATTTCAGTTTTATAATGCCTCCTATAATTGGGAGTTGTTGGAGAATGACTTCGAAGCTGAAAATATGACCAATTCCCATTCTATATCTGGGTTTCGTTCTATTGCCTGTGTCTCTGCGAATGATCTTACACCTCAATCAAGTCAAACCTTTCTTTTATTTTTCTACCTTCTTTTTTTTCTGGCCTAACGTGATGACTTGGAAGGATTGTTGACTCATACGACATGGCCATACCATTTCAGATTTCTTTTCTGGAGGCTAGATATGAAATATTCTAACATGTATTGAATTCATTGCTTGGTCTGCTGCTAAGAATGTTAGCTCACTGTGTCGTGCGAGACATTTGTTCTCTCCAGAATCTATCTTCCCTATCCATAAGTCCATTTGCTGCCACATATCGTCGGTGTTCCTGCTATATATGTAGAGATACTCGATAAAATCCAAAGAAAAATCAGCAATATTATTGGTCCTGATATTGCGACTCGGCATGTCGGCATTAAATAACCCATTGAAGTTGATATGACGTAAACAAGGAAATAAACTACCGTTGACAGTAAACATTGTCTATTGTATACAATTGTATATAATCCATTTTATTTATAATGTTACGGTTTTTTGTGTATATACTGTGTAACTAGTGAGCGAGTCAAAATGACTTATTTCCCTTTATAGTCGACCAATAGAAGGTTGACCAATCAGAAGCCGCACAACACTGTATCCGTCGTGTATAAAGGCGGCCATCTTTGTTTCCCTAGCGGAATGACCAGATGCAACTTGTCCGGCGAACAGGACAGACGGAAGAACTACGCTCTGCTAGCTTGCTGCGATATCCACTGCGAACCTGCACTACGTTTTCCTACTGTCTCCGAAATATTCACTGCCAACCTCTGGATTCTAAGATATAATCCATTGTATATAATCCATTTTACCTGACTTATTATGATATAGTTCAGTAGTATTATGTTATAGTTCAGTTGGAGAATGATACATTTGGCATTAAAATAGTTTCGCCAAAACGAGAATTACTTATGATTCAACTTACTAATGTTGCTTTTGTTGTCATCATTTATAGCCTACAAATATTTTCACAACTTCCTTTTACGAATATATTTCTGTGGAGGATAGAGCCATATCATCCTATAGGATATAATCGCACATTCTTTGGATTGGCCAACTACGATATCATTTATTCAATGAAAAGGTTACGAAGGGAAATCCCCATCAGTACTGGAAAGAACGATAACAACTGCTGAACTTGAGAAACATGTTACGCTTTAAAATTAATTTATCATAAAGTCTGTTAAAATTTCAAACTTCAGCAGCAATGACTGTTTGTTCAATGAATGTCAAATGTTTCCTCATAACGTGACGGTTAGTATTCATCATTAATATCATTCACGAGAATGAAGTCGACAGAGCTTTCGTGTTGAAAACTTTCATTAGGCTAAAACTATTTGCCAAACGTATTCCATAGACAGAACCTTCGAGTTAATAGGCTAATCTATCTGCAAAACTATTTCGTAGAACTCAATCGACAAGGCGTTCGTGTAAAATCTTTGATTTGGTTAAAACTATTTGCGAGACGTATTTCGTGGGATTCAGTCGACAGAGACTTTCGAATGAAAAACTTTCATTAGACTAAAAATATCGTATTCCGTAGATTCAAGTCGACAGAGCTTTCGTCTTAATAGGTTAAAACTATCTGCAAAAAGTATTTCGTAGACTTCAGTCGACAGAGGTTTCGTGTAAAACCTTTCATTTGGCTAAAACTATTTGCGAGACGTATTTCGCAGAGTTCAGTCGACAGAGATTTTCGTATTAAAAACTTTCATTACACTAAAAGTATCGTATTCCGTAGAGTCAAGTCGATAGAGCTTTTGTGTTAATGAGTTAAACCTATTTGTAAAACGGATATCGTTGGGTCTTGTCGACATAATTTTCGGGTTCAGAACTTTCACTGTAATAAAATTATTTGCAAAATGTACTGAAATAGCAACAGAAATAAATCGACACATTATAGGCGTTTTTACTAAATGCTTATGGAAATATTTTACAAAATCATCGATTTAAATGTCATCAAATCTGAGATAAGACCTCCTTGAGGGGAAAAACGCTCAAATAAATTTAAAAATATATTTTGTTTATTGATATTTTTCTTTCATGTAGTATGTTACTTTTGGCCTTCGACGACCATAGCTCTCCAGAAATTCCTATCTTTGTAACGCTAAGTCCTATTATAGATTATTTCTCCTTACTAGCCCTTATCTCTGACGTTCAGGGGGCTGTAAATAATCGCCCCGCCAACCAACCTATCGAGAATCGGCGGAGAGAGAGAACTGGAAGCGTTAACACCGAGCATGTATTTACGATCTAGTGTGAGTCCTGTGCTTCTGTTAAACCTGAACGTGAAAGATTTTATACCTTTTCTGCCCGTCAGCAAGGAAAGACTCGTCAGATCCATGCAGATGTGGATCTGGTACCTGGAAAAATTTAGGGCCCAATGGTACGATGAGTACCTTTGAAGCCCCAGGGAGAGGACTCAGGGTCGTTCTCGGATGCCGTTCCGTAACAGGCTGAAGGTTGAGAAGGAGGTATTAATAAAGTGCCCTCTTAAGTCCAGACCCTTTGAGGTTCTGGATGGTGTTGTGGAGCTGATCAGTGGAATGGATGGTGTTGTCCGAGCAACCAGGATTAAATAGGGTGGGACATTGCAGATACACTCTTTGAAGCATCTGTTCCCGCTTGAGATGTCCTTCTCAGTGGACGAAGTAGATATAGTGCTCTCTGTTGATGCAGCTGCAGTCCTTCCTCATCCATCGCCTTCTCTTGAAGGGGAAGCCGTTTTGGCTCTGTCTAATATGTAACTCCCCACAGGAGGCTCAAGATATTATTTGCTGTGATCGATGTGACAGTTAGTGCCAATATATATGTATAGAAACAAAATAATTCTTAATAACATTGTCATTTTTTATTTTCTTATTTTGGTTCTTAGGAAGACGTAGAGAAATTGACGGTTCAGACAGGGGAAGAAGTAATGCATTAACTTGGGTTGTTGACTAAAAGCTGTTAACTTTTTACTATAATTTTTTATATAGTTACAGGGTCTTGTGTCTTGTTACCAAAGTTGTTATAAAAGGAAATGTTTTCCCCTCCTATTTTTTGTTATTTTTCTAACTCAATGCAAGTTATCATACGATCAAGCGGAACTTAAGAAAAGTACTTTTCCTCCATTCCTCGGCCTGCACCGTCTCTGGTTTTCTTTTGTGTTGAGATTTTATATAGAGTGTATCAAAATAATATTAGAAAATTTGGGGTCAAGTTTCTCACAGTAAACATGGAAAAAGTCCATATGAACATATATCCACAAATCCTTGGTTTTTGAGTTATTAAGTTTAAAGTTTACAGTAGACGCTGTTAAATGAACAATCCAAGATACAATCCAGAAATACTTATTACCATAGTTTGTGGTGCCACGGATTCTGTCTCAGCAACACGAAGAAAAACAGCTGCAAAGTTTGGATGACTCGGCTGCTTTCGATCTTCAAGCGCAATCAGATATAGCCGTGCAGCCTCGTGTCCATTGCAATTTGTGCGGCCGTATATGAAAATCATATCTGCCTGACTGTGATATAAATATTTTGCCATTGTTAAACGGAACACTTCTCAGCTAAATCACTACTAGTCACAAATGTACACGAATGACAAATGTAACTTAGACTACATGGCAAAACAGCGCTATCTACAGTAAACTTTCTTTAAACTTAATAACTCAAAAGCGAATGACTTTTATGTTTAATGTGAGAAACCTGTCCCTAAAGTTTGTAAAATTATTTTGATACACTCTGTATATATATATATATATATATATATGTGTGTGTGTGTGTGTGTGTGTGTGTGAGAGAGAGAGTGTGATATTGTCACCAGCTTATTTAATATGACAGCTTGCTTACACGTCTGGTGTCTATCGGTGCATAAAACAATAGCCATAATGAATTTTACACTTCGTCAAATGCTATTTTAATTCAATTCTAAAACTATTAATGATCAAAGAAACAGAATAGATCCGTTCATTAGAGCCCCATGTGATGTATTTATTGAATTTTCTAATCCAATCAAGGGGATTTCTCTATCTGTCAGTCTTAAGATTGTAATTAGTGTTTCAACTGCACAGTGTTCTCCTTCCTTTCACACACAAGGCTAAATCGGCAGCAGTTTATCTAATAAGTAGTTGCTAGTGATTGGTTATTGGCACGAGTTGTGGCAATGACAATGATGGCACCGCTCTAAGCATTTTACTCTCAATGTTAACCCATTGAATCGACTTTTATGTTTTCTTTTTTAAGTTTAATCTCATGAATAATGCCAACTGAAAAAGTTTATTTCAGACATATGCAAACTTTTTAAATACTTTAACTATCTTTATGTCCAACCTATGAACGTTTATTAAAATGAAATTTAAAGAAAGCTCTGGTAATGATGACTTAGTTTTCTGGAATACTCCTTGTCACCACGCGCATTTACTGCATCATCCTCGCTACTTTCAAAACAGTCTTTGACATGCGTTTTCACGATCTCAACACGCTGCATACCGCCGTTCTCTTTAATCTTGTCCACGTTGTTTCAAATGCGATTTTAATTTTAGAAAAGATACCAGAAATGGTATTAAGTTCTATCTGGTCTGTAGATGTTCTCAAAGTTATATTCGATCTGTAAAGTTCCGCACAGTTCTGTCTGGACTCTAGAGATTTTTACAGTATTATCAGGAATACAGAGGTTCTCACGGGTTTTTCTAGACTGTAGAGTTTTTTTACAGTTCTATCTGGTATACAGAGGTTCTCACAAGTTTGTCTGGACTGTAGAGGTTTTTACAGTTCTATCTGGAATACAGAGGTTCTCACAAGTTTGTCTGGACTGTAGAGTTTTTTACAGTCCTATCTGGTATACAGAGGTTCTCACAAATTTGTCTGGACTGTAGACATTTTTTGCAGTTCTATCTGGAATACAGAGGTTCTCACAAGTTTGTCTGGACTGTAGAGGTTTTTACAGTTCTGTCTGGAATATAGAGGTTCTCAAAGGTTTATCTGCAGAGTTTCTCACATCTCTGTCTGGAATGTAAGAGGGCATCATACTTCTGTTTGGACTTTAGAGATTCTCACTGATCTCTCTGACATGTAGAGTTTCTCACATGTCTAGCGGAACTGTAGAGGTACTCACAACTCTGGATAATAGAGGATCTCTCAGCACTATGTGGACTCTAGAGATTCTCACTGTGACATCTGGACTGTAGATGTACTCATTGGTCTACAGGTGTACCAGCACTTTATCCCAGACGCAACGTCGCAAGACAATTGTTATTTAATCATGGCAAATCTTCGAATGAAGTCCATTCTTTCGTGCCACCACGAAAGTCTGAACCACAGAGCAAAAGTTCTTGGAATTACGAAAGGAAAGAGAACGGCCCAGCCTTGCGTAAGTGGCTCATCGGAACCTATATTCTGAGACAAGCGATGGTGGATCTAATAAATGAAACTCGTCAAACCACATGCCATGTAAATAACAATAGAATAGCGAGTGTCCTGTGACTATTCGTTTATAGGAAAGAGGTTGTAGGGTGGAAGATAATCCATCACCCATGAGGCCGGCTAGACGCTTTTGAACTCTATGAAGACAGGTAAGTTTGGACTGGGCCAGCGTCCAGGGTATGACGGTAAACTACATCCATCAGTAAGACCTCTGATCGAGAGGTTTTGAAGAGCGTGGGGCCACCCCTTACCTGCTGTTGTTCCCAGGTCAAACTCTAACCCAGATTGATAGCACCTGTTCGGTTCTCGACTACGGGAAATAGTTAACCCACACACCGGTGACAAAACACTATGAAAGTATAAAAAATACATTTTCATAGTAAAAATACCAGCAGCACATTTTCATAGTAAATATATTAGCAGCAGCTATACATTAAAAAAAGTCGCAGTAATACATATTATTGTGAAAAATAAATGCTAGTAATCCGTTTTTATAAAAGAAAAATGACCCATAAAGTGTTGATATGTCTCTAAACAAAAAAATAGTAACAATAGTTCGACTGGGCAGATCCAACCATTTTATGTAAGCATTATTCCATTTTTGGCCTGGTCTTGCTATTTGAAAGTTAACATATAGCAGATCCATATAATTAATAAAGCTGTACAATAGACTGGCTATTTTAATTCCTGTATGTTTAGCAACAGATCGTACATACGAGTTTCCCTTGAGTACGGAGGTGAGATTGCCTCCCAATAAACGTTCAAGGTAAAAAGTTTCAAGTTTGATCTTCAAGAATTTAAATGCAATCGCTATGTACTGTTTTCCTAATTACGCTTTTATTGCTATTCGCCTTAATAATATTTCCGTGTCTTCAAGTTTCGCAAAGAAGACTCGTGTCATGGCCAGATAAATCTATTAACAGATTGGATATGTGTATACGCTACACAAAAACGGTAATCATTCATACTGAACAAATTTGGTATACTGAAAACGTTATAACGTGACAGTATTTAAACATTAAAAAACTTTATAAAATGACAACATGGAAATTGAAGCTATTTTTTCTTATATTTTCGACGTTATAAAGGCATTTGCGTAAAATATTACAAATGGTTATATAATTCAAAATATTAGGCAAATTAAAGCCATCTTTATATCTAAAATTTGTAATTATTTATTCATTTTCATTAATTTGTTAATTATAATTATTCTTTCCTTTTATATTTAGATTTTTTTGTGATGTCAACGAAAACTCGTTGCCGCTTTTGTAATGCCAATGAATACTCATTGTCACTTTCGTAATGCTCTTTGTAGTAGAGACTCTGTAATCGCAGATACAACTATAGTACGCCGTTGAACAATACTAGTGTCAGACGCTTTCAAATAACACTCGCACTAATAGTACTTGCTTGATAGTACTTGCTCGAATAGTAACCCGTATTGATAAATATTATAGACTATAGCCATCCGTATAGTAATAGAGGATAGAGTAGAAATACTGATCCGAATAATAATAGAGGATAGAAAAGAAATAGCGACCCGTATAGTATAGGGGGTGGACTAAAAATAGCGATTCATTAGACATACGCTACCTTCCATATATGCGTTTCCTCCATGGTCACGTGGTCCCCTTAATTCAATAATGGGATCGCCTGATATTTTATTCTTATATAACAATATTATAGTACATATATTCGTTTTTAATATCATTATATTTTATATGTACACTATATGTACATTACTGATCAAAATTGAATTGTTTCTCTAACTAAATAAAAATATTTATAAAATTTCCTTCTGGTTGCCGCATCCCTGGACATTTTTAGCAACAAGTTCATGATTCAGAACACAACTCAAAGCCGTGTACAAATTATCTAAAATCAAAGGAAGACTAAGGAATTTTGCAAATCATGACTTGGCCCCATCAGTACACAGATCTTACACCAATTGAACTAGTCTGAGACGAAATTGATCGTAAAGTTCGAAGTGAACTGCCTAAAAATATAAGCAAGAGTTCTTCACACATTTATACATTGCTTGGAAATTACTTCTATCAACATACTTTTACAAGTTAATAGAAAGGAAGCCAAGAATTTCCTTTGCAGTAATAAATGGTCGAGATGGATTCTTTGATGAAAAGAAAAAAAAAAAGAAAATATAAATTTTCTTTAATTGAAATTTACTTATTTTTTATTCATTTTGATTTAGATTATCGCATAATTGCATGCAAATATAGAAAAAATAAATTTCTTTCTTTAAAGGCATGAAACTTGATTTATTTTTTAAGACGAAAAAAATCAGTGAGGTTCCAAACTACAAAACGGTAGTGTATATACATTGTATTATATTTTGCTTTCACATCAGTTATAGTGATTCTACTGTGTATTTAGAAATCCGTGATAAAATAATAAGCAATATCGTTTGTCCTTACCTGGTATCTCGGTTTCAGTCACTTTTCCACCGCCATAATGTAGATTCTCTGTGCGTTTTCTACAAATACTTTCATGGTAATTGTTCTGGTAATCTTTCCTCCACTGTACCTAGACATTACGAATTTAAGCGCCTTGAAAGAATTGGCGACAATTTGTCATCATTTTACAGTTGAAATTGCTAGATATAACCGTAAGTTCTATGCGAAATGTGTCTTCTATTGCATTTCTTGCTTGTAGAATTCTCTTCCAGTTTCTTTCTTGATCTTCAAAAATTAAATGTATTGTCAATCGATATAATCTGTCTTCTTAATCCTTGTTCTGTTATTGTTCTCTCTCATTAATAGTGTCTTTTTTCCCACACTAAGTAACCCCTTGCTCCTAGATATTTAAGAAAGGAAGTTTTAATAATTGGAGATAATTCTTATATTACAACATTATTTCAAACACCATTGTTCTAAACCCATGTATTCGTTTCGTAAACTAATGTAAATTCCTCTTTGTGACCATCCCTTCATAGCACCAGCTAACTAGAGGTATTGTCTCAATAACATCACTGTGGAGACTGCAATGAGAAGCGATTCTACGCATAATGCTCATTAATATTATTATACAAGATAATGGCATTAAGGTGGTTAAATCTAATGGGATTAGGCAAGAACATGTACAATAAGTGTCATCTGTCACCCAAAGATTGTTAGCAAAACTATACAAAACGGCGTGATGGTAGTCAGATTATTTGAAATTGATCTCTCACCCGGTAAAGTAAGACATAATCAACAGGTGTCACCAGACGGTCGTCCAGTGTTTGCTTGCATCAAAGAAAAATCATTTTTAAGGATATGGAATATACGAAAACTAAATCAATGTGGCTAGTTAGGGAATATAAAACCGGAAACGGAATAGGTTAGATGTTAGGTGTATGCAAATCTACGTCGGTAGACAATGGACATTTCGAAAGTGACAAACTCAAAGACATATAGACAGACAGAAAAATTAAAGGGGTCTAGGAATTATATTAGATAAAGATATAAAGAAATGCGTTCAAGCATCCTATGAACTGATAGACAACGCGAAGACTCAATGCAAATCGCTGTAATTTACAATCCTCGTAGGAGACCTGAATGTCAGAATAGACGAAAGAAACAATTGGCAAGTTCAAACTAGAAAGTCGTGATGAACGTGGATAAAAACGGATGGTCCACGGCATACGATCAGATAATAACAAAAAACTGTTATCAAGAAAACATAAGATGTATATAGGCATGGAGAAACCCAAGAAGTGAAACAAAGCACAAAATCGATGGCATAATAATCAATATGAGATTAGACAATGCATTTTTACATTGTAAAACATAACCATGTGCCAACTGTGAGACTGACTACCTTCCAATGATAAGTATGCTTAGGGAAATTAAAAGCGGAAATTAAAGCGGGTCAAAGCGGTACAAAATTGCAAATACGATTGACTCGCGAATAACCAGATTTTGAAGGAGACATTTACCGACAATGTTGAAAGTAGATTCAGTGAGACTAACTGAGAATGGAAATTCGAAATTCAACACATGGAAAGAAACATTAGTGACGTCAGCAAACGAGAGCATACAAAAAAAAAAAACTCAACAAGTAAAAAAAAAAAATGAATGAATGGCACATGAAAGGGGACAGCAAAGAATGCCAAGATATGGTGCAGAATAAGAGGAGATTGCATAAAGAACAGACTACAGGCGAAAGAGGAATGGCTCAGTGAAATGTGTACAGAAATAGAAAGAATGAGCATGATATGAAACACACCCACCCACACACGCACACACACTCACTCACTCACACCCACATACCCACACCCATATATATATATATATATATATATATATATATATATATATATATATATAGAGAGAGAGAGGTATTGTCTCAATAACATCACCGTGGAGACTGCAATGAGAAGCAATTCTACACATAATGCTCATTAATATTATTATACAAGATAATGGGATTAAGGTGATTTTCCAAGCGTAGCTTGGATGTGGCACAAGGCCAAAAGTATGTGGCACTCAGTGAGAATCGAACTCACTCTTCACCCGTAATTGTTCTAGCGAGACAAGCTTGTTTAATCATTACACAGCCTCGAGGTACCCTAGCAATTTCCCTAGCGTAGCTTAGACGTGGCACAGGGCAAAAAGTTTGGGGCACCCAGTGAGGAACGAACTCAATACTCATTCGTAACTGTGTTAGCGAGACAAGGTTGCTAACCATTACAACGCCTCGAGGTATATATATATATATATATATATATATATATATATATATATATATATATATTTAAAATTATGATTCCATCGCTACACAAGAGTTCTCATGTTTCAAAACAAAAGGCAAAAACCTCAACATAATTATTTGAATTAAATTGAATTTAGGCACCCTAACCTTGCCCTGACTTGACCTCTTTGAATGTAACTGAGATATTGATACAAATTATTAACCCTTATGCCCCTTTTTGTAAATAATTGCTTTGTTACCATAGTAATTTTAATTTTAATAATGAATATGCTTATAAAAACGCGTAAATTTCAAGAATTTGTTATTCCCAAAAAAATTTCGCTTGAAGATGGAACAGAGCTTGGTACTTCAATTCAATTTAATTCAAATAATTATATTGAAGTTTTTGAAACATGAGAACTCTTATGTAGCGATGGAATCATATTTTTAAATAAATAATTATATTTAGGCTCTACTTTTGTATCGAGCACTGTTTTTTTTTAAAACAATAAGAAAATACTAAAGAACTTTGGATTATTTACCTATTTTCTATATATTTTCACACACACACACACACACACACACACACACACACACATATATATATATATTGTTACATGTTGATAATTATAACAAAGGAAAAAATGATTTACCACAACACAGAGCTAAATCACAAACAAATATTTACTTTACTAAATACAGAACATAAAATTGATACAGGCAACAATTTCTTTTCACCAACTGACAACACTTTTCCAAAATCCCATTTTTATGGGAGCTAACACCTAATTTCTAGATGTTTCTCGAATCCTCTAGATTTTTCTCCAATATACTAGAATGATCTAGAATCTTCCAAACATTCTATTTCTAATTTCTCTATTTTACAACTACTTCATGAATGAAAACCTTTTTGTAATAACAAGTAGAACTCAGTGGAATCCCTTATTATAGAAATGCATCCTCGTAACAATATATAAAGGAATAAGAGAACTAACAGGACAAAAGATATGCTCATCATCAGGATGCATAAAATACAAGTAATAGACATTTATAATAGAGAAAGAAAATACTTCTGAGATAAAATGAAAGTATAGGGGAACTCGACGAAAGATAAAAAAAAAATCCCTGCAATCCACAGAAATATCGAAAGACCAGAAACATTAAGATCTGAAGTGAAATCACCTCCGAACAAAATATCAAGACCAAATTGGAATTGGAATAGGGATTCTGGCAACCAAAGATGATTTTAGTATTGACAAGTTTACAGACATAATAATCGAACAATACAAAAGTGGTGATATAAAAATAACTTAGTAAATCAATCTTCATAAGGACCTCCAATCGGTTGTAAACATGGGCAGGAATTGGCTAGTTAACTTTAACGCCTCAAAAAAAAAAAACCAAAAAAAAACCGCTCTCTATTACTCACAGTAGAGATCCTTCCTCCTCCCATTAGAATGTCTGACGCTCGGTCTCACGTTGTCTGCTGACCTGAGATGGAACAAATACATCGAGTCAATTGCTTTGTCCACAGCAAAGAATGTTGGCTCCCTGTGCTGTGCCAAGAAATTTTTCTCCCCGGAATCGATCCTTCAAATCTACAAATCAACCATTCGCCCTTGCATGAGGTATTGCTGCCATATATGGTCTGGAGCCCCTTCTGTTTGCCTCGGGATTCTTGATGATCCAGAGATGGATATGCAATATAATTGGCCCTGCTCTCGCCTCTCGTCTACAGTCGCTCACTCGCAGACGCGCCGTCGCCTCTCTCTGTCTTTTCTACAAATACTTTCATGGTAATTGCCCCGATGAGCTGCTTTTGGTGGTTCCCAGACTTAATGAATTCAAGCGCCCTACGAGGCTGGCATCCCGCTGCCACCCTTTCACTGTAGAAACTATTAAATGTAGCCGTCTCTTCTACTCCAATAGCTTAATATTTCGCATCTCTCGCCTGTGGAACTCCGATCCCTATTCCAGTTTCCCTGAGAGCTATAATCTACAGCTATTCAAATGTAATGTCAATCGACATCTCCAGTTGCCTTGATCTATCCACTATCCTTCTCCTCATCCTTTCCTCTATCACGCCTATCTGCTCTCGCTCTGTAACTCCTTGCATGCTAGTGGCTTCACGCCTTGCTTGGGGTGAGATGCTTAAAAAAAATACCTAAGTTTTATAAATTATCTGACATGTTCCGAAAAGGTATATATTTGAAAGAAGTAACTAAGTGGTTTTGGCTACTATAACCAAGTAGAATACAGTAGGTGTAATCGACTGGTACGGGTCGTAGTCGCGGGTAAAAAGTGTAGATCAATGGCGTAGTCCATTGGGCGTCGTTATACTTAGCTCTCAGACTAAGGCTCTGACTCTCCTACGCGTCAGTCGGTATTTATGACGGACACCAGTCAATCATATTCCAGTGAGGGGAAACACAGGTATGCATATTCCATTATATCATTATCCAAAACAGTGTGATAAATTACGTTACAAAGAACAGTTTGAACTGCTAAGCAAGCTTGATATATTTAGGAGGGACATTAGAATTATCTAGAACCTATCTAGAAGCAAACTACCTGTATACGGATAGAAAATGAATCTTATTTACATTATTCGGACAATTGTCCTCATCTTTGTCGCCATATTTATCACAACGTTTCGGCCGTTGTACGATCCGGCCTTCTTCAGGTGGTTGGAATTTCGAACTGAACCCTTTATTTCGCTGACTGGGGTAGACTGTTCTAGTTCCACGTGCCATGTTTGATGGATGTCAGTTATCAGTTATCTCCTGCTAATTTCCCTCTGAAAATTCTCCACTGCCTTAACCGGATATTGAACTCACATTCTTTGGGTCCTCTCACTGGATTTAACCAACGCCTTTATCCACTGTGCCATGTGTCCTTGAGAACAATGTAAATAATGTACATAATACCTCATCTCAGAAATATAGACAGACTCAGAAAATGAATCCATTAAATGTACAAATATAGAAACCGGTGTAAGACAAGACAATGCCCTCCCAGTGGAGATATTCAATTTATACAATGATATGATTCTGAGAGAATTAGGGATTCTACCAGGATTAATTATATTGGCGGCCACAATCTTAAAAATGTAAGTTATAACGATGATGTAGTGGTGATAGCATACTCGGAATGGAAACTAAAATAGCTCCAGCAGAAGATAATGAAGGAAAGAGAGAAGAAATAATTAAACAATTGCAAGAAGACAAAATGTCTGAAGGAACAGCCCATAATGCGAAATATGAATTGGAGATTTCAAGGAAGGACAAATATTTAAAGATGTAGATATTTTGTAAACTGCTCTCTCGAGTAGTTTGTAACCCATCTATTTATCATCTCTCATTTGCGTCTCTGTCTTTGGGTAGAGTGCGCTCAGGGGCAGCTCCGTCAAAGGACAGAGTTGCAACGGAGGAAAATTATACTGAGAGGTGCCGGCTCTGGGGAACATCTACCCGTGACCGCGCTCTCTCATTGCACCAGAGAGAGAGAGAGAGAGGAATCAGTGCTACGGTTGCGGGTGCTGCGGGCAATTTTAGTTCCTATCCCGGATGTACGTGCTCGGGTCCCACCTTAAAATCTCACCTTGTGTCACAACTCGTTTTAGTGAGGAGCCAGTATGTAAATTACTCTCTCCCGAGTATTTTGTAACCTTATTATTTAACATCTCTCAGTTACGGCTCTGTCTTTGCGCAAAGTGGGCGCAGGGGCGGCTGCGTTAAAGGAGAGAGTCGCAACTGACGGAAATTATACTGAAACCTGCCCTGCCCTGAGAAACAGCTGTCCGAGGCCGTGGCCTCTCATTGCGCCAAAGAGAGTGATCGATGCACGCACTGAGACTAGAGCAATCTACGGTTGCGTGAGCTGCGGCCAAATTTAGTTCCAGAGGACAGAGTAGCAACTGCGGAAAAGTATACTGAGAGGTGCCAGCACTTGGGAAACTTCTACCCGAGGCCGCGCCCTCTCATGGCACCAGAGAGAGAGAGATCGATGCTCACACCCAGGTCAGCGTAACCGACGAGGTAAACCGACCCTGAACCCGTTTATACGGGTTCAAAGGGTATATTTTTGGCCGAGCCCACGGGCTCAGAGATCCCATGTTAAACCGGCCTTGTGCCACATTATACCCTCGTGGAGGGGGGTGGCTAAATACTAGTCGATGTCGGACGAGAGTAGTCGACAGTTAGTCGAATACGAAAGTAGTCAGCGACCACAACAAAATTACTCTGCGTAATACCTATCATATCAAGTTCCTAACGTTTTGTACACCGAACCTATTTTAGGACCGATTTAGTACAAATACAAGCCTCCACTGCGAAATAACTACACAACAAGAACCGAAATGTGACAAATGTGATAAATCCGGAGTCGGAATGGGGTCTGTGAAAGTGCCCCGAAAACTATAAAGCATGAAGAAACAGGAAAAGTTCATCAGAAACAAAGAAAACAGAACTGAATATGTAATATCACTCCCCCTACATTATGATTTTCTAAGCGTAGCTTCGACGTGGCACAAGGCTGAAATTATGGGGCGCTCATTAAGGATCAAACTCACCACTCTGTCGTAATTTTTCTAGCGTGATAAGCTTTCTAACAATTATACCACGTCAAGGTACCCAGAGTAATTTTCTAAATGTACTTAAGTTGTGGCACAAGGCCAAAAGTTTGGAGCATCCATCGTGGATCGAATTCACTACATAGTCATTTTTGATCTAGCGGGTCAAGATTACCAGATATTACACCACGTCGAATTGCCCAAATCCTCCTATATGGAACTGTCGTGTCATTATCGTTTCTGAGCTCCTATTAGTTACCTCCCTTAGTGGTCCCTAGCTTATTAGGGTACAGCCCCAAATCTTCAGCGGATAAGGATTTCCGGTGTCTTCCTTTTCATCTAGACTTACAGGGATGTGGTTCTACAGAAGAATCTTGAGAATACCATCGACTGAACATGTAAATAATAACGAAGATTTAGAGAAAAGGACACTTATACCTAACATAAGAAAGAGAGTTGAAATTTCTAGAGTATATAAAAAGGGCTTAGAAAATTTAATGTACATAAAATAGATTGAAGGCAAGAAGGACAAATGAAATCAGGGTATAACCAACCTAACGAACCGCTGTTAATGTTTGGGAGAACAGTTATCAAAATAAAAGGCTGACCACGCGTATCAAATGATGCTCGTCATGGTGGCTAGACATTCCCTGTTGTTCAACACCCGGAGCTGAGCGAACCTTAGTTACAGTTTCTGTGGGAAACCGCGTTATCAACAGTGTGAACAAGGCCATTATGCTTAAAACCCTCGGTCACGATGACTTCTAACAACGTGCTAACACAACCATTGACGGCTTCAAAGAAGTTCCGTCTCAGTTTCACTCAAAAAATCTTGGGTAAGCCTGTGGTATGGTTTTCAGACAACCTCCAAAGTTGCCGCTTACTGGGATCTTCTTCCCTAATGTAATAGGTCACCTTCCTGAAAAATTGTCCATGGTGAGATTCGAACCCGTGGTTAGTAAGTGAACGTTCTAACCACCCAGCCACGTGCACATAAAACTAATGAGTAATGAGATAGTAAAACTAAAAAATGTACTAAAAGTTACAAAGAACATGTAATTAGGGAGAGACATACCAACGACACCCTGAAGAGACACATCACATAGAAGATTGAATTATTAGTATCATTGTTATTATTATTAGTATTGATAGTAGTAGTAGTAGTAGGAGGAGGAGGAGTAGCAGGAGGAGCACTATGGATATGAAACCCTGGTTCGAATCTCACCATGGTCGGTTTGTCAGGAAGGAGACATCTTAATGTTATCGGTCTATAGTGGGAGGCTGGGAAGTGCCTGAAAACCATATGGCGGGTTAACCAAAACCTTGTGAGTGAAAAAAGTTAGACGGGACCCATGGGGTACGTCGATGGTTGTATTAGCACGAAGTCACAAGTCAACGTGACTGAGAGTTTGGGCGTGCTGGCCATGTTCAGATTGTTGATCACGCTAGATAACATGCTCTTTCCCAGAAACTGGAACTAAGCTCTGTTCAGCATGTAGATGTTAAACAAACAAAAATGTGCCCGAGCAAGCGACGGGCGACCTCGAATACGAGTGGCCAGCCATTAATGTAAATAATACTAAAGTGCAAATGTAGGTAGCGTTAATAATATCACTGAAAGAAAGAATCATCATCTCTTATCACGCTAGATCAATTACGACTGTGTTGTGAGTTCGATTCTTACTCGGTGTCCCTTACAGTCGCCGTTGTGCCACATCAAAGCTACGCTTAGAAAATCATTTTTGGCATATTGACGTGGTGTAATGGTTAGCAAGCTTGTCTCTCTAGAACAATTACGACTGAGTAGTGAGTTCGATCCTCACTGGGTTCCTCATACTTTCAGCTTTGTGCTACATCTAAGCTACGCTCAGAAAATCAGTATAACTACGATTGGGCACTTCGACGTGATTTAGTAGTTAACAAGCATATCTCTCGAGATCATTTACAACTGAGTCGTGAGTTCGATCCTTACTGGATACTCCACAAGAATCATCATCTCTTATATCGGTAGATCAGTTACGATTAAGTCGTAAGTTCAAGTCTTATTGGGTGACTGCACTTTTGGCCTTGTGCCCAGCTAAGCTACACTTAGAAAATCATTTAGTCACATCGACGTGGTGTAAAAGTCAGCAAGATCAATTGCTAGATCAATTACCAGTGAGTAATAGGTTTGATCATTGCTGGATACCCCCTACTTTCGGCCTTCTACGCTTAGAAAATTACCATATATTAATTTTGATATTTACATTGCTCTGTGACACTATTTAGCGGTCGCGTGAAAATTAAAAGCGAGAAATAATTAAGGCGAGAAGAAGCTATCAGGAAAAGACATACTGAGCGATGTTATTTTTTTTAACAAAGAAAAGTGGTAAAGATTTTATTTTGATTTGCGAAGAAAAGTATTTTTTTCGCAGAAGATAGGAAATTCGTAAGATCTCGGATCTGTCGAATTAATTTATGCTATGAGGCGGCGAATAAAAGATAGCCATCTGCCCATGGCAATAATGGAAATTTCAAATTGGTCAAGTGGCCTACGAAACAGATAATGGTAATCAGGTCACGCACTGACCGAGAAAAGCATCAGCTGAGGCCACCCCGGGAGAGAAAGGGAAAAGAATAAACCATTAACTATCTTTCGGAGATATCGTTTGGTTTTGGGAAAAACACCTGTTTTATGTTAGACCTGGCCATGACAAGAGTTTGTTACCGGGAGAGATAATTAGCGACAGAGTGCGAAGGCGTCCATTTAACCACCCACTTGACGCTGGCGAGAATCTCGTTGATAAAGTCCAGGTGACATTCGGTTAAGATAGAGATTAAGGACCACACTACGAGTCGTAAGGGTTTGGTGCCGGAAAAAGAAAGAAAAGAAAAAAGAGAAGATAATTTTTTTTCCTTTGAACGATAATGGTAAACATATGAGAAGGAGGGGAGGCCTGTTGACGCCTCTGAGGGGACTGGTGTGAGATACCACTGGGAGAGAGAAGGGAGGCCTGTTGACGCCTCTGAGGGGATTGGCGTGATATACCACTGTGAGAGAGAGGGAAAACCTGTTGACGCCCTCTGAGGGGATTGAGATGAGATACCAATATGAGAAAGGAAGAATTTGGGAGTACGATTCCCTTAAGAACCCCTCTAAATCAAAAAGTAATGGACTTCCAAAAATGGAAAGGGATAAATTTTCCCGTCCGAAAACAAAGAAAATCCTTATTGTGGATTTAGAATTATCGAGGAACTGAAACCCCGACAAGCCCACACCCGGTTTTGGTCGGCGTCCATATAAACAGAGTCGCAGCGAGTAGAAGGCAGTTAGTCAGTTGCAGTTGGAGTTGGAGAGACGCAGACGCAGACAGAGTTGAGCTGTGAGCTCTGAGACCAGCCTCGCAGGAAGCTGACTGAAGATCCACGCATCCCGACTTCGACTTCTAACCAAGAACACTTTATTCTTGAAGAACGACTTAGACTCACACCACCAAAACAAGTTTTACGAATATCGCCTGAAGACACCAAAAACCAGTTTCTTGAAAAAAAAAACAACTTAAGATATTAAGAGTCGCCTAACAAACGCAAAGTGTCACGTATCCATATTAGCGGGTTGGGAGAAAGACGCTGTCCTGTATTGAACTTTTCGAGTTACTTTATTTTCTTTTACATATACTTGTGCGGTGTTACCTTTGCTCGGACACGGCTTGCATTACGGCTGGCGACAGATTGATTTCGTCTACCTAAGATCAAATCACAACGTGGGTAGGTTAGACTAGAGATCAAAGCAGTTACTTCGGTAACCAGACGTTGGAGGCGAGCTGGGAACGACAAAGCTGATGCCGAATCTAACCAGATTCCCATCCGAATCAGCCAAGGGTTAGAACGTCACATTTGGTAACAACAGGATCACGTCACATTTGGCACCGCGACCAATACCAAGTCACATTGGTCGTCACAGGATAACACGGGCGCGGGGGATGAGAGAGGCCGGGGTGACATCACAGCTCGGACAATTGTCCTCATCTTTATTATCATATTCACGAGATTTCGGACCTTGTACGCACGGGCCTTCTTTATTTCGTAGACTGGAGTAAATTGTTCTAGTTCCACGTGCCGTGCATTTTCTAGATTTAAATAGTGTAAATAGATTCAATACCCGCTTTCAGGAATATAGACAGAGATTAATTTTGATATCTTGGAGGATATCACATTTAACCCTGATTATCATTGTTATTGTTGTTTATATATTGTTCTTTTTTATCGATCAAAGGGATATAAGAGTTGGGTTGAACGATGGAATACATTGCCTTTTATAAGTTTGTGGCAATTTAAATTTCCTATCGTATTCAAACAAGAAATCTGAATAATTGTACAGCCAACAATTTGAAGAGTCGAATTTAAAACACTTCTGAGATTTCGCTAACATTGTACGACGAACTGATTAGGAAATGTTGCTTTAAATTAAAATCTCGGGTGGAAATATCACGCGCGATGGCTAAAGACACAACTATTTCGACCACCGGAGAATGCTATTACAGTGGTGATCTAATCATTCATAAACTAATTTGTTATCGACCTCGTAAACACTATACGCTCAGGACGTTAATAGAATTCATCAAGCAGTCGAGATAATTGAACATCTTCGGTCTTTTTTTTATTTATTTATCGTTTTCAGTTTGAATGTTTATGATAGGTACCGACATACAATAATAAAGTGAATTTATTATTTATTTGGAATGATTATCAAAACAATTCATATATTGTTGAGGACATTTTGTAATTTGCGTTTGCAACGATAAATAGTGAGTCTTAGATTATATCAAGGGAGTTAACCCATAAAAAATTTCTTGCGATAAACGGCAAAATAATTGAATAGAGGTGTCCCCTAAACAATACTTTGGAAATAACATACATGTCAAAATAGGTAAATGACTATTATCCTGATCAGTGTGATACACATAAACACGTAAAGAATCATACATATGTATCGTTATATATATATATATATATATATATATATATATATATATATATATATATATATATATATATATGTGTGTGTGTGTGTGTGTGTGTGTTATTTTACAGTGGGGAAAATAAGTATTCCATCCGTTGCTGATTTTCTGAGTTTGCCACCTTACAAAAACAGGAACGGTCTATAATTTTCAGGGTATGTCCATCTAGAAAGCGATAGATAGAATATAAAAAAATTCTAGAAAAGCACATTATAAAATTTTTTGAACATTTATAAAATATTTCACCCTCTACTAACCAGCAATGATTCAGGCCCCACAGATCGGTTGTGTGACCAGGAGGCAGATAGACTAGTCCCATTAATCAATTATTACTCCTAATCAAGTACTCATTACCTGTATAAAAGACAGTAGTTCACAGAATCCTTCAATGAATCAGAATCTAATCTATCCACAATGGGCAAAACGAAAGAATTGTCTAAGGACATCCGAGACAAAATTGTATATCTGCAGAAGACTGGAGTGGTAAGAAGGAGTTTACTGTTAGTCCAATAATAAGAAAATGGAAGAAACGCCAATTGACTGTCAATCACCCTCAGTCTGGCGCTCCATTCAAACGTGGAATGAACCTGATGATGAGAAAGGTGAGGAAACAACCCAGAACTACGCGGCAAAAGCTTGTTGAGGATCTCAAGGCAGCTGAGACCACAGTCACCAAGATGACCATTACCAACACACTACGTCGTAGTGAACTGAAATCATGTAGTGTACGCAAGGTCCCCCTACTCAAGAAGACACATGTACAGGCCCAGTTTACAAATGAGCAATTGGATGATTCAGAGGAGCGTTGGGAGAAAGTGAGGTGATCAAACGAGACTAAAGTTGAGCTCTTTGGCATCAACTCGAGTCGCTGTGTTTGAAGGTAAAAAAAAGCTGACTTGGATCTCAACCATTAAGCATGGTGGTGGAAACATTATGCTTTGGGACTGTTTCTCTGCTAAGGGGTCAGGGCAACTACACCGGGTCGAGGGAAAGTACAGGGATGAGGCCAAGTACAGGGAAACCTTGAGTGAAACCTCCTTGCCTCAACCAGTACACTGAAGATTGGTCGTGGATGGGTGTATGACGATGAGCCAAAGCATACGGCTAAGGCAACAAAGAAGTGGCTCAAGAAGAAGAACATTAAGGTAATGGAGTGGCCTAGTCAGTCTCCGGACTTTAAAAACTTTAGAGAATCTGCAGAGTGAGCTGAAGTTTCGTGTTACTCAACGACAACCTACAAACCTTAAGGATTTGGAGAGGGTCTACAAAGAGGAGTGGGCCATAATCTCTTCGGGATCAGTAAAACTTGGTAACCAACTACAGGAAATGTCTGCCGCCAACAAGGGATTCTTCACCTGAGTTATGCTTTGTTGTGATGTAAAATACTTATTTTTTCAATAAAGAAGAAATGTTCAAAAATTAATATAATGTGATTTTCTACAATTTTTTTTAATATTCTATCTCTCACTTTCAAGATGGACCTACCATGAAAATTATAGACCACTCCTTTTTTTTTAAGGTGGCAAAGTCATAAAATCAGCAGGGGTTGAAATACTTATTTTCCTCACTGTATGATCCAGTAGTTTTTGTTTGTTGCCACACTTTATATGAAAGTGACATATCAAACATAACCAAACAGCACAAATGATTTTAAACATTTGATTTGCATATTTTGACTTACTTTAAACTTTTTCACATTATATAACATTGAGTATTTTCATAATATCTTCATTTGACTGCTATATACCTCAACTAGCCTGACTGTAGAACAACATTCAACAAGGAATCTTCAAATTTTCCAAACCTCTTTTGATGTTTATTCATTGAGAATATCTTCTCCATAAACTGTAGTCTTTTTTATTATACAAATGCTTCATTATCATTTTTCAAATAAAAAGAAAAAAAAACAATAGCATGCTAAAAAAATGTTGCTTATTTTTTTTTATTTTCAAAATTTTAATAAAAATAGTGTGGGCATTTTTAATTTAATAGCTGTCATTACATTTGAATTAATATCCTCATCATTGTTTTTATTATCACAGTGTTTCATTCTTAGATATAACTAGCAGCATGGCCCGGCATTGCCCGTGTTTGATTAAGACGGACCTACCCTAAAGATTATAGACCGTTCCTATGTTTGTAAGATGGCAAATTCAGAAAAGCAGCAGGGGATGAAATACTTATTTTCCCCACTGTATATCATAATTAGAAAAATACGCAATCATGTATCCATTGTGCATTTTCTTCATATTATCTTGAGAGTTATGTAAGTACAACGGACTACCGTTGATTCTGTTTTAATTTCAAGTGACACCTTCTGTAGTATGTCCGTCATGCGTAGCCCTCTTTATCCGCTGGCTGTAATCGTCAACCGTTTGTTCCACCGTTGGAGACTTTAGGGTTGGTCGCGCTTAATCTGGGTCCTCGTTTTCGACCTTTACGCCAAGTGTAGAACTCCTGGCAGGATAGGTCTCAGAGTCATTGGACCACTCATGCCCCTCCATCACGGTAAGAAGCGACCATCAGATTTTGCATGTCGCATTCCAATCATGAAATCAAGTTTGTGGGTCCAACTTAAACAGATCCTCGCCATCATCACTTTCTTCTACTCTGATTTTCTTTCAACTTCGCCCAAACCTTGAAAAGCTTGACGCCGATAGGGAATCGATAACAGGAAAAGATTTTGGCGAAAATGGAAGCTTCTAGTTCTAAACATGCACTTTGGCGGTGAATGTAGTCATTAACACCATCATCATAAAAGAAGCGATCAGCAAAGTAGAAATTAAATTCTTGGATATGAGATGAAGCCGTCGACGACGATGTTGCTCGCTGACTGCTTCAGCGTTCACTAGATTTGATTCCGTCCCTAAACCCTGAAAAGGCCCTATAATAATCATTTGATATAAAGGGTGTTTCATTAAGACGGATCAAAGTCAGCAGTAAATAAATCAGTGTCATTGATGAAAATTCATTTGTTTCTCTATTGGATCATGTTATTTAAGCCATGGCAATTATGTGTGAAAAATAATGTCGCCCAAATATCCGCCACGCGATGGTCAACATTTTTGATGTCTATACATAGTTGCTCTTCGATCACTATGATTTTTATCTCATCCTTCAGCTGTTGAATTGTTGTTGGCATAGACCTTACTTTTGAGAAGACAAAAAAAGCGTCAAGTCGTACGATCGCGGTGGCCAATTGACTTCGCTGCTTCGAGAGATAATGCGACCTGGGAAAAATTTGAACGTCCATTTTCGTAATAGGTTTCGATAACTTTAATACGTTGTTTAATTGTTAATCTTTCCATAGTTGAAATTGCCAAAGACTTAAGTCGTTAAATCTGAAAGAAAAAGAAAAAAAATGTCATTTGATGCTTAAACTTAATTCACAATTAAAATTGGTCCAAGTTATTGGAACACTATTTACAATATAGCATTAAAAGTGTTACAAAAAATAAATAAATAAATAAATAAAATAAAATGCATAAATAAAAACAAAGAACGTGAAAAAACATTAAATATAAATACGTAAGCTTCTCGAAAGGCAGAATAATCGATTTCACTTTCATTAATCAAACAGGAGTACGACGTGCGTGTCGCGAAAAAGTGTATTGTCGCGGAATGTTTAATCGCCGAGTTGTTTGATTGATTTCATGGTCGCTCTAATGTATTAAGGAAAGTCACAAGTTCATCTCGTCTCCCCAAATCTATGATTTGCAGAGAGGTTCTTTAAGCTTGAGTGGGTACGTCTAAATGAAAGAAACCTCTCAATTCAGAAGTCTTATTTAGACTTGAGTCGTTTTTCGACCTAAGTCGTGAACTTGGCGTTTTACTTGCTTTTATTTTACCATTCTGACTCCTTAAAAGTGTTTTTTTTTTCCATCATATTCTCCCACACTCAGTAAGCCTTTCCGTCTTAGTAGTTGTTATTGCCTTGCGCGGGATGAAATCAGTAAAATGCAAAAAACAAAACAAAAAACATTACCATTAATATTTTTTTAAATTGATATCACCCAATGAAAGGCAGTAAATAAACTAAGACATAAGTGGATACAGGGTGTGGAAAAATTAGGGACATAAAAATTAATAATGACCGTAAAGATTAATCAGGAGGACAGTAGATAACGATTGACATTACACTTAAATTTTTGCTGATTAAAGTTGGCTTGAAAGCATGGAACCGGAAGGGAGTTCTACAAGCGAGAAAAGAGAGAGTTAGCATAGATATTAAGGTTACACCTATAGCCAGCTCAACTGTAAATTGATAAGATTCAAATGCCAGTCTAGTACTGCGCTTAAATAAAAAAAAACCTAGGTACTATAGCGAAGGGCGATATTTATTTTTAAATATTTACAAAATGTGGCACAAGGCCAAAATGGGCAATGGGGAAAAAGGACGGTTTTCATCTGTCTTAACTTTAAACTTAGCTAAAAACAAACACTGACCCAGACATAACACATTATTACTAATACCACAGCAACACATTCTTACTTACCTTTCTTACAACATCCACCATAATACCTCATTGTCTCTATGAAAATCCTAACTAATCCCTATATGTACAATTAATGTCTGTCGGAGGAAGGGAATAAAACAACAATTTAAAAACTAGCCCCAATGAGTATTTACAGTATGAAAACAAAAGTATTTACAAGAAACCAAATAAAATGATGTTGGTAATAACCCCGATCACAATCTTTAAATGTGACAGAAACCTTCAGTTTACTGGACGAAATGAAAGCGGGACTATAATAATATAAAACATTCTTTCATCCCATGCACGCATTGAAACTGTCATTCAAGCACAACGAAAAAATACGGAGAGCTCACCCGAACAATTACCATGAAACTATTTATAGAAACTACACAGAGAGGCAATCAGCCTTACAGCGGTGGGTAAAGTGACTGAAGCCGAGCCGCCAGATCAGAACGTATATTTTTGCTAATTCATCTTTGTATTTTATCAAGGAGTTCCAGGTAAATAGTAGCGGCATCGTACCATATATGACAGCAATATTCTAAACATTTTCCTGTTACATCTTAAAATCTAAGACAGTCCGTTTTCTATTCTACATATCCTCATAATTTACAATTATTTGGGGCTTAAAACAATCACATTCAGTAACCCTCTTATTTGAGTGGCTCTTTCGGCTTTTATTGGGTGACAATATCTTAATAAATGAGGGGAAAACTGAATCGGGAAGAGATAGAGGAGACAGCAACAGGAACGAAAGTAGAATTTATAGTTTGGACTCTAGTAAACTCCTACAAATCACTAAAAACATCTATGGAGGAATACAACAATTTCCAGAGAAGGACATTAGCTGAATTCTACAAACCTTATCTTACACTATTTCATCGGTTATTGAACCAAAAATATATTAAACTTCAGTTGAAAGTATTTAACACAGAACTAGCTTATTTTCTAGACAACGTAATATTGATCTAAAAGATTTCTTAAAGAAATATTATTCCATCAAATCCAAAATCGAATCAATTGAACTAATCTAGTTGGAATATAAGTTGATTGCGGGATCTTTAGCCTTCTGATCCCCAAGGCCAAGCCAGATTTCGATCGACAAGTTGAGCCGACAGAAAAATACAGTAATCAGAACTGAAGTTTTGACCGCACATTATTAAAAGAAAAAAGAAGAGACAGTTGCAGTCATAAAATTAAAACAATTGTTTCACCTAAAACCGGAAAATTAATTGAATTTCTCTAGTGAGCGTGCATCGGTGATGCCTTTCGACATTATATCACGGATTCAAGATAGATAATTGGCGAGATTGATGCAATAAAACGGTCATTTATTTCCCCTCTGAACGATAAAGATATTTGATATGATTGAATGATTGTCCAAATGAGATAAAAATCAAAATCCAAGGGAACGCTTTGGTAACTAGACAAATAAACGCACTAACATTATCGTAAACGTTAGATATTTAAAAAACAAAAAATCCAAAAAAAAAAAAAGAATCTGCTTATGAGGCATTGTTATAGAATAAAAAAAAAATAATTCCGAACAATATATTTATAGTGATTTATAAGTGAAGAATAATTGCGGCACATGGCAGTATTTATATGGCATCCAGTAAGGATCGAACTCAACGGACAAAATATTAATAACAGGAACAGTTGAGTATTGGATAGTGGCTCGGATTGAGAAATCGGAGAGCCGAGTTCGAATTTTACTCGATTTCATTACATTCACTTACGTGCTAATACCCTTGGAAAAGGTATGAAACCTCTTCTTCTTACCCGCCAGCTATGGGTAAATAGCAAGACAGACCAGGATGGCAACTGGTCTACCGCAGAAAGAAATAACAACCTTACTGCGCGAAAAAAAATGCCTCGTCAGTCATGTATCGAAAGATACATGATTGCCTAAACGTGTATCACGCATGGCACATAACTGATAGTATCAACAATTATGTATAGTCTTTTTATAATCACACATGCACAGACACACTATATATATATATATATATATATATATATATAGCGTTTCACCCCAAGCAAAGCGAGAAGCTACTAGGACGCAAAGGGTTACAGAAGATTTGGAGCAAGATCAGATAGGAGTGATAGAGGAAAGCATGAGGAGAAGGATAGTGGATAGATCAAGGCAACAGGAGATGTCGATTGACATTACATTTGAATAGTTGGAGATTATAGCTCTCAGGGAAGCTGGGATAAGGAAGGGAGTTCCACAGGCGAGAGGTGCGAGACATGGAGCTATTGGAGTAGAAGAGACAGCTACATTTAGGAGTTTCGACAGTGAAAGGGTGTGGGGAAATTGTATGACAAAGTGGAAAACGTTTCCTTGTGATGCGTTTCTTCAATCAGGACTTCGCCGGACTAAATTTGTTATGACTACGCATGCGCACGACAAAGGGGTGATGGGAATTTTATAATTTTTTTAAAAAATCTAGCCGAATTCATACAGAGTCATTTTTTTTCCTTTCCATCGGTTTTCTAAGTAGATGTCCGAAACTGTGATATTAGATGATCTGCTAGAAAAATGTAAAATTTTGTAAGAGTCAGGGGTCAAAATCTCTCTCTCTCTCTTTATATATATATATATATATATATATATATATATATATATATATAAAAGTGAACATAAGTCAACACTTAGTGGCGACAGTCGATTGCATGCTATAAGCAATCGAAACAGACGATTCATATAGCATAAGTGTTGACTTCTATGTTCACTTTTTATATTTACACGCTCTATCTCTG
>CAHIKZ030005612.1:872500-937500 GCA_903632075.3 Acanthosepion pharaonis
TTCATGTATGTATGAGATGGTTATGCGATAAAAAAAATAATGTCAGAGAGCTAAGAGAGTATTTGAAGCATGCAATGTAAGTTCATATATATATATATATATATATATATATATATATATATATATATATATATATATATATATATATATATATATATTAATATATTAAAGAAAAACAGACCACTTTAAGGTACCATTATAATAATTTATTTCACCAGAGCCCTTTTAAAGGACGCCGGATCATCAGATAGCACTTCCAAAAAATGAAATGAAACGAAAAAAAAAAAAAAAAAAAAAATAAATATATATATATATATATATATATATATATATATATATATATATATGCAACTGCAAACTTTCCAAATCATGTAACAGCATAATTATCGATCCCACAAAATACTTAATATCTAAAAACCACTAAACTAACTGAATTTCTTTTTCCAGGTGTTCAGATAAGACGTTGAACCATTACGAAACCATTTGTCGTAAAAGTCACTGAAAGATCATTTGAATTATTCAACTAGAAAAAGAACAGGTTAAGACCGTTTTGATTCAGACCCACTATGCCTTCACAGCTGAGCAATTTTGAGAGGAAAAAATCATTCAGGCCTTCAGGAATAGTACCAACATTCATATACTTGCTTTCATCTTCAATTTCCATTCAAGAACCCTCAAGAGAACGGTGAATAAGTTTTAAAAAGAGGGAACAATAGAGAGAAAAAAATTGGATCAGAAGGTCACAACTAGATGAGTGGCCATCACATCAACTTAGATCATTTTCGTTTATGATCGATTCCATCAGGTTTATTCTGTTAAGCTTGGAGAGTAATTATACATTCTTATTGCTCAAAGTAGATTCCAGTAGTGAGAATTCCAGTAAGATATGTTTAATCTTTTCTAAGATGCACCGATTCATAGCTTATTTTAACAATTACACAATTTTGCTGTTACGCGATTTGGACAATTTTGCTGTTACATCCTGTATATTCATATATATATATATATATATATATATACTAGTAGCATGGCCCGGCGTTGCCTGTGATTGATTCAAAAATCGTACGACTCATACAGCAATCGCTATCACTTGACTTAAAATATTTTTGCCCTTCCTTGCCTTTAAACGAGTGCCCTTTGCTGTGCTGATGTTGCTACATGCCTTGCTTCTTGCTTATCTCACACTGCGAATTTTTTCTAAGCTCTATACTAAGCATTAAATCTGTTACGAAAAAAGAACCAAAGAAAATGAACACAAAACGATCAGCTTTAAAAAAGGACACGTAACTGGAAAAACCGAATGAAAAAAGAATATTAACAACAAATACTTTTTCACACCCAACCCAGTTCTGCGGAATCAGAATCAACGTTGAGTTTAAGCAAGCGAATAAGCCAATTGGAGTAAAGTGCCATGTAGATTTAAATTTTTCCCACTTGTGACGAATGCAGCTATTGATTTTTTTGCATGCTAGGTAATATTCGTGTCAGTCAACTGTTGGCTCTGACGCTGGCCAATAGAATCTTCCTGCCTATTCGTGGCAGCTAACTATAGGCTCTCACTCTGGCCAGTAGAAAATGGCTGCAAACTACATGAAACTACATGCCGTAGAAGCATGAAAATATCGATTATTTCCACTATCGATGGGAGTTGGGAAATGCAACGTCGGTCTTGGACTTCCCGCTAACTTGGAGCATGTGCATGTAAATTTTGGTGAAAATCCGTCGAAAATTGCGGCCGTGCATTCGTTACGCACACACACACACACATTCTGCCTTATATATATATATATATATATATATAAGATGAAAATGGTTAAGGAAGACACCGGAAGCGTTTAGAATAGTGGAGGCTAAGGACAGTTTTGCACTCCTTCACCCCCACCAAACGGAAAAATGTAAGAACGCTACTGAAGTAAGTAAAAAATTAATTCATTTTTCCTTGTTCGTCATAGTTAATGATAGATGTTTAAAAGAAATATCCTTTCATTGAGATGCTGATTTAAAAAAAAAGTCACTCGTGAAAGCGCTCTGTCATAATTATTTAAAATTTATCCGTTGTATCTATGAAAAAGTTTTCAAAACAGCGTCCCAGTATAAAGGACCTGACCAGAAACTGCTAGCTTGCAAAATGGCATTAAATGTTCCTTATATGCAATTCAACTTCTGCTGCACACGAAATAAGTTTTGGTGAGTGTTGGTTAAATGCTTTTGATATAGCAGGCCCCGAGAATTTTAAGGTTTTGTTTATTATTTTTGTGGTATAGTATTTTGGTGTTGGCAAAACGTATTTTCCTGTATTACGAATTCAGACGGGAATGTCTTTTTAGAGGTGCAAATTTACTTGTATCCGACACGTACTCGTGAAGAAGCCGTTCGAGTGGAATTTATTTCTCGCCGCTGAAATACCGGGCGGGGTGAGTGTGTATATAAGTGGCATGGCGGTTCTTACCCGTGAAGGTTAAACCTTTTGGAAACTAAGAATTTAATTCGTCCGAGAAATTTCCATGGAAGTAGCGAAAGAGAAGTAAAAGACTCGACACACTCCGCCGGTGAGAGAGAAAGAGAAAGAGAAAGAGAGAGAGTTTGTAACATAGAAAATAATTATTTTTTAACAAGGACTTGGAGACGCTTTAGAAATTTATCAATACTGGAAAATGGGGTCTGGGCTTCTCCCGCCCAAATCAGCACAAAGATGAGCCCGAAATACGATTTGCACTTCTTGAGACACTAAAATCAAGCAGGTGAGAAAATTTAAATATCTGGGAAGTGTTCGGGCAGAGGACAGTAAATGCAACGCTGAGATCCGAAGACGTATTAGGACGGCCAAAGGCTCATTCCAAAAGCTAGGCAGAGTATTACGAGACAGGAGAGTTTCGTTGGTAACAAAGAAAAGAGTACTAAACTGCTACGTGAATGTTGGACGATCTCCTCTAAGATGCAGATTAAACAGAGATGTGGTTCTACAGAAGGATGCAAAGGATACCATGGACCGAATATGTGAGCAACGATGAGGTGTTGGAGAGGATGAAAAATGAAAAGAAAACTCATACTTAAAATCAAGAAGAAGCAGTTGAAATATCTGGGACATGTAGTGAGAAAGGAGGGCTTAGAAAATCTGATACTCACATGGCGGATAGTGGGAATGAGGGGCAAGAGAAACCAAAGCGTGATATACTTAACGGGCTTAAGCAAATGGATGGCAGAACAGGGTCCGTGAGAAATAAGAAATCAAAGCTTATTCAGAGCTACAAAGGACAGGAGGAAATGATGGAGAGCCATGATCGCCTAAATCCTTGGAGTGAGACAGTACATACAAGATGACCCATTTTTGGCCTGATCTGGTTCTTAAAAATGTAAAGGATAGTATGAGGAGCCACGTACTTACTGGAGCGGTACAAGGTGGCGTTCACGAAATCCCAAAACTAAAAAACTACTATAGATGACCTACTGTATTAGGATAATATCAGGTGATCCCATAAGTTCTGTCCGAATTTTGAATAAAGAAAACAAGTGACCAAATGTTACATTTAATTACAGATTCAATCAACAATGTATTTTTACCTGATTATCTATGACTTCCTTCCATCTATTAACAAGCTTACTAATTCCATTACTGTAAAATTCTTTTGGCTTTGATTCGAAGAACTCACAAATGTCAGTTTTAACCTCTTCCTGTGTTACAAAAGCTGTTTCTTCCAAATGATTCTGTAAGCTACGAAACAAATGGTAGTCTGAAGGAGCAAGATCGGGAGAATAAGGTGGATGAGGAATTTTCTCCCAACCAAGTACTTCGATCTTTTGTGACATGATTCTTGCTGTGTGGGGTCGCGCAATGTCCTGATGAAACATCACCTCTTTTCGATTCACTAGAGCAGGTCTTTTTCCCCAAAGATTAGTTCAAACGCTCTAATTGCTGACAGTATATTTGAGCATTAATTGTTGCTTTAGGTGGTAAGAATTCAAAGTGGATTATTCCTTGGCGATCCCACCAGATTGAAAGAAGAACATTTTGCCCATGAAGTTCGCTTCTCGGCTGTGGCTGGGGTCCTTCCCTTTTACCAAGCCACTGTCTACAAGGCTTAACATTTCGATAAAAGATCCATTTTTCGTCGCCAGAATGGAGAGAAGAGCAGATGTCAATTCGGGATTTGAGGTTGTTTTCAGACAATTCATGAGGTACCCATTTTCAAAGTTTAGGGACTTTTCCAAGTTGTTGAAGATGACGATGAACAGTTGTATGGTTTGAACTGAGAACCACTGCCAATTCTTCAACTGATAAAGCAGGATTTTCTTCAAGGGCTGCTTCAAGAAGCTTTTCATTAAACTCAACTGGACGTCCGGTTCGATCTTCATCTTCAAGAGTGAAATCTCCACCTCTGAATTTTGCAAACCATCTTCTGCAAGTTCTTTCATTCACACATTCCTCTCCATAAACTGAGTGAATGTTTCCAGACGCTTCGGCTGCTGAGTTTCCTTTCTTGAACTCATAAAGCATTATGTGCCTCAAATGATTCTTGGGTACTTCCATGTTAGCAGGGTTTTAATCAAACAAAATTAAATTTTATTGTTCTCTGAAATAAAATTTTACCAGTTTAAATGCATCTAAACTTAAAAAATAATGTTCAGCTAGACATTATAAAATACTCTTTAAATTTCGTTCATTTTAACAAAAAGTTAAAATTCGGACAGAACTTATGGGATGACCTGATATATTGTTTAGTAACAAACAGTATATCTGTTATTCAACTCAAGAGCAAATAATAGTGTGCGTAATGAAAGTTCACTTTTTATAAAGTCTAAATTACTCCCTCACATACTCAAGAGCCGTACGGAAGAGGATGAGCTCACATGTCTCAGCACCCTAGCCATTATTTTTGTGTTACCCATAGCAAATAATAGCTTTTGATGGGATATTAGCCACATGCCTAATCGGTTTTGAATTTAGAATTTTTTTCTCTGAGACTGGTCACGAAGCACAGCTAAAGAGCCGAGTCTTCCCTGTTATTTAACCCATAGCTGGGTGAGAAGAGAAGGATTCATACCTTTCCCAAGGATATTTATTTGTATGCATTAATCTCGACTGCAATTCGAACGCAACTCTCCAATTTCTCCTTTTGAGTCGCTATCTCTTACACCACTCGCACATCCGAAGTCTATATTAGTTGTCGTCAATTCTAACAATCCTGTTGATACATTTAATGTTGTAACCAGGAACCAAAGAAACAGATGCATCGTTTCAGCCATTGTTCACACACGGAAGTACCGTGTCGGCCATATTGTTATGTGTGAATAAAAAGCAAGCGTATCACTTCTGCCGACAGAGAAGTAATCAGACTAAACTGTGTTGTCGTTATTATTACAGACACCTTTGCCAAGTTGTGGCATATATATCAAATAATCCAATATAAATTGTTCATAATTACTGGGTCAAATGTGCATTATTGAATTATTTTAACGTGTTAATTTTTTAGTCAGTCAAATCGATGACCCGAATCGGTGCTGGAGACAACTTTACCAAAAATTCGATGATTTCCAATCATAATAAGTGCGAGTATATTTAACAATGCTTCAGCTGTTATACCTTCTAGCCTTCTTCAGGTATCTATCGATCCAGCTATCAAGATTTGTTAATTCTATGCAGTCAATTTGTTGATTTGGTTCATTGATTTTCTTTAGTGGGATATCAACCTCTATGAGTTATTCAATGGCGAAATCTAAATATTTTGAACACAATTTTATGGCTTCACCTAAATATATTTTGAATACAGTTGTATGCCTTCGACTATAGATAAAGTGTATTGTTGGCAATTTGGCTTTAAAAATGTATTGTCATTTTGCTTTAAACTGTATGCTGATAATTATGCGTTAAAATGTATTGTTTGTCATTTTGTTTTAAAATATATTGCTGGTAATTTTGTTTAAAATGTATTGTTGCTCATTTCGCTTTAAAATGTAATGTTGGTCATTTTGCTTTAAAAATGCATTGTTGGTCATTTTGCCTTAAAACGTATTGTTTGTCATTTTGCTTTAAAAATGCAATGTTTGTCATTTTGCTTTAAAAATGCAATGTTTGTCATTTTGCTTTAAAAATGCATTGTTTGTCATTTTGCTTTAAAAGTGCGTTGTTGGTCATTTTGCCATAAAACGTATTGTTTGTCATTTTGCTTTAAAATTCATTGTTTGTCATTTTGCTTTAAAAATGCAATGTTTGTCATTTTGCTTTAAAAATGCATTGTTTGTCATTTTGCTTTAAAAGTGCGTTGTTGGTCATTTTGCCATAAAACGTATTGTTTGTCATTTTGCTTTAAAATTCATTGTTTGTCATTTTGCTTTAAAATTCATTGTTTGTCATTTTGCTTTAAAAATGCAATGTTTGTCATTTTGCTTTAAAATGCATTGTTTGTCATTTTGCTTTAAAAGTGCGTTGTTGGTCATTTTGCCATAAAACGTATTGTTTGTCATTTTGCTTTAAAATTCATTGTTTGTCATTTTGCTTTAAAAATGCAATGTTTGTCATTTTGCTTTAAAAATGCAATGTTTGTCATTTTGCTTTAAAAATGCATTGTTTGTCATTTTGCTTTAAAAGTGCGTTGTTGGTCATTTTGCCATAAAACGTATTGTTTGTCATTTTGCTTTAAAATTCATTGTTTGTCATTTTGCTTTAAAATGCATTGTTTGTCATTTTGCTTTAAAAGTGCGTTGTTGGTTATTTTGCCATAAAACGTATTGTTTGTCATTTTGCTTTAAAATGTATTGTTTGTCATTTTGCTAGAAACATGTATTGTTTGTCATTTTTCTTTAAAAGTGTGTTGTTGGTCATTTTACTATAAATACTTATAGGTGGTAACTTTTTAAATATAATACATATTTTTTGTAGTTTCATAAGATTTTGATTTTGTTGGGGTGTTCACTATTTATCCCAACAGGTAGCTAACCACATCGGATCACCGTGAACCTGTGAACACCAGCAATTAAGAGGTGGTTGCACGTTCCTCAATACCCTCCGATCAGAAGCCTTGCTGCTGGATGTAGTTAATCGTTATGCCCAGTAACATCGATTTGTTCTCATTCCACTATCAATATTAAGGGATATCTCGTCATGTTCTTTTCACTACTCTGTTATTGGCCGCACCGTTTACACCAAGTCAAAGTTTCTACTGCCCCAAACAGGGATTGAACTCATCTTAATTTCAGCAACTAAATCACTAGGCTGTCATTATGATAATAATACAAATAAGGATTGTTTAAGTTATTTACACTCGAATTGTCATCTTTGTTTGCATATCGACCTTCTTCAGGGATGAGAGCCTAGTAGATTAAGCCGTTAGACTATGAATTCTATCGACATACCTAAGCAATCAGTTTTCGATACATGACATGACTAACGAGGCAGATTTTTCCGCAGCAGTTTACTATTTCTTTCTGCGGTAGAACAGTTGCCATCCAAAGCTATAGAACCCTGTATGTCCTGCTATTTACCAACAGCTGGGGGAAAAAGAAAAAAACTCTCAAGATTATTAGCACGTAAGTGAATGTAATGGATTCGACTGGAATTCCTTAACGATTACCGGCTCGACAAGCACCTGATGAAGAGCGAAGGGCACACTAGCTGAAACGTTGTGATAATGATAACAATAATGAGGACATTAGTTCCTGTGTAAAGAATGGCAATAAAGATAAATCCTCATCCCAGAAATCCATACAGAAACTATGGCAGAAGATATTAACCCGAATGCAAATAAAGTGAATATTAAATAAATCTAAGGGCGGGTAAAGTTACTCCTAATTAACAAGCCTTATTTCGTGGAATTCTTTGAAAGTGCCCAGATAAGCTACCGAATTTTAGACAAAACTCTGCTGGTGTATAACTCTTGACTTAATTCGTATGTGACAGCAACCCGAATGCTATGTGGTTAGAGAAGACAGATCAATGGTCGCTAAGAAGGTGTAATGGCAAAACTCTGGGCTTGAATTCGTTGGCAGCGAAACAGGAAGCTATAGAAGGACAGTTCAGATTGGCGACACGCCAAGGACAGGGGATTGATTATAGAGGGAGACGTTAATTAATCAATCTAAATGCCTTGATTGCAATGCGTCAATACATACCAGGAAATGAACTGGGAGGCTTCCTATGCGTGTGAATGCCGCTAGTTAAATGCTAATCTAATATTAGATCCTAGATCGAATGTCAATCGCTATGGAGTTCAATAATATTCACCCAAGACCATTTATAAGTCAGACCAAGTACCAACTTGGAGTATTTCAGAATAAAGTTAAATATATATCTATCTACCCATTTATCTCCGAGTATCCTAATGCAAATCTATCAATATGTTTAAAATTCAATCGAAATAAGTCTGTTCATATTATTCTGTCTATCTGTAAATAAGTTATTTACACTATTTATATTCGGACTGTTGTCTTCATCTTTGTTGTTTTTAGCCCAACGTTCCGGCCGTTGTTCTCTCCGGCTTTTCTCAGGTGTATAGCGATATAGGCAACCTACAGGGAATTCGTTCCACTGCTTATGTCTACGGAATATTATCTAGGTCTTATTCTTATCCAGTACTGTTCAGTTATTGTTTATATTATTATTATTATTATTATTATTATTATTATTATTATTTTCTTTGGTTTCTGGCGTTTACACATTTCTTTCCGGGTCTCGCCCAGGGACCTAAGGTTAGAAATGGCATCATGACACTTTCCACTGACAAAAAAAAAAAAAAAATAAATAAATAAATAAATAAAAAATAAAAATTAAAAATTAAAATATTACATAGATAAAGCCCTTCGTAAAGTGTGGGCTGTACTTGTCAATTTTTTGTATCTCCTTGAGGCATGGACTTCCAGGAATCCCTTCAATTAGTCTACTGCAATCTTTTCCAACCAGTCCTAGGGCTCCAACTACAACAGGGATTGTTGATGTTCCCATATGCCACATTTTTTAGATTTCTATTTCAAGGTCCTTGTATTTTGACAGCTTTTTGAATATCTTCAAAGATACATTGCAGCCAGCAGGGACTGCCATATCAATAAGGAAGCACTTTTTTTGTTTGTGGTCTTTAATAACAATGTCTGGGCGGTTGGCTTTGATTGTTCTGTGAGTGTGTATTGTGTAGTCCCATAGAATTGTAACAGGTCCTATCTCCGTTACCGGGTCTGGTTGGTGTACATACTATTTTCTTTCAGTTTTCTTCCTGTAGAAGTTGCAGATTTGCAAGTGCAGATATTGGCCCACTCTGTCATGCCGGGTTTTATATTCAGTGGGTGCCAATATCGTGCAACCTGATACAAGATGATCAATCATTTCTGGATATTTATCACAGAATCTGCATTTTGGGCAGACAGTATTTTAGTATATGTGCTTGATAATTCCTAGTTAGCAAGCATTGGTCCTGTGCAGCAAGGATTATTATTATTATTATTATTATTATTATTATTATTATTATTATGTAGTAGTAGTAGTAGTAGTAGTAGTAGTAGTAATAATAATAATAGTAGTAGTAGTAGTACTGTTCAGGTACAAGTAAACATTGCCCAACGCAGTGTTTGAACTCACAATCACTATGGCACCAAATTCACAAATTTACGCTTTTATCCTCTAGGTTATGTTCTAAAGACGTCTGAGATAAACTTATCTGCAGCAACCCATAGAAGAAGCGGGGTGCAATCCCGAAATTACCCTTCACTATTTTTGACAGATTAAAGCCCAACTCAGTAAAACATATTCACAACGACGTCGAGTTTAGTTTTCTATAGATTTATTTTTTATTTATTAACTTTATGCTATCTATTTGGAAAAAGGTCCATGAGAGGTTACCCGTTGTCTATTTTATGGTTTCAGTATTCTTCGACTAGACTAGTTGGTAATCAAGCTTAGAGAAGCCATGCCCTACATCTGTTTAACTCATATAGGGACTTTGATAAAAATAAAGACGAATGAATTACTGCTTCAAAATTTAAAATGCAATATTATTTTCATTTCTTGAACGTTATTTTTTGTAGAGTTTTCTTTAGTTTTTGAGAATTTTTGTTCATTATTACGTTAAAATACAAGTATCCACTAAAATAACAATTAAGTAATAAAAATCTCTGGGATTAATAAATAAAAAATACATTCTTTTGTTTAGAAATTGCTTTATTTAGGTTACGATACGAAACTGGGAAGATAGGTCTATTTCTAGAATCCGCGTAAATGCCAGTTTTAAAGACACTATTTAGACTTGGCTTGGCCATCGACACACTCCGTAGCCGTGTATCAATTTTAAGCCGGTTTTCCCTCATGAGGACTTAGCGCGAGAGTACATATTTTTATAATAAGATTTCTTGAATATTCAGTTCGATAGACGATAATAAATATACTGTTTAATAAATAAACGAAGCGTCTACACAAATACGAGCATCCACTAAAAATAATGTTTAAGTAATAAAAATCTATCAGATTAATAGATAAAAAAATACATTGCTGCCTTTAGAAAATGCTTTGTTTTGGTTAGGATACGAAACTAGGAAGATAGGTATATTTCGAGAAAGAAAAAAATGTATTTAAAGGCACTATTCATATTTTCCTTGGCCGTCGAGGCATTCCGTGACCAAGAAGCGTCTATTCAAATACGAATATCCAGTTAAATAACGTTTAAGCAAGAAGAAGCTGCCGGATTAATAAATAAAAAAAAATCATTTCACTCATTAGAAATTGCAATATTCTATCTATAATATCTAACCTCTTTATATATATATATATATATATATATATATATATATATATATAATGATTTTTTTAAAAATGTGATTCCATCGTTACATGAGAGTTCTCACGTTTCAAAAACAGAAGCTAAAAACCAGCTCTGTTTCATCTTCAAGTGAATTTTGCAATGACTAATCTTGCAATTTACGAATGCATATGCTTATAAAGCTCTTGAAATTTCAAGATTAGTTAATCCAAATTGTGCTTGAAGATGAAACAGAGCTGGTTTTTTAGCTTCTGTTTTTGAAACCTGAGAACTCTTATGTAACGATGGAATCATATTTTTAAAAAATAATTATAATTTAGGCTCTACTTATGTATTTAGCACTTTTAAAAAAAAATAAAACAGAAATACTAAAGAACGTTGGATTATTAAGTTAACGGTTCTCCGATTTTTCTATATGTTTGCACACACACACACACACAGACACACATATATATATATATATATATATATATATATATATATATATATATATATATATATATATATATAATATAATGGAATATGCGTACACCTGTGTTCCACCTCAGTGGGATATGATTGGCTGGTGTCCGTCATAAATACCGACGGACGCGTAGGAACGAGAGTCAAAAGAACCTTAGTCTGAGAGCTAAGTCTATAACGACGCCCATTGGACTACGCCATTGATCTACACTTCTTACCTGCGACTACGACGCGTACCAGTCGATTACTGCTACCGTATTCTACTTGCTTATAGTAGCCAAAACCACTTAGCTACTACGTTCAAATATATCCTTCCGGGACATATCAATATCAATATATATATATATATATATATATATATATATATATATATATATATATTAGTGTTTTCCTTTATCGCCATGGATATATTTCACCTTCTGTTTGTTAAATCTTTCACTGTTTATAGTTCTCATTGGCGTAAACGACCCCGACGTATGACAGAAGCTTTGCCAGTCAGAGGAAAAAAAACTCCCCGAAGGAACCGCTTGTATATTTACATTAATTGGTAAAGCAAATGATACGGAAAGACAAACATACTAAGAATGATGAATATGAATTTGAATCTCTCAGTTTGCTTGTTTATACATTTGCCCTTTTTCCTGCTTAGTGATAATCTGGCAAATATTGATAAATAAACAAATAAAATTAAAATGAAAGTCATCTTAGGCATTATGAAGGGTAAAACCGTGTTTTTTATAAGAAACCATTTGGTATCATTAACCTAACTGCTAGTACTTCTTAAGTTAAGCTTTAATCTAGTCCTTGATCATCGGGCTTGGATCATATGTTCTCTTCATCTTTAATGCCAGTGATAATATTAACCGTTTTCTTATAAAGATGCATGAAGTACTCATTGACTGAACAGTCAGTGTTACTGCTGAAATATTAAATATTTTCATTCTATATTTCTGAGATGAGGTATTATGTACATTATTTACATTATTCGGGCTTCTATCCTCAGCTTTGTCGCCATATTTATTAGAACGTTTCGGCCGTTGTACGCTCCGGCCTTCTTCAGATGGTTGGAATATCGAACTGTTCGACATTCCAACCACCTGAAGAAAGCCGGAGTATACAACGGCAGAAACGTTGTAATAAATATGGCGACAAAGATAAAGACAATAGTCCGAATAATGTAAATAATGAAAATATTTTCTATTAAAACAATTTTTCAGGAATAGAGGTCTCTCATTCTCAATCTAAATATCTATTTTCACTCCTGATATTGTCACATGAGTACTGTGAATATCCAATAGAAGGCATCATCATCTTCATTCCATAACCTAAGTAGTGCGAAACCTCAACATCTTGATTATGTCATGATTTTCTCTTCGAGTATCTTGAGATATCCATTTTAGCTATTGCAATTGTTGAGGGCCCTCATATGATGTGGTTTCTGCTATCTGCTGTGATTTTGTAGGACCAGTCTACAAAGTTCGAAAAAGGACAGTCCACGTTAAGACATTTTTAGTCATTGATCTGAGAGAGCGTTTGCATACATTTGACAGTTTAGATATTTATGAAGAATGTCGGGCCATGCATAGCATCTATAGGAAAGTCTTGTTCTGACAAGGAGATGTCAAATCATGACTCGAATGTTTAGGTTAATGTTATATAGGAATAAAATGTCGCTGCTGACACTTGAGTTTGAACATAGGTCGCCACTGAGCAAACACAGGCGATACCGTTATTGAATTAAGTAAATCTCGTGACCATAGGCAAAATGCACATATAGGAGGTCGCGTGACATCTGGATTGATCATATTTCTAATCTATCCTCTCTTACTATTTGGATCGCTATTCTCTACTCTATTCACTATACTATTTCTCTATTCGAATCACTATAGGGATTACTATTCGAGCGAGTATTATCAAGGAATTACTATTAATGCGAGTGATATGCGAAGGCGTCTGGCACCAGTATTTTTCACCGGCGTTACTATAGTTGTATCTGCGATTACAAAGTCTCTACTACAACGAACATTACGGAAGTGACAACGAGTATTCGTTGGCATCACAAAAGTTGCAACGAGCATTCAATGACATCTCAAAGCAAACAAATAAATTTTGTGGTGGTACCTACTTTAAATGTAAAGAAAAACATGGTCATTTGACAGCTAAAGAAAATATTAGTGTGTGTTATATAGAAATAAAGACTGCCGACACTTGAGTTTGAACATAGATCGCCAATGAGCAAACACAGCCGATCCCATTATTGAATTAAGTAGACCAAGTGACCTTAGAAGAAACGCATATATGGGAGGCAGCGGGGGACAATAGAGATTGTATTTCTTGTCTATCCTCTATTACTATTCGGATCGTCATTTCTATTCTATCCTCTATTACTATACGAATCGCTATTCCATACTCTATTCACTATACTATTTTTCTGTACGGATCACTATACGGATTACTATTCGAGCGAGTATTATCGAGCAAGTACTATTAGTGCGAGTGTTATTCGAAGGCGTCTGGCACCAGTATTGTTCAACGGCGTTACTACAGTTGTCCCTGTGATTACTACAACGAGCTTTACACAAAGTGACAACGAGTGTTCGTTGACATCACAAAAGTTAATGTTTTAGTTTTGTAGCAATTTGCGGTGTTGTGCAAGACTACATCTAGCGCAGCATATTCCTTTCCAGTTTCCTTATCGCCTGAGAATCTACAGCATATCTTCATCCGTCTTCAGATGCAACTGAAAGAATAAAAACAGGAGAGATATCACAGTTTTTGCTTTCTAACCAAAATATAATACACACTCTATTATGCGGTCTCTGTGTCTATCTGTTTTCGAATACTCTGAGAACCGGTAACCCAAACTAGATTTCACAGTAGGAACAGATAGCAGCGAATGAGAAAACAATGTCTGATGTGTCATTGATGATAAGATAAAAAATTAATAACATTATTTCTCTTAATTCGTTATTATTGTCTTAAAATAAATCATATTGAATCTTAGTTTCAGTCAGTAGGAAAAAAACATCATTATTGTTCAAAATACCTCCATAGAAGGAGATTGATATTAGCTAAGATGAAATTCTTAAATGGCTTCTTTGAGGCAGATCGTTTGTTCTTTACAAACTTCAGGGTGGCAGAATTTAATTCTTTTTTTTTTCGGTCGATTTTATTCATGAATCTATCACGCTCCAACCATCACGTTTCTGCATCAAAGACGGAACGTCATTAAGGTGACATTCTATGTCATATCATAGCAGCTCAATGTAGGTAACTGCTGGGCGACCGATTTGTCTTGCTCGATGGCTAGGTGTTCAGAACATGTGATCACTCAGAAGTTCTTGTTTTGCTCGCCAGCAGTGTCATGCAAAGCGCATTCTTCATTCGCATAAGAATATAGAAATATCAGGAATTGGTCCATTGAGCTGTGATGTGTCCAAGAGAGGATAAGTATAGCTCTCAGCATCCGAGGGTAGGTTCCATCAAAGTTAGAATCTATGGATTTATTTAATAAACAGGTAGTGTTAGGAAAAATGTCCGATGTCGGGAGGGGTGAAACGTGTCATTACCGTAATAGTAAAAAGCCATTTATAAACAGAATTTAAACCTTTTATTTGTTTTGGATATTTTTTATTTGATTTCATCAAAATAGAACATGAAAAACGGAAATAAAGCTTATGTCTTTCTCATGCACATATATATATATATATATATATATATATATATATATATTTTTAAATCGGTTAGGTTCTACGTTACCTATCTAATGCGAAATTCATTTGCTGAATATTTCAACACTGACATTTATTTAGCAATTATGACTTTCAACCCTTAAATATATCTTCATACTTTTTTCATTGGTTGGTTCAGATTTAAGAGTTTTACTATAAAAGAATCGGCCAATTGAAGGCATTTTTCCAACCAGTGCCCAAATTTTCGCAATTTGGATGTATGTAATTAGATGACCAATCAAAAGAGATTATACTGCGCATGTGTGAATAGCAACACTTTTACTCAGCTGTGTAACACCGCTGAGGAAGCGGGTAACTATCGTATTCATCTTGACAAAATGTCCGCCGTTTCTTTCACTTCTCGGTGCTGGATTTTCTGACAAATCATCGCAAAATCAATATCTAAAAATTTCTCACCAAAGCCCATATTTAACTCCCTGTAACATCTGAATTTTACCAAAACTAAGATTGTGCTTACCATATCGTTATGGTAAACGTGAAGAGCCAACTGATATCCTTTCTAAATAGGATTTCAAAGTCTGTTTCAAAAATTGGAAGAGGCGCTCCAAAAGGAGTATTTGAAGCGGACCTTTTTGTTAATATTAAATATCTGGATGCTTTCTTGACGGACTTCGTATTTAGAATAGCGGTAATATAAAAAATTCTTAAAGTACAGCCAAATTTATCTACTAGGAATGGAACTGAAATTTTAAAATGGCGTCTAATTCAACAACAGTCTATCAGCAAACTTTTCTTTAATGAGTTAAGATCAGCAAAAGTCACAATTATTTACCACTGATGTTTACTATCAGACAGACACAGGTTAAAAAAAAACATAATATAATATAATATAATATATATATATATATATATATATATATATATATATATATATATATATATATATATATATATGTGTGTGTGTGTGTGTAAGTAAGATCAAACGAGATTTAAACAATGAACAAAAGGAAAGATTATTTCTCATTTAGAATTGATTGATTCGTTTTTGTGTTTGTAATTCTTATCAATCCTTTGTGGGTTACGTAAAACCGAAACAGGTTTCTTCTGATACGAGGTTTAAATGATGAGACAACTTCAAAATGAAAGTACATCAGAACTCGTCAAATTACATTCCAGACGACCTTGTTAACAATGGCTCGATAATAGATTTCCTATATTTTAAATGTGTAGTAATATATATATGATCGATTTGATATATTTATATGATCGACCTAACCAGCTATTGAACTCTAAAACTGAAATTCTCAATGTATGTAGACATAAAAAATCATGGCTACTAAATTAGACGTTTTCCCGTTATTGACTTTCCACTGAGGATTTTTTTTTTGTTGTTGAATAAATATTTAGGTTGTTTTTTTTTTGTTTTTTTTTTTGTTTTTGTCACGTGGTATGATTTTAGCTATCACCTATAAATATGTGCTTCTCTTTGCCTCGTTAGCCAAGCTTTCCCTGACGATCCGTTTAGGTGAAACCTAGGTAGGTTTGTCTGGCTCACTAGGTGTATCTAGGTCTGCTCTACGATTGTATTGAGCTCTTTTGTTAGTTAGTTGTTACTCGTATCGGGGTTTTTTCCTTGGGCTTCAGACCTGCATCTGTGCGATTTTTGTCGGCAGAAGTTCATGTTCGTAGATCTTTTCTTTTTTAAAAATTTTTTTTCCCTCGAAATTGATTTGATTAAATCAAAAATTCGAGGGTTTTTCAAAACGAGTCTAGTTATCTATATATATATATATATATATATATATATATATATATATATATATACAAGGTTCGTATAGATGCAATAAACATACAGTAACCAAAAACAGTATTTTTTCAATACAGAGTAGAGGGTATAATATTTACTTAAAAATTATAACATAAGCATGTTATGACATCACTACAAAAATGGCCATTTTGTTTCAACAGTTCTGTTGTCTTGTTAAGTGTTGAAACAAAATGGCTACATACTCATGTTATAATTTCTAAATAAATACAATATATATATATGTGTCTGTGTGTGTGTGTGTATAAAGGGTCTATCAGAATACTTTTACAAACTTTGAGGACAGACAAGGACAAAAGTCCATATAAACATATGAACGCAAATCCTTCATTTTTGAGTTATTAAGTAGGTGCTGTTAAAGGTACAAAATAGAATCCAAAATGAAATATTACGATAGTTTGTGGTGCCACAGTTCCTATATCAGCAACGTGACGCTAAACAGCAGAAACGTTTGTATGGTTCGGATGCCGTCGGTCTGCAAAAGAAAAGTTATACAGAAAAACTTATACAGCCGTGCAGCCTCGCGTCCATTACTGTTCGTGAGGCTGTAAAATTAAAGTCATATCTGCCTGGTCGCGATAGAATATTCTGCCATAGTTAAACGGAACACAACTCAATTAACTTACTACTATACGTTAAACGTTGAAGAGAGACTGGGCACAAATGTACACGAATGAAAAATGTAACCTAGTCTACATGACCACACAGCGCCATCTACTATAAGCTTCCTTTAAACTTAATAATTCAAAGAAGAATGATATGCGTCATATGTTTATATGGACTTTTGTCCTTGGTATAAGGGAGCCGGCCGCAAAGTTTGTAAATATATTTCTGATATACCATATATATATATATATATATATATATATATATATATATATATATATATATATATATATATATATATAACGTCTTAGGCATGACGATAAAATATATCCGCGTCCTGGGTAAGACGATAAACTTTCAACAGCAAGGACGCTGCTCAGGATGTTTTGAGGTGCGTGAAATCAGCTCTTAATTGCTAGTGTTCCAAGGTCCACCGTAACCCTGGGTAGTAGCACCTGTTAGGGTCCCAGCTATGGGCAAATAGTTAATCCCCAAACTGGGTCAAAACACTATGTATGTGTAAAAATAGGTTTTAATACTATAAATACGTTGTAAAAAATAAAATAAATTAAAATAAAATTATTGCCAGCAATATATTTTTTGAAAAAAAAATAAGAGATTATTACCAGATATACATTCTTGAAGGAAAAATATTACCAGAAATAAAGATTTTGTCAGAATTAAATAACCCAAACTAAATCAAACTGACACACTATTAATCCAACTGAATAGCCTTTAAAATAATTTGAAATATAACAGTTAACGCCTACGCAATAACAGTTTGGGTAATACAATAAACCAGATATTCATGCATTTGCTACGCCCAATGATCTTTTGCTACCAGCCATGGTCAGGGTGGACCTGGGAACACCAGCAATTAAGAGGTGATTCCACGCTCCTCAAAACCTCCTGATCAGAGACCGTAGTTTATTGTCTTACCCAGGACGCGGATGTAGTTTATCGTCATACCCAGGATGGAATAGTGTGCAAGAATGCGGTTATTTATGGCTATTGTACAGTGTGGTTTGTTAACTTTTTACCGATTGTTTATTATTGATAAATTAGGGGTATTTTGTATTTATTCATTAATTATTTGTTTTTTATTACGACTTTTATTTCCTGGTTTGATTTCTGGTGTGTACTCATTTTTTCCGGCTCCCGACCAGAGACCTAAGGTCAAAAATGGCATCATGACATTCACTACTGATCAATTTAAAACAAACAAACAAAAATACATATTTTACATAGATAAAGCCCTTCGAAAGGTGTGTGCTGTATTCGTAAGAACAATTATTTGTATTTCTTTAAGGCATGGGCTTCCAGGAATCCCTTCAAACATACATTGCAGTCTACAGGGACTTCTATATCAATAAGGAGGCACTTTTTTTGTTTGCGGTCTCTAATAACGATGTCCGGGCAATTAACCTTGATTGTTCTGCCTGTATCTATTATGAAGTTCCATAAAATTGTTACCGGTCCCATCTCCGTAACCGGATCTGGGAGATGTTATTATTATTATTACATTTACTTAGTTATTTTTAAACAGGCATTCATAGTATGTTAGTTTGTTTTTTTGGCTTTTTTTTTTTGTTTAAAGTGTTGCCTTTGTACAAACTATGATACATTATTTGCTTTGTATAACAGCATTTTGACGTAAGTTAATTTAGTAATTTGTGTTGGTCTGCCAAGGTAATTATACCTATTTTCTCCTCCAGACAGCGTTTACAGCTTTTGGATTTATTGTTTTAGGTTGATGCCATTTTTCAGTTATGTGTGCTTAGTTTTAAGGTTTTTAGATTTCTTCAGTTATTCCTATATATTTTTTGTTATTGGCTGTGTTTTTTCTTTACATTGGTTTGGTATATTATATCGTTTTGCAAGTAATTGGTCTTTATGTTGAAACTTGACTAATGCATGGAATAATAATGCAACACAAAATGTACTTAGAAAATGTATTGAAACAAGAAAGTGTACACAATATTTACATATAGTCTTTCGTATATTCCTGGTAAGACCGTTCCTGGAGAATGTGTTGACTGAGTCGCAGTCGGGCAGAGTCTCTGGTTGAATCTCTTGATTCCTCCTTCTCTTCTCGGTACCAACCATATTTATATGGTCGGTACTCCACTATGCAAATTAGGTGGATCCTACCACAACACTTTACCATTTTTGCCCCCAATCAGCATGGCTGATGCTAACATCCAGAAAAGCCCAATCAATCGCCGTTTGAATCTCACGTTTTCTACTTACATGATGTGGAGACCTTGAAGATAGGAATAAATAGGTGTGTCGTCAGCATAAATGACTTATAAATAAATAGTCATGTCATTCGCACAGATAAGAAAGCTTGTCTTCAAGAAAAGTTTAGTTTTTTAGTTCCTACAAGAAAATAATTTATCAGATCTGCTATCTTCTATTTTGTAATATCCAAACTGTCTTCAAAATATGAAGTAAATATTCAAGTCCTTGCTGTTAAAATCACGGTGGAGTAATGGATAGCGGCTCGGATTGAGAAATAGGAGAACCGAGTTCGAATTCCAGTCGAATCCATTACATTCACTTACGTGCTAATACCCTTGGGAAAGGTATGAATCTTCTCCCTCCAGCTGGGGAAAATAGACCGGGTTCTATAACCTTAGATGGCAACTGGTCTACAGGAAAAGGAAAAAGAAATGGCAACCTACTACAGGAAAAAAAATTGCTTCGTCAGTTATTTATCGAAAGGTACATGATCACCTAAGCGTGTATTACACATGGCACATAACTGAAATGTCTTTCTAGTACCGCAATAAAAACCACGTGTGGTTAAAATTAAGATATTGTTGTTCTGTTAGGCTACACGTTGTTAGAAAGATCGACTTAAAGCTCAGAATTGTGAATTTTATCTATTTCTTGCAGTATGACACATCGCTCTCGACCTGAAAAGAAAACAGTTTTTTTCATGTGAGAATTGAACGTTCAAACGGTTCACATATGAAATACATTTTTAAACGCGATATTTGAAGTAGGCTCATTCCACCTTTACAATTCCAGATCTGACTATCGACATCTTCTTGGAGTACGGGGTATTGTGAGGTGATTTTATATTCTTTTCTCTTGGGTTTTTATGGGTTTTACTTCTTGTCATAGCTTATATCTTTACTAAATATCACAGCTGATGTCAGTGTACTTATGTCATGTATGTGTGAAAGCATTTATGCTAAATGTGTCTTTCTCATGCTGACACGTTAACATATGTATTCGTACTTTAGCCAACTGCTTTCTTCGGCGGCACAGAAAACGAAAAGCTCCATCGATTTCCTCCGATTTCTCGTCCCTACTGCTTCTCAAGTATCACTCGATAAGGAAGCGCCGTTTCTCAAGAGATTCCTGGAATCTTCAACCAAATAACAACACTCTTTCTCAGTTCAGTGTTCCTAGACTTTCCCTCTACCTTTTTTTTACCGTTGTTGTCAGTATTTCTTCTTCTTCTTCTTCTTCTTCTTCTTCTTCTTCTTCTTCTTCTTCTTCTTCTTCGTCCTTCATTTTCGTGCTTCTCTCTTTCTTTGTTTTCCTTCCTTCACTGTATCGTATGCTTTTTTCGAGGTCACATTTCTCTGAATTTTCTTCGTTATCCGCACTTTTCTTTTTTTTCTTCTCCTTTAGTTCTTTTTTTTCTCCCCCTTTTTTTTTAACCATTTCTTTCTATTTTTCTTCTCTTTATTTTTTCCTTCTATTTATCTTTGTTATTTACTTTTTAATCCGGCTCTTTTTTATTCATTTAAATCATCCAAATGTTACTTTTTTTTTTTATCTGTCTCCGTTTATTCTTTCCTTCACACTTCCTTTATATTTCCCCCCTTTTTTTCCTCATTAGCATTTTGTCTCATTTTCCTTCAGTCTCCTTATATGCCTTTTCCTCTTGTTCTTCTACCCATATCGTTTTTTTTTTAAATTTGTTTTTCTTTTCCATTTTTTTTCTCTTTTTTTTCTTCATTTTCTTTTTCCATCTGTTCTTTCCTTCTATTTCATTTACTTACCTTCATTTTTGAATATTTCGTTTTACTTCTTTGACTTCGCGTTCTCCTTCTTCGTCGACTTATTTCGTCTTCGCCTTTACGTATTCTTCTTCTTCTTTCTCTTCTTCTTCTTCTTCTACTCTATCTTTTTACGGATTTTTAATTTCTTATCTATTGTTCTTCATTTTCTTTTTCACTCATTTTTCTTCTTTTTCATTACCTTTTTTATTTCTTTGACTTTTCGTATTTCTTTTCCTCCTTTTGTTTCTTGTTCTTTTTCTTTTTCTTTCTTTTATTTTCGATCTTTTTTTTTATCTTTCTCTTCCTTATCATTCTTAGTTCTTTACCTTTTCTTTTATTTTCGATCATTTTTTATTTCATTCTTAGTTCTTTCTTTTTCCTTTTTTTTTTCATTTTTTTTTCTTTTTCTCTTCCTTATCATTCTTAGTTCTTTACCTTTTCTTTCTTTTATTTTCGATCATTTTTTTATCTTTCTCTTCCTTATCATTCTTAGTTCTTTACCTTTTCTTTCTTTTATTTTCGATCATTTTTTTATCTTTCTCTTCCTTATCATTCTTAGTTCTTTACCTTTTCTTTCTTTTATTTTCGATCATTTTTTTTATCTTTCTCTTCCTTATCATTCTTAGTTCTTTACCTTTTCTTTCTTTTATTTTCGATCATTTTTTTTATCTTTCTCTTCCTTATCATTCTTAGTTCTTTACCTTTTTCTTCTTTTTATTTTCGATCATTTTTTATCTTTCTCTTCCTTATCATTCTTAGTTCTTTACCTTTTCTTTCTTTTATTTTCGATCATTTTTATCTTTCTCTTCCTTATCATTCTTAGTTCTTTACCTTTTCTTTCTTTTATTTTCGATCATTTTTTTATCTTTCTCTTCCTTATCATTCTTAGTTCTTTACCTTTTCTTTCTTTTATTTTCGATCATTATTTATCTTTCTCTTCCTTATCATTCTTAGTTCTTTACCTTTTCTTTCTTTTATTTTCGATCATTTTTTTTATCTTTCTCTTCCTTATCATTCTTAGTTCTTTACCTTTTCTTTCTTTTATTTTCGATCATTTTTTTATCTTTCTCTTCCTTATCATTCTTAGTTCTTTACCTTTTCTTTCTTTTATTTTCGATCATTTTTTTATCTTTCTCTTCCTTATCATTCTTAGTTCTTTACCTTTTCTTTCTTTTATTTTCGATCATTTTTTTTTATCTTTCTCTTCCTTATCATTCTTAGTTCTTTACCTTTTCTTTCTTTTATTTTCGATCATTTTTTTTATCTTTCTCTTCCTTATCATTCTTAGTTCTTTACCTTTTCTTTCTTTTATTTTCGATCATTTTTTTTATCTTTCTCTTCCTTATCATTCTTAGTTCTTTACCTTTTCTTTCTTTTATTTTCGATCATTTTTTTCTTTCTTATCATTCTTAGTTCTTTACCTTTTCTTTCTTTTATTTTCGATCATTTTTTATCTTTCTCTTCCTTATCATTCTTAGTTCTTTACCTTTTCTTTCTTTTTTTATTTTCGATCATTTTTTTTTATCTTTTCTTCCTTATCATTCTTAGTTCTTTACCTTTTCTTTCTTTTTTTTATTTTCGATCATTTTTTTATCTTTCTCTTCCTTATCATTCTTAGTTCTTTACCTTTTCTTTCTTTTTTATTTTCGATCATTTTTTATCTTTCTCTTCCTTATCATTCTTAGTTCTTTACCTTTTCTTTCTTTTATTTTAATTTTTTTTTCTTTTTTCTATCATTCTTATTCCCCTTTTCTTTTAATTTTCTTTTTACTTTTCTTTCTTTCTCTTTTCTTTTTTCTTTTTTGCTTTCTTCTCTTTCGCCTCCCCCATTTATCTCCCTTTAATCCTCTCCCTTTTCCTTCTCCATCGCATTGTCTTTCGGTTCTTTCTCTCTTTTAAACTTTCCTCTTTCCTTTTCATCTAACCCCCTCTTATTCGTCCCACTTTCTCTCTCATCATCACTCTTCTCTATTACAATTTCCCATGATTCCATCTTCCTTTTCAGCATTTCCTTTTCATTTTCCCGCTTCTTCAAACACATACCTAACGTCTCACCAATGAAAACTATGAGCGTTATCTTGATAAAAGGACTTGGACAGAGAGCACAGTATTATTTATTTATTTTGGACAGGCTTCAAAGAAATATTTTTATACTTCTGTAAGTCGCTAATCAGGGTTGCTGTCACGTTCCACATGCCTTTCTAAGTCGTAGTTGTTGTTTTTTTTTTCATTTTTTTTTTCTTTACATCTCTTTCATGTCTCGTCTCTTCTCTCTAAGGACACCGGTCTCCCCTGGATGGTAAACCTTACCTTCGTATCTATCCTATAAATAATTATCACTTTCGTCCAAGGCAAGAATTTCGAAAAATGAAAAAAAGTCTATGAAAAAAAAAAAAAAGGACATAATAATTTTGGTCTTTGTTAGTTTCGGGAGACTGGAATGTTTATTGTATTTATTTGACGCTAGAGATGACAGGAAATATGTGATCATGCATATGTGGATCAATATATATATATATATATATATATATATATATATTCGATGAATGATACGCATGAAGAATAGAAGTATATTCTGCAATTATAATAGTGTTGAATAAATTGAATTATAATACGTTATATCTTTGTCAATAAATCTAATGTATTATATTAATAGGTGTGTATATATATATATATATATATATATATATATATATATATATATATATATATATATATATGCGCATGTGTATGTGTGTGTGCGTGCATGTGTACTTATCTGTGAGTGTGTGTTGGAAAATATTGCGTAATATGAAATATTCATCATGTGTTAATAAGCACTAATAATAAAATCACTCTCTCCCTCGCTCTCTTTTCTTTTGCTCCATTTCTATTTCTTTCTCTCTGTCTCCTCTATCTATCTATCTATCTATCTATCTCTCCTTCTCTCTCTCCCTCCATATATATATATATATATATATATATATATATATAATTTATTCGAAAATTATAATATAAATATGTTATAAAATCACTACAAAAATAACCATTTTGTTTCAACACTTCTGGTGACTTATCAAGTGATGGTGTTGAATGTAGGTTCTACATTCAATATATTCAATATTGAATATATATATATATATATATATATATATATATATATATATATATATATATATAGATAGAGAGAGAGAGAGAGAGAGAGAGAGAGAGATAGAGAGAGAGGGGAACTAACCTTTGTCCTAGCTATGACGATAAACTACAATGCTAAACAACTCTCAGCTCAGGATATTGTGGGTGTGTATCTTTTTATATTGAATTTACCAAAAATACATAAACAATTCATTTGATAATAATATTACCACAAATGTCATATGTTGTACTAAATCCTTATTTTATACTAAATCATATTATTTTTTATACTAAATCATATTATTTTTTATACTAAATCATATTATTTTTTATACTAAATTACCTGTGAGACCCCTTTATGCATTACATTAGCATAGCTTTTGCTAACCCCCAGGAGAGTGGCTTGCTACTCATCGACCTAACGTCCTCAGCTAACATAAAAGGGGAAAAACTATATTGAATCCATTGCTAGGTCAGTTGCTAAGTAATTATTCCTTTCGACTTTTTTCCTGTTTTCAAAAATAAAATCCCCCCTCCCTAAAAAGAGTTACAGGAATGCTCCAGTTAATTGAAACGACGCTGGATAATGTGTGTGGCTTCGGAAGGTGACTGCTTTGAAGGAGGTTAATTGTCGAATGGGTATGTCTTGTTGTTTTTCTTTTTATAACACCAGTGCCGATAATTTTTTTTTATCAAACCACGGAAACTGATGCAGAGAACTAAAGCTAGTTCCACCACGTTTATCGATGAAGACATCGGTCAATTCCGTGAGATAACAGAGGGAAGGGTCAAGAGCAGGACATTTTCTCATGAGGGAAAGTTAACTATTCTACCGAAACCTTGCTTCTCACTAATGGCCGAAAAGATTCCATGATCCAATCCGCTAACAGACTTGAATTAATTTATTACTTGTCATTGCAGAAGTAGCCATTCAGTGATGGTGTAAAACGGTCATAAATTGAGAGAGGTAGTCAGTGTAGTGATATCCGTGTCAGTTCATATCTCATTAAATAAAAACAGCTGAAGGATGTTACAAAAATTGTTCTGACAGTTATTGCCTTGATAATATTAGCTGAGGACCTCACTGGAGATCCTGTCAGCCGAGCCTGACAAAAAGAGTCACAGAGTGGAACAAGACCCTGGGTTCTTGATAAATGATTTTTAACGTGGTTCTTTATAAGACAGTGGTTCACATGAGAAATAGGCAGAGACACCGCAGAGAGCAGACAGAGACGAACTAGAGACTGCTCATCCGCATCGCGAAGAGGAAGACAGAACTGTTAGACTGTTCACTTTCCCGCCCTCGCTTTACCTCTCTGCCTCGCTCGTCTGCAGCAGAATGTTACAATCGAATATAATTTGCCTACTGCTACAATCGGCTCATGGTTTTATTTCGTGAGTAACAATCTGGCCCAAAAACTATTTTTATGCCATAAGCGTTTGACTGGAAGAAGCTGCACCCTGAGGAATAACCCTTTGTCTGATCTGGGCTGCGTCACTACATTAGGGACAATACTTAGGTAGGTTACGGCATTTAGAAGATAGTTTACTGATACCAAGGATCACAATATCTCTCTTTATGTCGTGACCTTTTCCTCTCTACTCTTCTCTTTTTTAAACTTATTCACCGCTCTCCTGATGGTTCTAGAATGGAATTTGATGATGGAAGCCAGAGTATAAATGTTGGTACAATTACTGAAGACCTGAATGATCTTTTTCCTCTCACCACTGCTCAACTGGGAAGACAGTGGGTCTGACACAAAACGATTTTACCCTGTTCTCTTTCTAGCTGAATAACTCAAAAGGCTTTTCAGTGATTCGTATGACAAATGGTGGCGTGATGGATAAACGTCTTATCTGAAAACATAGAAAAAAAGAAACTCAATTACTCTAGTGTTTTTTTTTTTTTTAGATATTAACCAGTTTGTGAAATGAGTAATTATGATGTTACACGTTTTGGACAATTTTTCTGTTACACACCGTATACCAAGAAAAAACTTCCACATATTATTACACTGCTAAGAAAAGAATCAACCTTTGATAAAATCCAGGATGTCTTCATAATTTAAAAACGCAAAAAGCGAAACTCATGAGAATATAGAATGTTTTCCCATCTTATATTGTTCGATCTTATTAAATTTTTATTCTCTCCGCTTTCTGTCCGTTGTAACTCTTATTCAATTTTGTAATTTGGCTATATCTCCTAATGTGCGTTCTGCCAAATATACAAAAGCTCGTTAAGTTAGTGTTGTAGTCGAGAAGAGAAAGGAAAAATAACTGTAAACTTATTGTAGCAATAAATGTCTCCACTAGGTTTCATCTGTCTCTTGTCTGCAACACTTGTAGCCAATTCACAGTTGAAACGAGAGTCTGTAGTAAGAGTCCAACAGGAAACAGTAATGACAAAATGGGGTCACAAATCCAACCTTCACTTCTCACCAGCAGAAACCCTTCTTTGTCCACCAAGCTCAGAAAAAAATCGTACTGATATTTATTTACTGATATTTATTGTACATAAAAAATACAAAATTTTGGCACAAGGCCTAAAAGTGTGTGTGGGGGGAATGGTTGAGGCTAGTTTTCACTATCTTATACCTTGCTGCCGTGGAATAAAAAAAAAATCTTTTTAGGCTTTATTCAGCGAAGAACTTAGCAAGACACTTGACAGCAATTGATGTAGCCTTTCAATAAGAAACTAAGTCTATAGAGCTTTACGTGAGAAAGTGAGCAGAGAGCATATACTATCTTGTCAGCCATAATGCTAGTCATCCCAAACTGAATAACTGGAAGTTATATTAAAATAAGTAACAAAATTATCACATTCTTCTCTGCAAAATTGACTGTTGTTGTAGAGAAAAAGAAAAAAAAGCTGTAAAATTATTGTAGCAATAGCTTTCATCTGTCTCTCGTCTGCAACACTTGTAGCCAATTCACTGTTCAAACGAGAGTCTGTAGTAACAGTCCAACAGGAAACATAGTAATGACAAAATGGGGTCACAAATCCAACCTTTACTTCTCACCAGCAGAAACCCATGCTTGTCCATTAAGCTCAGAAAAAATCATCTTCATTATATTTCACACTTTTACCGTATTTCTATGACTTATTTCTTCAACGACAGACTAATAAATACTTGTCCAATATGAAATATCCATTTGATTTTATACCTTCTTCAAAATCTTTATAATCTTATACGATTCGATAGCGGCACTCTGTTTTATGAACCAAGTGATTTTTCTGACTGGCCACGCAATTCAGGGAAGGAACGAGCATTAGCATTAGATTCTGATACTTAAAGTATATGATTTTTGCTAACTACTTTTTCGTTAAACCTCCTTCGCGTATTTTAATTGGTAGATCCCCCCACCCGGTGAATATGTGGTATGCAAATCTCTGGTTGTCAAGAGTTTTAGAAATGCGCCCGTATACCCTCGTATCATCAGCATAGATATTTAAAAATGATCGGAGTATATTCTTAGGTGGATCGTTTTTGTACCTGAGAAAGAGGGTTGGTCCGAGAAGTGACCCCTGGTGGGTGCCTGCGTTGACCACTAGGGCGTCGCAATCTATTTACCTCAATCAGCTTCTATCTATCTATCTATCTATCTATCTATCTATCTATCTATCCCTATCATTTTTATTCTTTCTATCTATTTATCTATCTCAGTCAGTATCTATCTATCTATCTATCTATCTATCTATCTATCTATCTATCTGGGGAGATAGATAGATAGATAGATATCCCCCCATCCTCCTTCCATTTTTACTTGTCACGTTGCCTATTTACCCGAAGCTTATAACAATGGTAAACCCCGCCCAAACACTGTGTCCATTAAAAGATCTCTTGCACAAAAGACATTTTGTCTTCTCACAATAGATTCGTTTCTTCACTAATTTTGATCCCGTTTTATTGACTTTCAGTTACTGTTATTTTGCTAAACTATTTTATTCATTTATTTTTTTTCAATTTTCACTCCATTGTTTAACTTCTCGTTCCTGTTGTTGTCTGTCCCCTTTTACCGCCCATAATTTTATTTCCTCTATTTTGACATTTCTGGATTACCTCCCTTCTATTCCCGTCTCATCCACCATATTGTAAAACGCCGGTCAGGAGAGTGGTTTTAATTAATCTGGGCCTGTCAGCATTCTGTAATTTGCTCGCTTGCCTACTCCATTCAGATTAGACGCCTTAACACGCCAAAGAAGAAAAGATAGAATTAAAAAAAAAAAGACGAGGAAAATAATGCAACACAGGGAAACATAAAGAGAAAAGCAAATGGGAAATTTTCTTACAGAGTTTAAACAATGTGCAAATTGGTTACAGACTTGATAATGTTTCTTACTTCATTGTGAAAATCTGCTTCAAACTCTGTTTTCTTTCTTTCTTTCTTTTTCGTGCTTTTACATGGTTTCTTTTTTCTTTCTTTTTTCTTTTTTGTCTTCATAGCTTTATGTTTTAGATTCATTCTTCATGTTATTTCTTTCTTTCTTTTTTTATATCTATTTTAGTTTTCTTGTTTTTTTTTTATTTTGTTTTCTTTCATTATTCTTTCTTTGGTTTTTGCCTTACTCCTTGTCTATACTTTCTTTGAATGTTAATATTCCTTTCTTCCGTTTTACTGTTTTTTTTTTCTCGTCCGTGAGTTGAATACTGCTGCCTTATCTGGTCTAGTGTTCCTACTGTTATAAATAATCAAGAGTGATCTCTCCTTGTTTTGTCACTCTCTCTCTCTCTCCTCTTTGAGAGAGCTATTTCTGTATACTGGGACTATAAAAGGACATTATAAGCGGACCTTGTATTTTCAGTTGAATAAAGCTTTCTTAAAGCTTAAACCTGCGAAGTGTTGTCATTATATATCTATATCTCTCGCAATTCTTGATAAAATTCAAAGAAGTGTCTCTAAGGTAACAGATCCTGAACTCTCATCTCAACTTCAGTTACTTTCTCAATGACGCGATGTGACTTTTTTTATTGACTGATTTGTTTTTTTTTAAGGCGTATAAACTCTTTGTAGGTTATTTAAAGCCAGTAAATAATTTTTCATTGTAAGAATTTTTGGAGGAGATAAGAATGTTGCAAATCTTAATAATTAACCAGTAGCTGTTGGGTAAAGAAGTGAATTAATATCTTTCTGTAAGTGAATATAACGAACCCAACTGGAATTGAAACCCGGCTCTCCAGATTAACAATTGCGGGCCCTTATCTACTAAATCACTTGCACACCTAAGCTTACAACACCTGGTATTCCCAAGCGGTCACCCATTTAGATGCAGACCAGTCCCGATGTTGCTTAACTGCATATGGCCGTAAGCCCTGTCTTGTCTACAAATATTCTCATTGCAATTGTTCTCATTAGTTGTTAGAGCCTCGATGCGGGTATTTAAGCGTGCTACTGGATTGGCTGTAGGTCTCACATTTTACTGTTGACCTCGCTAGGTGCAACCGTCAACTCTATTCGAATAGGTGATTTTCTTATTTTCCTGCCAATCGGTTGCACTAGGCATAGGTAACTTTTTTTCTAGAGGTGATAAAATTCATGCAAAAAATTAATTACGGTACTTAGATAATGCAATATCCTGCAATAATAGAGAAACATTAATTTTTGCCGGGTAGTGATTGGAAAAAACCCCGAGACACTTTATTTGGAAAGTGCATGATCGATCTGGTCATCACATAAGAAAAAGAGTAGGACAATAACTGAAGCTGAGATCTATCAAAGACTATTCAAATCTATCTACAAAGCTAGCTATCTCAGTTTGTTCATATCTATCTATCTATCTATCTATCTATCTATCTATCAAAGATTATACAAATCTATCTATCTATCTTGGTCTGTTCATATCTGTCTATCTGTCTATCTATCTATATATATATCTAAGACTATTGAAATCTATCTACCAAGCTAGCTATCTCGGTCTGTTCATATCTATCTATCTATCTATCTATCTATCTATCTATCTATCTATCTATCTATCTATCTATCAAAGACTATTGAAATCTATCTATCTATAGTGGTCTGTTCATATCTATCTAGCTATCTATCTATCAAAGATTATTCAAATCTATCTATCTATCAAAGATTATTCAAATCTATCTATCTATCTATCTATCTATCTATCTATCTATCTATCTATCTATCTAAGACTATTCAAATCTATCTACCAAGCTAGCTATCTCGGTCTGTTCATATCTATCTATCTATCTATCTATCTATCTATTATCTATCTATCTATCTATCTATCTATCTATCAAAGACTATTGAAATCTATCTATCTATCTATCTATCTATCTATCTATCTCATCTATCTATCTATCTATCTAAGATCTATATCAAAAGAAATTCAAATCTATCTATCTATCGTGGTCTGTTCATATCTATCTATCTATCTATCTATCTATCTATCTATCTATCTATCAAAGATTATTCAAATCTATCTATCTATCGTGGTATGTTCATATCTATCTATCTATCTATCTATCTATCTATCTATCTATCTATCTATCTATCTATCAAAGACTATTGAAATCTATCTATCTACCGTGGTCTGTTCATATCTATCTATCTTGGTCTGTTCATATCTGTCTATCTATCTATCTATCTATCTATCTATCTATCTATCTATCTATCTATCTATCAAAGACTATTCAGATCTATCTATCTATCTATCTATCGTGGTATGTTCATATCTATCTATCTTGGTCTGTTCATATCTATCTATCAAAAACTATTCAAATCTATCTACAAAGCTAGCTATCTCGGTATGTTCATATCTATCTATCTATCTATCTATCTATCTATCTATCTATCTATCTATCTATCTATCTGTCTGTCTGTCTTGCTCCTACCTAGCCAGGTCGTGTTAAACTATCCGTGTAGCCTACATCTAATTTCGAAATAAACTGTTTATTTAATCCACGGGGAATAGATTTAACCGCCTATATCTAAGCAGTGGAACAAGCTCAATCTACCCTCTGAGGGCACAAATGTCGAAACGTTGTGACAAAGTGAATGTTATCTATCTATCTATCTATCTATCTATCTATCTATCTATCTATCTATCTATCTATCTCCGTCAGTTCATATCTATATGTCTGCCTATCTATCTATCTATCTATCTATCTATCTAGTCAGGAAGTGTTAAACTATTGGAGAATCTTCGGGAATATTTGTCGACTCATTAGCTGAGAAAAGCATGATTGTCCTGGTCATAGCATAAGAGAAATTATAGTTAGAAAGTGACTGAAGCTGAGATGACAAATCTTGACCATCAATATTGCAGATGTTATCAAGAATCTCTGAATATAGAACGGGCACCAGACCGGCGGTGGGAAGGCTTGTAAAGTATTGTCCTCATCTTTGTTGTTGTTATCCGGGATTCAGAAGAATATAGATCCGTGTAGCCTACATCAAATGTCGAAGGAAACCGTTTATTTAATCTACGCAGCTATATTTATAAACTATTAGCAAAGCCTTAAGAATATTTGTCGACACTTTAGCTGGGAAAAGCATGACTGGCTTGGGCTTGAAATGGCTTAAGAGACAGAAGTGTTAGATTTTGCTAGACAAGTCAAGTGTATCATTCAAAACGTATATAAAATTAATGCATCAATGAAAAGTTAAGTTAATACTTAAAATAAAAATAGGAAATTATAAGAAAACGTTGTGGTATGAGTGTTTGGAAAGCTGTGACCGAAGCATTATTGATAAATTAAAGAAGCTTGCACGACTACTGATTAGACATGTTCTCACTTTCTACTTAGAACTACATGCTATTTAAAAAAAAATGTTCCGTCAATTCAGTAGATAGGAACTCATAATTCTCCATAGTTGCCTTTAATATCTCTTGTAATTTTATTCCAGAATATTTTTAAAAATTTTTGAAATTTCTAGTATTATTTTAAATTATATGAAAGAAACCAAAAATATAATTAATTATTGATTTGTTATGAAAAAAATATAAGCACACACCACAATCTGTTAAAATAGTTGCCCTATCAAAAACTGATAAATCGACTCGAGAAATTGAAAATTTAACTTTAATTACAAATGAAAAAATATTATTTTTTCAATTAAAAATATACATATTATTAGTAATATTAAAAAAAATAATTCGGAACAATTATTAAAAAAAAAAACATAAAAAAATGATCATTTTTTTTTAGTATTTAACAAGTTTTATACTGTGGAAAAAAAATTGACTCATTAAAAAATGTGTCATTATTTTAAAACAACTTATAATTATTATAATTTTTCTTAGATAAGTTATTAGAGTTGTTTCCCGTTTCTCTCTGACTCTCCATTCAGAGTTAAATTGGTTGCCTTCAAAGGCCTTACTGCCGAGTTTGCACTAAATTTTACCACCAGGTTGCAAGGATAAATGAAAGGGCAAGGGTTTTACTGTGAAGTGAATGTAGCAGCTCCACGTGGAATGCAAGTCATTATTTAAAGTAAGCGGGTGCAAATGAGAAATGATTGAAATTGAAACCTTTACCATTTCAGTGAAGCAGACATTAAACAACATTATCATTCTTTATCTCACTGAAACCAAAGAGCGTCACTGATATATCTTTTCCGTCTTTTCTCGCGATCAAAACATTATTTATGACGTAACATACGTGCTATTTGATATGGAAGTAAGGAACAAACGTATTATAATACGGAATTGAAAACATGCACCGAATTTGTATGCTAACACAGAAATCTGTGGAATACACTAGTGTTGAACAGGGAGATTTGCAGTATGTAGTTTACTTAATCCTCTGAGAATTGATATCTGTAGACAAATAAAAAAAATAAGCTAAATGTAACTGTGATGGAATTTCAGTGGTGATCAGTTATCATTATTATTTATAATAATTTTTTAAAATCATTTCTATCGAAGTAAGTCAATAAAGACATTAAAACCAAGTGTGATAGAGAATATAAGAAAAAATACTATTTAGGATAGAGAACAATAAAAGATCATGAATTAAGACGACAGAAGAAAATGAATAAAGTTTTATTTAATTTCGGAAAGCAAAAATTAAATTTTGAAGATCAAATTTGACCGCGAAGCACGTAACATGAAAAAATAATTTTCCGAAAAAAAAATATCACTGTTATATGTCTACCGCAGTTTCCTGACCTAAAACCAATCGAGAATTTGTGGGACGTAATTGCTGTGGATTCCGGGTTGAAATCCGGTACCAATAAATAACAAACACCAAGAATGAATATAGGAAAATAATGTATTAACGTAATAATACAAACTGGTAAAGAAGGTTAGTAGTTCCAGGAATACGGGTTAGTAGTAAAATATAAATACAATCTTTGGTATTGAAGTATCGCTGTATGACTTCTTACTGAGTCTACGTGCTCGCTCACTGTGACTCCTACAACGCTGTTGCCTCACCCTCACTCTTCCAGTTACCTACAACCGTTTATTCTGTCACTCTGGACACGACTCTTCGTTCTTGCTCGCTATTTATCAACCCACCCACAAGGATTGAATATGGCACAAGGCCGGTTTAGTGTGGGTATCCCCGATCCCGTAGGCTCGGCCAAAATATAGCCTTTTTAGAACCACATTGACGGATTCAGGCCCTGTCTACCTCCCCGAACGAAACCTTGCCCTTCGGCAAAGCTTCGTCCGGGTTCCTCTCTGCTAATGCAGAGAGTTTGACAGTCGTCGCTTACAGTCAAAGACTGTATCACGACAGCTAGAATTTGAGGTCTTGCTCGCTCGGGTCTTCCCGTAGCAGTAGTATATGTATATACTAGGTGAGTCCATTTGTGTTAAAAGGGAAGAACCCCTTAATAGTAATAAAATTGATACTTTCGAAGAAAGCCATTTAAAACAAAGAAGCTTGGATTGAAAATTTTATTATGGAGTAGAACAGTTTGCTAGGAGATGACATTTGCAAAATGCCATTGAGTATGCCGGACCGAGTCAGCAAAGTTCTGAAAAACAAAGATGGATGCATACCTTACTAATAAATTTTTTCTCTTGTGTTTTTATTATGCTAAATTTTTATTTTTTAAGAAAATATTAAATTAACTTTGTACATAATAGAGTATAAAAAGAGTCTTATTTTGTTGCACAGTAAATATTTACCTTAAAAACAAAACATGAAATGTTTTAGGTTTGTTTCTTAACCATTTGAGACCTGGGTGCCTGAACAATTTTAACCCTTCTGCCTGTGTAAAAATTCGCAAAATAATTGGCTATGTAATGTTTCACGGTAGATATAAAAATAGTTTAAAAAAATCTAAGCATCATACTTAGCAGGAAGTGAGCTTGGACAAGCTATGACCGGCTAAGACCGGCTATGATTAACTTAGACCAGCTCTGACCAGCATGGACAAGCTATGACCAGCTTTGACCAGCGGCCCGAGTGATAAGACTCGGGTCCTCACATTAAAAACTGACCTTGTGTCACAACCTGACTCAGTGGGGAGTCAAGTAAATATCAACTCAGTAGGAAGTGACAATGATTGCATGCCTTTAATTTATGACCAGAATTTTTTCTTTGTGCCCAAGTCTACCCAAATAAGACAACCAATAACAAAACACGACGCAAGTGTTTACCGACAGTTCAACCGGTTCCTGCGCATTCAGTCAGATTTCTCTACTAAATTACCTTTAGTAAGTGGTGGTCAGATCTGAAAAGATTAAGACTTTTTTAAAAGATGACAGACAATGTATCATTTCCCTTATTTATATACAAATTCTTTTAAAACTCTATTTTCTATCTAAAATATTAAGCAAAAAAAAAAAAACAAGATTTTTTCGAAAAGAATTTGACCGAGTCACTTTTTTTTTTTTTTTATCACAGCACTGTCAATATTTCTGAACGGGTTGGGCGCCATACTTAACTTCATCTCGATCTGATATAAGTTCTGATTTTTTTAGTCGATATTTTAGTTGTTGTGGATAGGTTTAAGCAGATGACTAGACATTTCCTTACCAGTATCAGATTTTTTTCGGTGACGGTTTGTTAATAATATAATATTAAGTAGAGTGCTAAATTCTTGGGAAGCTGTTTTGTCACTTGATCTCTAACGGTGGTTGCAAAATACACCACGCATAAATGCTCAGTGAGTAAAATAGATATAACGATAAATATATAGGGCACCCCTAGGTGGTGTAATGGTTAACAAGCTCTTTTCGCTGGAACAATTACGACTGAGTAGTGAGTTCGATCCTCACTGTGTGCCAAATACTTTCGGCCTTGTGCCACATCCAAGCTAGATTAGAAAATCATTTGGGCACCTCGAGGTGGTGTAATGGTTAACAAGCTTGTTTCACTGGAACAATTACGAGTGAGTAGTGAGTTCGATCCTCACTGGGTGCCCCTTACTTTCGGCCTTGTGCTACCTTCAAGCTGCACTTGAAAAATCACTAAGGGTAGCTGTTTTAAAGATACAAAAAAGGGGAAGAAGATGCCTCGAGGCGGTGTAATGGTTAGCCATCTTGTCTCGTTAGAACAATTACGACTGAGTAGTGAGTTCGATCCTCACTGGGTGCCTCATACTTTCGGCCTTGTGCCACATCTAAGCTAGCTTAGAAAATCATTTGGGCATCTCGAGGTAGTGTAATGTTTAACAAGCTTGGTTTGCTAGAATAATTACGACTGAGTAGTGCGATTCTCACTGGGTGCCCCTTACTTTCGGCCTTGTGCCACTTCTAAGCTGTGCTTGGAAAATCAATATAACGATAAATATATAAATGAAGGAAGAAATAAATAAATAGAGTGGACGAGATTTTTTTTTTTAGTTGGATATATTTCGCCAATTTCTTTCCTTTTCCCCAGAAAGATTTAAAAATATATATATATATATAAAAAGATAATAAACAAAATGGTGCGAACAAAAATGAAGACAAAAAAAAAAAAAAAATGGGATGAACGAAAAAAAGGAAAATTGGCGGTTGTGATGGCGGCACTGAATTTTCTGATAAGAACGAAGCCGTAGAAAAGAAAAAAAAATGGACAAAGCCAAGAAGCTTGAGTATCAAAACAAAGATGAAAAGCTTAACACATTGTAGAAAAAGAGAAAAAAAAAGATAAGGGGAAAATTTTAGCTCATCGGTGGTGGAGACGATCGACGAAAATGTTTTGAGAAAAAGGATGCCCTTAAACGTCATTGGTGGTGGTTTTGGTGGCGGTGGTGGTCAGGTTTTTCGACTGGCCAGAGGCCAAGGATAGAGAGAAGCCAAGAAAGACAGATCAGAGGGATTGATTAGTTTTGTAATCAGCCAATGCGAACCAGGGTAATTCGACGTTGTTGCCTGATAAGCAAATATTAACGATAAGGGGGAACGAAATTAGAAGGCAAAACAAGAAAAGTAAAAGAAAAGCAGAAAAAATAGAGGAAGCAGAATTAAAAGCGTTTTTTTTTAAAGTCTGATGTTGAGATAGGCTGAGAGCAATAGGAAATTTTCAAGGGTATTTGATTAACAAGGTGGAACGCATAACCGGGTAGAAAAGACAAATATAAATAATGGGTAGATTTACTGGGTAAAAATCATGCCAAAATGAACAAAAAAGAAAAAGGAAAATAAAAGAATTAGAGCCAGATAAAAGAGGGAAAATATGTGAATAAAAAAAATAGAAATGGATGTAAAAAGAAAGGAAAAGAGAAAGAAAGGATATAATCATGGTTGAAAGAGAAAATGAAGAAAAGGGAAAAAAAAGAAAAGAAAGAAAAAAAAGGAGGGAGAGAAATAAAGGCAAAGGGAGCTATACAATGTGTGTGTGTGTGTGTGTGTGTGTGTGTGTGTGTGTGTGTGTGTGTGTGTGTGTGTGTGAGAGAGAGAGAAAGAGAGAGAGATTTCAAAGTAAATGAAATAAAATGTACGCTGAAAGAAAATGAAGATAGAACGGAGATTAGATAAAAAAAGAGAGGGACAGAAACAAAAATAAAAGGGAAAAAAAAGTAAAGAAAATAGAAACAAAAATTAAACCTGGTAGGAAAAGATATATATATATATATATATATACAGAGATAGATAGGTAGCTAGATAGATAAATAGAGAGAGAGAGAGAGAGATAGGTAGCTAGATAGATAAATAGAGAGAGAGAGATAGATAGATAGAGAGATAGATAGATAGCAAGGGAGAGAGAGAGCTAGCTAGCTAGCTAGAGAGATAAATAGATAGATAGACAGATAGCGAGGGGAGAGAGAGAGAGAGAGAGAGAGAGAGAGAGAGGGGTACCAGGGAGGAAATATTGCAAAAAGGTAAGTTCAGAAATGAAAATAAAAGATTTGAAAGAAAGAAAGAAAGAAAGAAAAGAAAAGAAAAGAAAGAAAACAAATAAATAAACAAAGGATGAAAATGTAGCGGGTAAAGAAAGCAGTAGGTGACGGAAGAAGAATGTCCGAATGAATAAAACTGAAAAGACAAAAAGCAAAGAGAGATAAAAGAAAAGTAAAAAAACGGAACTGGTAGGAAGGGAGAGAATGAGAGAGATAAGGAGAGAGGTAGAGAGAGAAGAAATACAAGAGAGGAAAGATAGCAAAAGGAAAGTACAAAAAAGAAAAGGACGGATGAGAAAGAATGAGAAGAATGGCAAGGGAAACAGTACGAAAGAAAACAGAGAGAAAAAGAAGGAAAAAGAAAAGGGCAAACAACAATGGCGGAAACATTAAAGCAAAAGGAAGAAAATACAGAAGAAAGAGAAGAAATCACAGAATGAATAAGGATTTTAGCCACCGGGCAGGCGGAGGGGGGTGAGGAATAAGGATGTAGGTGAGAAGATGATGATAAATATTAATGCTGAAAGACTTTTGAAGATTTTACACATACATGAATCAATGGAGGAAGGAAAAAATTTTAAAAAAATGAACGTCAGGGGAAAAGAAAAGAAGGATGTAGAAAAAGAAAAGAAGGGAAGAATATGAAAAAGAAACTAGGGAAATAAGAAAGAAAATTAAAAGAATTAATGAATGAATAAATGGAGGAAAGAAGGAAGAAAAGAAAATAGCAACAAATGTGGCAGAATGAATAAAACGTAAGAGAAAAAAAGGGCAAAGAACAAAGAAATTAAACGGAACGGAAAAAAATAATGAAGAAAGAAAAGAAAGATAAAAATGAAAATTAATTGAAATATAGAAAAGAAATTACTAAAAAATAAATAAAATTGAATGAAAAAGAGTGAAAATGTATTAAAAAAATAAGTTAAAACGAAAGAAGAAATATGTTAAGCAAAGAAAAGAAAGTGGAAGAAAAAGAAAGAAAACAGATAAAGAAGAATAAAAAGAAGACGAAAGAATAAAAGGAAGGAAAAGAATCAATAACGACGAAAATATGCAAATAAAACATGAGGAAGAGAATGAAGAAAAGGCAGAAAAGAAAGGAGAATAGATGATAAAAGAGAAAGAAGAACGAGCGAAGGAAAAAGAAATGAAAGAAATAAAAGAAAATACGGAAAAAAAAAGAAAAGAAGCGAAAGAGAAGAGGGGAAGAGTGAAAGAAAAAGGGAGGTAAGGCAATGAAGAGAAAGAAAGAACAATGGAGGAAGTAAAAGAAATGAAAGAAAATAAAAGAATAAGAAAATAAAAAAAAATAGAAATAAATACAAAGAAAAAACAATGGAAATATCACGCTAAAAATAAGCAAGAAAATATAGGCAATAATGCAAATAAAGGAAAGTTTTTTTACGTACAGTGGCCGTTAATAATTAATTTTCACTCAAGACTACTATTAAAAAAAAAACAGTATTTAATTACAACCGCAAATAAATACTTAACAAGAACAAAGAAGTAAAAGTCAACCAAAGATAACCATTTCAATGAATACCTTGTTAGTATCCCGGCTCGGCTTAACGTCCGGTAAACCCTAAATAAAAATCCAAATCCTCGACGCAAAAAAATCACACTAATTCGACTGGATAGTTCCACTCAATAGTCACTCAATAATCACTCCATATTCACAGCAGTCAGTAGCCTGACACCGTTATTTATAAACGTGGCGGAAAGAATATATTCATAAGTCTAGAGTGTCACGCTCGAACCTCGGTGGCGGTAGTTACTCATTTTCTTCCACTATGACAGAAAATAAGAACGAATCAACGAAAAAAATAAACAGAAATGACTTGTTAATTTTAACACCTCCAAAATGAACCCACTCTCTATTAACATCAGAGAGTTAGCTTTAACTTTCTGCCTGCCGCCAGCATAGCTGATGCTAACCTCCGGGAGATTGACTCGTTTCGTCTTCTCAGGTGACATGTAGTGGAACGATTGTTATGTCAGCTGCTAAGAAAAGTTGTTCACCGTGTCGTGCGAGACAATTTTCTCTCCAGAATCTATCTTACATATTTATAATTCTACCATTCGTCCATGCTTACAATATTGATACCAGTTATGGTCCGGTGTTCCTGCTATATATTTAGAGATCGCTGATAAAATCCAAAGAGGAATCAGCAATATTATTGGTCCTGATCTGGCGTCTCAGCTTCAGTCATTTCCTCACCGCTGTAAAGCTGCTTCCCCAGTACCTTTTCTATAAAAACTTTCATGGCAATTGTTCGGATGAAATCACCGCTAACTTACTTACTTTTTTTTAAATTAAGCGTAATACTAGACTAGTAGTAAGGTATCATCAATTGACAGTTAAATTGGCTAGATGTAACAGAAGTTCTATGCTAAGATAATTTTTCTCGCACTTCTTGCTGGTGGAATTCTCTTCCGGCTCGATGCTTACCAGCCAACTTTGATCTTGGAAAATGTAAATGCAATGTCAAAAGGAAATGTAAGCAAAGCAAGAATTACCCTGAACGTACCAGCCTCTATTAACAAGGGCAAGTTGGACAGTTTGCATAGGTGCCTTAAAACACCTGTTTCTCTGATTCCGCAGCATTTATTAAACAACCATCAATATACTCTGTCTTATAACAAAGACATCTCCCGGGAATTAATAAAAGAATGATGGGAAACAGAAGCAATCGAATAAAAGAATGATGGGATACGAAAGCAATTGCATAAAAGAATAAAAGAATGATGGGAAACAGAAGCAGATATTCTCGCTCCTGAGTAATGTTTCTGTTTTCTAATTCTTTCATACCCATGAGCCCTTTTGTCTTTGGGGCTTTACTGCCTTGTTTGGGGTGAAATTCTAAAAAAAAAAAAAAATTGGCTAGATGTAACCGTGTGACGTCTCCCCGGGTGTCGCTGCGCCAAATGTGACGTCTGCCTGGCTGCGTCCGTCGTGCTATCCTGTCCTGTGACGACCAACTGGCTTGGTATTGATGCAGCACTAAATGTGACGTTCTAACCTTTTGCTGATTCGGATGGGAATCTGGTTAGATTCGGCATCAGCCTTGTCATTCCCAGCTCGCCTCCAAACGTCGGGTTACCGAAGTAACTGTTTTGACTTCTAGTCTAACCTACCCACGTTGTGAATTGATCTTACGCAGACGAAATCAATCAGTCTCTGGGCCGTACTGCAAGTCGAGTTCGAACAAGGGTGATATCGCACAAGTATGTGTAAAAGAAAAGAAAATAATAACTCGAAAAGTTTAAATGTGTTAAAAAAAAAGGATAACAATACTTTATATCTGGTTGCTGAGTACAGGACTGAATCTTCTTCCCAACTTGTTATATGGATTCGTGATACTTTGTGTTTGTTAGGCGAGTCTTAACATCTTAAGTTGTTTGTTCTTTAAGAAACTGATTCTTGGTGTATCTTCAAGCGAAATTCGTAAAACTTGTTTTGGTGGCGTAAGTCGTTCTTCAAAAATAAATTGTTCTTGATTAGAAGATGAGTCGTGATTTGCGTGAATCTTAGTCAGCTTCTACGAGGCGGGTCTTCAAAGCATTCAGCTCATTGCAACTAACTTCTCAACTGGAACTGGAACTCGAACTTGAACTGATTTTCGCTCGCTGCGACTTTGTTTATATGGACGCCGACTAAAACCGGGGTGGGCTTGTCGGGGTTTGAGGTTCCTTGATAATTCCAAACCCACAATCTACTTCTTTGTTTTCGGTCAGGAAAATTTTATTATTTTCCATTTTTGGAAGTCTTCTCGTCCTCTCACCTTCTTCTGTTCTCGTATTGGTGTCTCACCATACCCTCAGAGGGTGTCAACGGTTTTCCCTCTCTCTCACAGTGGCATCTCACACCTATCCCCTCAATGGGTGCCAGCAGGCCTCCCCTCCTGCTTCACATGATTACCTCCGCCCAATACTCCTGCTATCATTCAGCCAATGGGCGCTCAGCGGCGTGGGTGTGGCCAGACTAGCCTCGGTTTAAAAAATCTTGCTCAAAGAAAAAAAAAATTATCTCTTTTTTTTTCTTTCACTTTTCCTTTTCTTTCTTCTCTTCGAGGAGATCTCACACCCTAGACTTTTTATCTTTTAACCGAATTACCTGGAATTCGTCAATGAGATTTTAGCCAAATAACAAGTGGGTGGTCAACCAGACGTACCTACACTCCTGGCGCCAACCACTGATCCGATAAAACAAATTCGCCAACACAGCCGAATTTCATATGGAAGTCGTCAACGAGATTTTCGCCAATTATCAAGTGAGTGGTCAATTAGACGTTTCGCGTTCTGGCATTATCTATTCCCGATAAAATAATTTCGCCACCACAGCCAGTTTTCAACACAAAACAGATGCCTTTTTCCAAACGACTTTTCCGTAGATAACCAATGGTTTGGTCTTTCGTTTTGGCAACTGTGTGTGGTCCAAATGGACATTTTGCGACACAGTCAATGTTTATCTATTTAGAATTCTGTCTCTGAGGTTATTTGGCCAGCCTGGAATTTCCACCCGCCCCGTAACCTAAATCAGATTAATTCCAGTATCTTCCATTTTACCTTCTCGACAATGGAAAAATAAAAATTTTACCACTTTTCCTTGTCAGAAAAATAACACCGCTTAGTGTCCTTTTCGTGGTGGCTTCTTATCACCTAATTTTAATTCTCGCCTTTCTTTTTTTCTTTCCTTTTTCTTTTCTCCTCCAAATAGTGTCACAACCGTAAGTTCTATAGTAAGAGATTTTTTTCGCACTTCTTGCTCGTGGAACTCTCTTCCGGATCCATGCTTACCAGCCAACTTTGATTTTCGAAAATATAAATGCGATGCTAATCGTCACCTACTGTCTACCTGGTTACTCTCTTATCGTCCTCGCTTCTTGATCATGTTCCTGTTTTCTAAGACTTTCATACCCAGCAAACCATTGTATCTTTGTGGCTATACTGTCTTGTTCGGGGTGAAATGATTAAAAAAAATAAAGGAAGAAAGTGAATTAAAAATAGAAGAAGGGATAAAGGAAAATAAGTTGCAAATAAATTAAAAAGTAGATAAAAACGAATAGAAAAAAAAGATAAAAGGGAGAATACGTGGAGAAAGAAAGAAAGAAAGAAAGAAAGAAAGAAAGAAAGAAAGAAAGAAAGAAAGAAAGAAGGAATGAAACGAAAGGAGAAAGAAGAGAAAGAGTCGATAAAGAAAATAAGAGTAAAATCGAAAAGGAGGGAAGAAAATAAAATAGACAAAAATAAAGAAAGAACCGAGAAAGAGAAAAAGAGAAGAAATGAATGTTGGAGAAAGAAGGCAAAATAGAAAGAAACGTAAGCAAAGCAAGACTTACCCTGAACGTACCAGCCTCTATTAACAAGGGCAAATAGGACAGTTTGCATAGGTGCCTTAAAACAACTGTTTCTCTGATTTCACAGCATTTATTAAACAACCATCAATATGCTCTGTCTTATAACAAATTACAACTCCCTGGAATGAAGTAGGTTAAATCCTATTTTTCTTTAAATGATTTAGAATCTATTTATATTAAGTCTTACCAGCGATCCCTCTATAAACAGAAAGAGTGGTTGTTAAGCTTAAATAAATACAATTAGCATTTAGATGCTATATATTTGTAAAATAACATCCGGTTTTGGTGTTTATTTTAGTGGGTGTGTACATTTCTTGCCTTCGATTGAGCTTTGGTGAGAGAAGACCGGTACAACGGTTAAACTGATTTTTGTTATCTGTGTTTTGTAATTCGATATTACCATTCTATGGTAATGTCATTTTCTTTAATCCTCTTTTTTTTATAATTTTTTTGTGGTTTTAACATGCCTGTTATTTAATAAACTCGAATATAAATGTCAAAAAGATGAAAACTATAAACAAAGAAATCGACTGAGTTGAAGAAGAAGGAAAACGTGACATGTGGTTGGTAGGAAGGATCAGAAAGGAGAAGAAACGAGAGAAGAATGAAAGTGTGGCATGAGTAAAGAAAACAAGGTAGAAAAACAATGAAGAAAAGGAGAAAATACATGTAAGAAAAAATAAAAATAAGATGGAAAAGAGAATAAAAGAATGATGGAAAACAGAAGCAACGGATTAAAAGAATAAAAGGATGATGGTAAACAAAAGTAATTGTATAAAAAAATAAAAGAATGATGGGAAACAAAAGCAATTGTATAAAAGAATGATGGGAAACAGAATCAATTGAATAAAAGAATAAAAGAATGATAGGAAAGAGAAGCGACCGAATAAAAGACTAAAAGAATGATGGGATAAAAAAGCAATTGCATAAAAAAATAAAAAAAATGATAGGAAAGAGAAGCAACTAAATAAAAGAATAAAAGAATGAAAGGAAACAGAAGCAACCGAATAAAAGAATAAAAGAATGATGGGAAATAGAAAAAAAACGCATAAAGGTATAAAAGAATCATGGGAAACAGAAGCAACTGAATAAAGGAATCATGGGAAACAGAAGCAACTGAATAAAAGAAAAAAATAGGAATCAGAAGCAAATGAATAAATGAATGGCATGAAAGATGCTGCGATAAGATATATATATATATATATATATATATATATATATATATATATATATATATATAACTAGACGTTTCGAAAAACCCTCGAATTTTGATTTGTTAATCAAATCAATTTCAAGGAAAAAAGGTTTTAAAAAAGAAAGAGCTACAAACATGAACTTCTGCCGACAAAAAAAATCGCACAGATGCAGGTCTGAAGCCCAAAGAAAAAACCCCGATACGAGTAACAACTAACTAACAAAAGAGCTCAATACAATCGTAGAGCAGACCTAGATACACCTAGTGAGCCAGACAAACCTACCTAGGTTTTCACCTAAACGGATCGTCAGGAAAGCTTGGCCAGGGTATCTATCTATCTATCTATCTATCTATCTATCTATATATATATATATATATATATATATATATATATAGTGCACCAGGTCTCTGTATTCGGCTCTTCAGAAAGTGAGGATGGTCCTGCACGAAACCTTCATCACTATAATCAAATCTCATGTGCTGTTGTCGAGCTGTCGGTTTCCTAGGAACTGATCTGTTTGACCCTCATACGTCGAATACGACGGGGAGAGTCGATATATATATATATATATATATATATATATATATATATATATATATATATATATATATATATATATATATAAATAAATTTTACATATTAGAAAATCCAGCAATTATTAAATTTTATAAAAGCTTTTTGAGTTCATTGATGATTGATCCGCTTTACGAAAGGCAAAACTTAATATGTTTATAAAACGTGATTTCTTAATATGTAAATATTTCAAAAAAAAATAAATTCACAATCTGTATTTCTTTTTAATATGTACATACCGATTACACTTTCAAATTACGGATTTTTTTTAAAAATCTATTTTTTAAGAATCTATTAATTGATTTATTTGTTTTTTACGGCCTATCAAACTTTCGCATATTATTTAAAGTCAAAAATTCTTTTTAGATGGTAAAATTTTTGGGGGAGATAATAATTATTTACTGATACACATCTTACTAATTAACCTATTCCTGGGGCGAGGATGATGTGGATTTTTTACATTTCTCAAGGGTAATTGCGCGTAAGAGAATATAAAAGAACCTGACTGGAATTTGAACTGGGCTCTCCGATTTCCAATTCCGAGACGTTACCCCACTCGCACATCCAATCTTACCTCACCTGGTATTCACAAGTGGTGCCTCAGTTAGGTATTGATCAGTCTCGTCTTAACTTCGTTGATCGTACGAGATCCGTTGTTTGTACGTGACATAGCTGGAAGCCATTAAATTTTAATAAGTCATGACGTATGATCCTTTGTTTTTCGTTTTGTTAAGGGGATTAATTTTCAATGAAATTACAAAGTGGTATATGAACAGTTACTTTACTAAATAACAACCTTTTCTTTTCGTTTTTATTTTCTTTTTCTTTTCTTTCTATTTATTTATATTTTACAGAGAAAAGACGATTTCGACTATGGAAGGTCTTCCCTCGGGGTCGTAGGGCTCATGTTTTTCCAAGGGCAGACAAATCTGTTGCTAGTTTGCTTACCTTCTTTCACCCACTTTTAAGTCCGAAAACTCCCAACTGTTTTAAGCCCGAAACCCTTTCCCTGTATTTCTACGTTCGGAAACATGTAAAACTGTTTATAAAAGACACACAAATCTTGGAGAGAAAATATCGGCTGGCTTTGTATTAAAATAAAAAAAAAAAAAAGAATATAGAAACTATGTTAATTCTTTTAAATTGAATTCGAGAGAAAAAAAAATTACCTTAACCCGTTCCGGAAGATATCTTTACTTTCTCTATGGATTCGGAAATTCAATGAAACACAAGTTGTATCAATATTTTTCTATGGAAGCGACAAGCTTCGTGAGAGATTAAATATTTCTCCAAGACAAATTTGCAGCTTCCTCAGAGAATACGGAAACATGATATCATGAAAATTATATTCACTGGTTATATCGTATTTAGATGACGTAAACAAATGTCTGCATGCGATGCTTCAAAATAAATAGAAAGGAGACCATCATTATTCATTGATTTCGTTTTTTATAAGTTTAGATTTCATTTTTCTTAATCATTTCACTCCAAGCAAGGCAATAAAGCCACTAAGACGCAAATGCTTACTGAATATGTGAGATACGAGAAGAAAAAAAAACATTATTAAGGAAAGAGAACAAAAAAAAAACAGGAATTAAGAAGAAAGAAGATAAAGATTGACATTGTATTTTGTTATATAGGAATATGCCGCTGCCGACACTTGCCTTTGAACACAGATCGACAGTGCTCAAACGCAGGCGATCTTATTACTGAACTAAGTAGATCAAGTGACCATAGAGGAAACGTGTATATAGAGGAAGTCGCGTGACGTCTTACATGTGTTCGCTTTCTCCTCTATCTCTATTAGTATTTGGAAAGCTATTCTCTACTCACTATACGACGTACTATTAGTACGAGTATTTTTCTAAGAGATCTGACAACATTTTGATATTCTACGGCGTATTATAATTTGTATTTGTGATTACAAGGTCTCTACTACATTGGAATTGACGAAGTATCAAGCAAGTGTACTTTGACATCACAACAGAGATAGAAAAGGGTCGTTTTGACGACATAAAACATTTAGATATTTAAAGATCAAAGTTGACAAGAAAACAAGAAGCCGGAAGACAGCCCAAGAAGTGAGGAGTGCGATAGAAGAAACTGTTAGCTTACGGTTACATCTAGACATTTCAACTGTAAAATGATGAGACCTTGCCGCCAATCTAGTACTGGGCTCAAATTCTTAAAGTCTAAGTACCTTAGAGCAATGTGCTTTAGAACAATTGCCATGAAAGTATTTATAGAAATGATATAATGGAATATGCATACACCTGTGTTCCCCCTCACTGGAATATGATTGTCTGGTGTCCGCCATAAATACCGACGGACGTGTAGGAGAGTCAAGAGCCTTAGTCTGAGAGCTAAGTCTATAACGACGCCCATTGGACTACGCCATTGATCTACACTTCTTACCTGCGACTACGACGCATACCAGTCGATTACTGCTACCGTATTCTACTTGGTTATAGTAGCCAAAACCACTTAGCTACTTCGTTCAAATATATCCCTTTCCGGGACAGTTCAAGAAAAGACTCGGAGAAGCAATTTTACGGCGGTGGGGATCTAACTGAAGCCGAGACGACAGATCAGGATCAATAACATCGCAGAAGACCCAGACCCGATGTGGCAGCGAATGTGTAAGATAGATTCTAGCGAGAAAAAATATCTAGCCTGACACAGTGAACCCACTTTCCTCGCAGTAGGCCTAGTAATTGATTCAATATAATATTTTCACTTCCAGTCAGAGGAGAATGTTATTTTTTTTTTTAAATCATTTCAGCCCAAGCAAGATGGGGATGCTGCTAGTACGCAGGGAGCTACAGGGAGTGAAAGTGAGTATAGGGATGATTGAGGAAAGGATAAAAGATGAACAAACAAAAAAAAAAAAAAGAGAAGATGGCGATTGACGATATCTATTAAACCTTTGAAGAATGTAGCTATCAGGGAAGCAATGTGTTGTAGAGTAGTTTTCACAGTGGAGGCTTGTATTTCGCTAAGTCGGTCCTAAAAAGGGCCCGACGCACAAAACGTTAGGAACTTGAAATAAGAGTTAATGACGCAGCAATCTAGTTATGAAGGTTGATACTTCAATGTCCGACATCGACTGACTCGCTCAACACCACTGAGCCCAACTGGCGACCGCTACTACTGCTACTACTTATTATGTGAGGGAGAGTCTATTAATAATAGAATAGGTACGTTCAGGTATGACACTTTCACTCTCTGTAACCCGTGGTGTAATAGTGACACGCCCGCCCTGCTTCGGGTGAAATACTTAAAAATAAGTAGCAAATTAGCAAAGAAGACATCTTAGGGGAAATGGTTAATATTTTTATTTGAGTCTTCTTGGTAGAGTCGTTGTGTTTTGAAAAACATTCGAAATCAGAGCAATTTACCCGGCCCCGAACACTGACCTGTTCTTCCAATTTTTGGACAGACAGCCAGCTTAACTATAACCAGTGTCCAGTAGCTTGTAATTTGTTATTCGCTTTAAGTGCAGCTTAATCAATAATCTAGAGTTTGTTTAAAGCTCAACGGTCTCTTGCTGATGTTGTTAATAAACTTACTTAAGTCTAACTATTCAAGTAACGCCATTGTTTGTAACCAACTTCATACTGATTTACATCGATTTCGATATTCGACGCCAATTAACGGCATGTTTCTTCGTGTTCACTTAAAAGTTCTATTTACATTATTTGCACGGTTATATATCGCAAACACAGAAGCGTAAAAGTACAATTTCTTTTCAGTAACCACCCGAGAGAGAAAACCCACGCAGAAACGTACGGGGACGTCATGTCCACTTAGAGCGTGACGCTCCTGATACGTTTCTCCGAGGACATTACTGCTGAGCGTGACAAACGAAAAGCGGCCAGTGTCTGTTTTAACATCTGGGGAAAAACCGATTGCCGACTGGAACCCCGTTTTGGTGTAATTACCCAATTTGCACATGAGTAGTACTTCCCGAACCACACCCGACACACCCGCGGGGATTCATGAAGAGAAGGGAGATACAAAAGCCCCTACCCTCCACTGTTCTGATTGAAAGCTTCCTCTTCTTTGTTCTCCTACCGACAGCCAGTAGAAAAATGTGACAAGACAAAAGACATGACAATCGCATCTGTCCCCGGGTCCCATTCAATCTTAACACGGTATCCAAAGTATTCGATATTGGAAGAAGACATTAAAATGATTCTGAAGTCCAAGTGCTAGCGATTTCGCCCCAGATGCATGCCTTTCTCTAGTTTCGTTTTATAAGGTGTGGGAAAATGCGTAAAAGACGCTACCCACGGGCATTGATAGAATGTGGACACTGGAAGGAGAATTCTTTTTTTCTTTCTGTGTAATGAGAATAAACACACCCGAAACGTTTTGCTGAAATATTCACAAAGGAAGAAAACCCTATCAAATGAAGAATTTCTTTCTTGACAACCTCTAACATTGGTAATGGTAATTGTAATATTAGCTCTTTCTTTATAAGGAAACATTCGGCATTTATTGACCATGCAGCCAGTAAAATTTTCGGTAGAAATTTATAAAGATTTTCTCTTAAAATAATTTTTCAGTAAAATCGTATTTTCCAGTCCAGCATCTGTCTCCAGTATTAATGGGGGTTTCCTTTCTAACTTTTTAATTGAGGGAATACCATGTTCTGTAAGCTTCGCGAAGATAACCTGATAATGGCTCGGAACTTTTAATCGGAGAACCAAATTCCAATTCCATTTGGGTTCTTTATATTCACTTTAGCGAAAAAAAAACCTTGGGAAAGATATTTAGTTAATTAGTAAGACTTTATCACTAATTAGTAAGACTTTTATCACTGAACAATTATCACTACCCACCCCACAAAAAAATATCTAAAAATATTTTCTGGTATATATAACTAGCAAAGGATTGATAAGCCTTCGAAAACGAACAATCAATAATAATAATAATAAAAATGATTTATTAGAAGTGTGGAATGTCAACATTTTGATTATGACATAATTTCCTGTTCTAGTTACAAGTGCAATGTATCAGGTGATCCCATAAGTTCTGTCCGAATTTTGAATAAAGAAAACAAGTGACCAAATGTTACATTTAATTACAGATTCAATCAACAATATATTTTCTCTGATTATCTATGACTTCCTTACATTTATTAACAAGCTTACTAATTCCATTACTGTAAAATTCTTTTGGCTTTGATTCGAAGAACTCACAAATGTCACATTTAACCTCTTCCTGTGTTACAAAAGCTGTTTCTTCTAAATGATTCTGTAAGCTACGAAACAAACGGTAGTCTGAAGGAGCAAGATCGGGAGAATAAGGTGGATGAGGAATTTTCTCCCAACTAAGTTCTTCGATCTTTTGTGACGTGATTCTTGCTGTGTGGGGCCGTGCATTGTCCTGATGAAACATCACTTCTTTTCAATTCACTAGAGCAGGTCTTTTTTTCCTCAAAGTTTGGTTCAAATGCTCTAATTGCTGACAGTATATTTGATCATTAATTGTTGCTTAGGTGGGAAGAATTCAAAGTGGATTATTCCTTGACGATCTCACCAGATTGAAAGAAGAACCTTTTGCCCATGAAGTTCCCTTCTCGGCTGTGGCTGGGGTCCTTTCCCTTTACCAATCCACTGTTTACGACGCTTCATACCTTTTCCAAGAGTATTAGCACGTAAGTGAATGTAATGGATTCGACTGGAATTCGAACTCGGCTCTCCGATTCTTCAGTCTCTTAGTTAGCATACAGAAGCAGTTGTTAACCTACCGTGATCCACGGGGCAAGCGTACTAGCCTACTTACAACTGCCAATTTATCACAGCATTTAAGGTTAGCTTTTTGTAACTACTGTATTAGACGATCCCCTGTTTGGGGGTAAATTTTATGATTTAAAGGTCGCCTTATACGGTATTTGTTTTTGTTCGAGTGAACTTTTATTTAACATATTTCAGAGATATCAATTGTTTCTCCAGATACAATTCGTACTATTCAAGCCATAGCTGAGGTGAGACATGTGATTTATACGTTATGTTAATATCTCGCACCTCTCGCCTGTGGAACTCCCTTCCCTATTCCAGTTTCCCTGAGAGCTATAATCTCCAACTATTCAAATGTAATGTCAATCGACATCGACAGTTGCCTTGATTTATCCACTATCCTTCTCCTCATCCTTTCCTCTATCACTCCTATCTGATCTTGTTCCAAATTTTTTTTGTAACCCTTTGTGTCCTTGTGGCTTCCCGCCTTGCTTGGGGTGAAACGCTTTAAAAAAAAATGCAGCGAACTCGACTAGTATTCGAACCTAAGATTTCGCATTTTGAAGCCACTATATATTACACAAGCCACACTTCCTAAAGTTTACTCAATAAATACGTATATGTACATGCTTGTGTTCAAGTGTGTGTACTAAACGTTAGTGAAGCCCTTTTTATCTTATAAACTCGCTCTAATAGAAAAAGAATTGTTATAAAATTTACGCATCTCTTTACGCCATATTTCTTGGTATAATCAATGGGAATATGACGATGTTGGTATGCTCAATTAGTGTTGCCTTGGGCCTGACTAGACTGGGCAAGGTATATTTCAAGTGACATAATTTGTTTTCGTTCCATATCAATGACATAGCATTCTTCGGTTTAGATACTGAAAACTTTTTATTTTAATACCCGGATTCAGTGTACTCTGATTGCTTTGAGCTCCACGAAGTTGTTTACCGCTGGTAAGCACAGGACAAAGACGAATTTAGAGTTTTATATTATTGTATTTTTGGATTGGTGCTGCTGACCGCAGCTAATCCAGGACCCTCGAAACCAGATTATGTCTGCGGCGAAATTAAATCCAAGCTACGAACACCATCAAAGAGAAAGGCAACCCAGAAACCCACCTTGCCTAATCCGGATCATGACGTAGAGGTCAACTTCTTACAATCACTCACACATTCTCTCTTGGTCTGTCTGCTTTCCTGTCTCTCCCTCTTAGAAAAGCCATATTTTGGCTGTAACACTTAATGCTTAACTTCTGTACGTTAATATTGCTATGTTTGGGGTTTATTCTTTCTACTCTCCGCTGTCGCTTGATTCGATATAATTACATTTTATAAAAAAAATAGTCCCCACTGCAACCAAAACACAATATATTCCAAAAGGAGGACTGTGTATATACCCAACAATGACTGCTGTTCAGTTGATTAGCAAGCAAGACTACTAGCAATCTTTTATATATATATATATTATATATATATATATATATATATATATATAGATATATAGATAGATAGATAGATAGATAGATACATAGATAATATTAGTGGTAAATATACATACGCAAAATAAATAAATACCCATACATGTATATTTTTAGAATGAAAATTCCAAGAGGAAGAATCCAGGTAGAACTCAATGTCCAGGACAGAGTAAGGATATAATAAAAAGGCTTAAACACTAATATTCCATGGTCATCATTTATTCCATTCGAATCGTAAATACGATCCAATTCATCAGACCTACAAATTCAAAAAGAAAACAGAAAAAAAAAAAACCCGGAAATAAAAACAGAATTTAGAGAAAGAGTAAGTATGAGGAGGAGGGAGATTAAACCTTAACGGAGAGAATTTTAGGAGAGATGGGTGAAAGGGGTTTAAGTAAGAGAAAAGAATGAATGTTGACGGATGTCTAATGCATAAAGATACATTTCGTGGTGACATACACACACCATAGACAATCTAATGTTAGAGTAAGAGGGAGGAAAAGACGAGGTGGGGGAGAGAGATGGGACGACTGAAAGTAAAATTGAACGGCGTGCCGCTTTGCATATATATATATATATATATATATATATATATATATATATATATATATATATATATATATATATATATATATACATATGCGCGTAACGATGTTTTGGGCGTATGACTGTCGCACGCCAAAACGTACGAACGCGCACATGTACTAATTAATACATATCTTTGCTCTGTATAACCGCATTGAGAAATATTACGTTTACACCTCATGCACAAATTTAACGATTATTTATTTGCTTGCCTGTGTATTCACACCAGCAAACGCGCACATGCCGGCTTATATTTCATTGTTTCATTTATCCACTCTCCAACTATATATATATATATATATATATATATATATATATATATATATATATATATATATACAGTATGCGGTGGATAAAGTGTCGGTCGTCTAAATTACGTAAAAATGAAAATAATACTGATATTTCATTTTATCACACACACACACACAAACACACACACACATATATATATATATATATATATATATATCTTGAAATACGAAAGAGTAAATTTATTGAATAAAATCGCCACTGGCGTCAACCACAGCCTCCGCATGACTTTGGAATCTCCCGAATCTCTTCTGGACAGTCTCCTTGTTTAAGTTGGTGAATGCCGCTATAAACGTTGCCATTAGTTCTGCTCTGGTGCTACAAAGAGATTTGTCGGTCTCTCGCTCAATTGTACCTCACACATAATAATCAAGGGGGTTGTAGTCTCGGGATTTAGGTGGCTAGATGTAAGTGGTGAAGTCGTCTTAGAGATTACCTGACAGCCATGACTGGGTTCTTCTACTTGCGTGACATGTTTCAGGGTCTTCTGGCAAGGGCAGCACTACCTACTCAAGGCAATTGATGTAGGCCCCAGGGAACTATCATAATTAAAACAATATGTATATATTGGTAAAATTTAGTAAAGGCATTAAGAAATAGTTCTCCTTAATGCGAGAGACTCTTCATGCATATAGACAGTGTGGAAATAGGGTTAAAGACTGCATGGTTGTTGTTCGTTTCATACAAGAATAATATCTTCCTCACAATAACATATTGAAAAGTCAAACTGAAACTAGCCACGCATATTTGATTCCCGTGTCTCCGCAAGCTGCCTTTGTGTTATTGTAGTGTTTTGTCTGTATGTGGTCAATTAGTAATTGGTAGGGATGATTCCAAGGAGGACATCAATTCAAAGAGAGCTCAATAAAAGTCACAGAACAATATAATAATATTAAGTAAAGACAATCCTTAAAAATCCATAATTCATAATTTATTTCATGAATATACAGGGTGTTTCAAAAAATTTGATATCATTTCGCAATCTAATAACTTTGTTAGCTCTCCTTCAAATGGCTTCAAAGTTTAATAGCATCTTTATGTTTAATGTTTGTTTTATGTTTTTATGTCTTTATGTTTTTGTGTTTTTCTTATTTGTATTTTTATGTTCTTTAATCTTTAATCTTTTTTCTTTCCAGGTATAAAAATGCCGTGTCTCAGGCGGTTCGCATATTGAACATTTCTGAAATCGTTCACATAATCCACATGCTTTTGAATTTCTCATTCAGATTTGGAAAAATAAATCTTATGACCTTCAACATTAATACTTTTTAATTTCATTTGCTTAATCATGTACTTTCTGTGATATTTACATCTCAAAGGATATCAAATTTTTTGAAACACCCTGTATTTTTTAAATATTCATCTCTTCAGATTTTAGGATTATTTTATAAAAAAAAAATTGCCATTCCTTTATCAAGGCAAATTCACAAATCATCTTGATAATGTCCGTCGAATGACAAAACGCATCGGCTAAACTAAGTATAGCTTTCCTATTGTTTTTCCATTCATATATTATGGAGTAGTGGATAGCGGCTCGGACTGAGGAATCGGAGAGCCGAGTTCGAATTCCATTCGAATACATTACATTCACTTCACGTGCTAATACCTTTGGGAAAGGTATTAATTATGGGTAAATATTAGGACAGGCAGGGATCTATAGCCTTGGATGGCTACTGCTCTAAGAGAATTCTGAATTCAAAACCTGCGGAGTGTCGTTTGGGTACCTTGGGTACGTAGTGCACCAGGTCTTTGGATTCGGCCCTTCAAAAAGTGTAGATGGTTCTGCACAAATCCTTCACAGCTATAATCAAATTAGAGATGCTGGTGTCTGGGCTGTCGTTTCCAAGGAAATGAGCTGCTTGACCCTCATACGTCGAATACGACGGGAGATATATATATATATATATATATATGTGTGTGTGTGTGTGTGTGTGTGTGTGTGTGCAAAAACCTTACAATAATATAGACTATAAATTGTATTTAATTTTTATGTAGTTTCTATATCCGTCTTTCATTCCTCGCTTTTTTAAATTCTCTTTTTATCACTGACAATCTATCTCCCTTTGTCATTCCGCCTTTTGCATCGCTCTTTTCTCTTGTAGTCAAGAAAGAAAAGACTTGTCCATCACTCGACAATAATATTACTTTGTTCTTCAATTAAGTGAAACTTGATCCTTTTCTTTCATTCGATTTTCTCCCCTCCCCTTCCGTCCGCTATCCGAAGAAATGAATGCAAATCCTTCGACGATTCAAGCCATCACATTGTACTTTCCAGCGCCCACCACTTCGCATTGTTGGGATTCAATTTTCAACTCGCAGTTTTTATTGACTTTCTCTTCGTACGAAATGACCAGTCAGCAAGACGATTACAACGTCTTGTTAAATTAATAGAGACCGGTTGGGCATTAATATTTCTTATGAGATGAATGATTATAACATCTTCACTTGTACAATGGGATCACTACTAAACCCTGGTATCCGAGGAACATAATATATATATATATATATATATATATATATATATATATATATATATATATATATATATATATATATATATATATATAATTAATAAATTGATTTAAAACGCGACGATAAACAGCAGTAAAGCTTGCATGACTCGGTTGCCTTTAGTCTGGAGACACAATCTGATCCAGCCGCGCAGTCTCGCGTCCATTACAATTCGCGCGTATGTAAAAATCATATCTGCCTACTTACGATATGAATATCCTACAATTATTAACTGGAACCTTCTGAGTTAACTCATTACTACACACGTTAAACGTTGAAGACAGACTAGTCATAAATGGCAACAAAGCGCCATCTATCGTAAATTTAGTTAAACTTAATAACTCAGAAACGGAAGACATATATTTATATGGAATTTGTCCTTGTTTTGGTGTGAGGAATCGCGCCTAAATTTTGTAAAAGTATTTTTGATGATATATATATATATATATATATATATATATATATATATATAGAGAGAGAGAGAGAGAGAGAGAGAGAGAAAGAGAGAGATGAACACACTGTGTGAGATAGATAGACATGACATATGAACAGAATGTGTTTTTATGTATATATATATATATATATATATATATATATATAAAAGTGAACATAGAAGTCAACACTTAGAGGCGACAGTCTGTTTCATGCTATATATGCAATCGTCAGGCCCTGACGATTGCATATAGTATGAAAGAGCCTGTCGCCTCTAAGTATTGACTTCTATGTTCACTTTTTTATATTTACACACGCTCTATCTCTGATATTGAGCACTTTATCCCATAAATATAGCACATCTTAAGACTATATATATATATATAATATATATATATATATATATATGTATATATATGTGTGTGTATGTATATATATGTATATATACGTGTGTGTGTATTTGTGTATATATAGAGAGGCAGATGGAGATAGAAAAGCGGAGAGTGAGTGTGTGTGAGAAATAGAGTAAAAATTGGATCAACAGATAATAATATAAAAACAAAAATTATGAGTTTACCGGCGCATATACCAGAATTCGATTGATAAAAGTCTTGGTTTTGTCCCTGAAAGCATCGAATGATGAGTTGTGAACATCGTTTCTTCAGTTTCTTTAATGTAATCTGTTTAACGAACTTTCCTTATTAACGTACCTGAGTTCGAGACCCAAAGGAAAAAAAAAAAAAAAAAAAAAAAAAAACGGAAAACCTAAAGGGAAACGTGATATGAATAGAAAGCAACAGTGCGCAGAATAAAATGATGGTTTTAAACAGGGATAAGAAATCTAATTTGGGAAATTTACTGTCTTATTAATAAGCTAATCAATTTCCTTTCACGATTTTCCGGGTTTTCTCTCTCCAGTCATTAGTTCAATTATATATAAGCATTGTTTACAGACCGTCGGATAATGCAATTATTGCTACACGGCTTTCAATTGCGTACCACAATGATACATTCGTTGTTGCTCAGCGTCTGGTTCTTAGACTTGGTCGAGCAAGCAGTACATGAGAAGACAACTGTGAATTCAAAACAGTGTAAAAGACAAAGGGTAAGAATTCCATAAGATTTCTTGTGTTACGACTGGAATTTCGATCGTCAAAGCAAAAAGAAATACCAAATAAGGAAACGTAATGATTCAACTGTCATTGTTCAGAGTCGTCTGAAATCCACTCTGGGCGAAAACTGCCTCAGTATAAATCAATATATAATATTAATTGCTGGTTACTTTTTTTCAAGCACACCCGTCTACTCAAGAGGTTAGCCAATCGCTGTCGTCGATGCCTGTTCTGGCAGATTCGGGTTTGTTAAACGCCCACAGAGCCCATTTTTTTTTTATATAGTGAAACTATACTGAGTGCAGTTTAGTTACAGTTTCGAGGAGTAAGCCCACCATCCGCTGTGAACAAATGTTTGAATTAGGCATTTACACTCAAGCCTCGGTCACTTCATTCTAGCACAGACATTGACTGTTTCCAAATAGTCCCATGTACACAATTTCACGAACAAGGCTTGGATCCAGCTTTCAAACATTTTCCTGACACTTTTCGAATGTGTCGCACGATGGGATCTCTTCCACAGATCTATAACATCAAAATGTCATACCCCCGAGAAAACGATCCTGGCGAGATTCGAATGCGGGTTTCAAGGTGGTTCATTGGTAATATATTATTTGTATGTTTTTATTGCGTAGAAGTAGACATACTAAGCTTCGAAGAAATTGATCGTCCTTGGTAACAGGCTAATGAACTGACTGAAAGCGCTCGTACACTAAATATTACAGTTTCTACAAACCCTCAGCGCAGTCTCAAAGAAAACTCTAACATCAGAAAAAATATAGTTGTAGGATGTTTCTTTTGTGCAACGTTCAGTGAAACATGTATAAATGTATGGTCGATACCCAAATATAATATAATATTATTTCGATTCTTTCAACGTTTTGAATATACAGAAATACTTATATATATTCATAGACAGTTTAACCCTCTGAAGATGGGCTCAAATGAGACTGAAAGTACACAGGAAAATAAAGATAATTTGAAAGAAAATATGCGGTGAAAATACACACACACACACACACACACACACACACACACACACACACATATATATATATATATATATATATATATATATATATATATATATATATATATATACACACCGATATACGCAACCATATATAAGTCCAAAATTTAAAAATTGATTAGTTTGCCTGACGATCGCAAATAGCGTGAAACCCAGGGTTGCAAATTCAGATCAATTCAACTAAATATGTTAGCTCTATCACTGATATTGGGTGCTTTCCAATAAGTACCGTGCATATATAATATCTAATATATATATAATAATATCTAAATATATATAAAAATTACATATATATTATATATATATAAACATTTACACACACACACACACACACACACACACACACACACACACACACACATATATATATATATATATATATATATATATATATATATATATATACCTGCAGAATCGTACGACTAATACAGCAATCGCTATCACTTGACTTAAAATATTTTTGCCCTTCATTGCCTTTAAAGGAGTGGCCTTTGCCATGCTGATGTTGCTACATGCCTTACTTCTTGCCTATCTCACACTGCGAACTTTTTCTAAGCTCTATACTAAACATTAAATCTGTTACGAAAACAGAACTAAACAAAATGAACACAAAACGATCAGCTTTAAAAAAGGACTCGTAACTGGAAAAACCGAATGAAAAAAAAATGTTAACCTACAAATACTTTTTCACGCCCAACCCAGTTCTGCGGAATCAGAATCAACGTTGAGTTTAAGCAAGGGAATGAGCCAAATGGAGATTTAAATTTTTCCCACTTGTGACGAATGCAGCTATCGATTTTTTTTTGCATGCTAGCATGCTAGGTAACATTCGTGTCAGTCAGCTGTTGGCTCTCACGCTGCTTAATAGAATCTTCCTGCTTATTCGTGGCAGCCAGCTATAGGCTCTCATTCTGGCCAGTAGAAAATGGCCGCAAACTACATGAAAACTGCCGTAGACGTATGAAAAAATCGATTATTTCCACTATCGATGGGAGTTTGGAAATGCAAAGTCGGTCTTGGCCTTCCCGCTATCTTGGAGGATGTGGAAGTAAAATTTGGTGCAAATCCTGCCTTTACATACATACATATATATATATATATATATATATATATATATATATATATATATATATATATATGTATAGGTTACCCAACAGAGAAATCCAAAATTACCTCTTGAGTATAATCTATTTCAACTGACGCCGAGAGTGTCAATCTTATTCGACTCGGACGGTGGACTGTATTCAGTGTCGGAACAAGAGATTTAATATTTAACAAAGACAGCAGTTGAAAAGTTGATACAGAGCCAATCCACAGAAAAGCAGACAGTACGGACTGTCCAACTTGTGGTAAAGGGAGGGCAGAAGTTATCAGTCTTAAAAGGAAAGAAGCTACACCAGTTCAACCCAGATATTAACCTTAAGATCTCAAAGTATAAGAAAGTTGAAGTGAAACTAAAGGAAGGCCAAAAATAAAGAACTTTATAAAATGAAATTTTTAATTATAAATTATATAAAAAAAAAATTGCTTCCACTAAAAATACCAAAACAAGCTTACAAATAAGATATAAAAGATTAACAATATATTGTATTTAGACCGTTTATATTAAGAAAAACATATTAAAAATTAATATTATTAATGAATAAAACAAATAGAAATAACTTAACGATAAATACAGGGTGTTTAAAAAAATTTGATATCATTTCGCAATCTAATAACTTTGTTAGATCTCCTTCAAATGACTTCAAATTTTAATAGCATCTTTATGTTTGATGTTTGTTTTATGTTTTTATGTCTTTATGTTTTTGTGTTTTTCTTATTTGTATTTTTATGTTCTTTAATCTTTAATCTTTTTTCTTTAGAGGTATAAAATGCTATTTACTAGAAGAGAAAAGGCGTTTCGTGTGTTCACATAATCCACATGCTTTTGAATTTCTCATTCAGATTTGGAAGAATAAATCTTATGATCTTCAACATTAATACTTTTTAATTTCATTTACCTTAATCATGTACTTTCTGTGATATTTACATCTCAAAGGATATCAAATTTTTTGAAACACCCTGTATATTAGCTATTTAAACATTTAAAGGTTAAATTCTTATAAAGATAAGTTAAATTATAGTTAATTTTTTTTATAGATGACTGGATATGTTTTGTATTCTTAATAATAACGAGAGAGAAAGAGAGAGAGAGAGAGAGAGAGTGTGTGTGTTTGTGTTTGTGTTATTATATAAACGTTATTTTTAGTGGATACACGTGTTTGAGCAATCACTGTTTAAACAATTTCAAACATGAAGCTTTTACTTTTTGCCTTGAAATAAAAGTTTATAGAACTACTAAAGTTAATAAAAAAAAAGTTATTAATAATTTTTATCCGGTGTATACTGTGTTTCAATTATGTCGGAGTTTAACAAGCTGTGAAATGCCACTCAAACGTTTATAGTATGGAATAATGTCGGGTTAAAAAATCCATTAAAATTTTATTTTTTATTTCACCCTAAGCAAAGTAAAAAAAAAAAAAATCACGAAGATGCAAGGGGTTACAGAGTGCAGGAAAATATGAGAAAAAAAATTATTAAGTATATAGAACAAGAAAAGTTATCGTTTTAAGACTATACATGATAACGATTGACATTGCATTTAAATTTTCGAAGTTTAAAATTGGATGGAAAGCAAGAAGCCGGAAGAAAATTCCACAAGGAAGAAGTGCGAGAGAAGAAACTGTTGACACAGAACCTATGTTTATATCTAATCATTTCAATTGTAAGAAGATGACACCCTGCTATCAACCTTCAAATTATAGTCTAGGTACCATCGAAGAAAGTTCATCAGGACAATTACCATAAAAATCATTTAGAAAACGTACAGGGAAGCTGGAAAAATGAGTGAAGCCGAGATGCTAGGTTAGGACTAATAACATTGCAGATTCTTCACTAAATAAATAGCGGAAGCAGAAAAACATATGTGATACCAATATTCCATGTATGAATGTATTACTATCTTTTTTAATTAACCATATTGTTTTAAATAGCTACGTTGCCATTGTAACAATAATTTCATTACTTATTTCAGTTGTCATCGTTGTAATTCAAACGTCGCCAAGTGCAATCACCATGCCTGATCTGAGAGCAATATTCAATGCATGGACAAATTGTAGACTTATAAATGTCTAAGATAGATTCTGACGAATAAAACTATCTAGCATGGCACTTTAAATCAACATTCATAGCAACTGATACAATATTAATATGTATAGGAATGAAAATGAATATATATATATATATATATATATATATATATATATATATTTATATATATATATAATTTAATGAAAACAGATTTTAAGGTACCATTACAATAATTTATTTCACCAAAATTTTTTATATATATATATATATATATATATATATATATATATATTTGGTTGGATTGATGTGAATTTGTGACCCTGGGTTTCACGCTTTTGCGATCGTCTCAGACAAACTGATTAATTTTGAAAAAATTTGGGTTTATGTAGATTCTGTGTATTGGTGTTATTACGGGAGTGGATGGGGAATCGTCGTCGTGATATCATCGTGCTAAGGCAAACATAGTTTGTTGAAATTCAACATACAAATGCGTATGTATAGACACAACACCACCCATATACATACATATGTCAAATCCCAAATTGGCCACATATGTTTATACATGTATGAGTCCCGGCGGACGAGCGAGTGTGTATGTTTGTCTGCATACCTCATCGGGTGTACGGACATGCATCTATAGTGAACATAATACCTCATCTCAGACACACACACACCCATATATATATATATATATATATATATATATATATGTCTGAGATGAGGAATTATGTTCACTATTTACATGACTATTGTCCTCATCTTTGTTGCCATATTTATCACAAAAATGTATGCTTCATATGGTTGGAATGTTCAACTGAACCCTTTATTTCGCTCGCTGGGGTGGACTGTTCTAGTGACATGTCTAATGGATGACAGTTTTCTCCTGTTAATTCACCTCTCCAAGTTCTCCACTGCCTTAACTAAGTATTGAACGCACAGCTCTTTGGGTCCTGTCACTGGATCTAACTAACAGCCTTTTCAACAGTGCCATGTGTCCTTAAGAGCATCTGCGCATGAATTTCTGGGACTTATAAACCATTTTTACCAGTGCTCATATTGCAATTTTTGCTGTTATTATTGAATTTTTAGAACCAGAGCTCATATTACAAGATTCGTTGTTATTATTGCGTTTCTCTGGTATACCTTATTACTGGTTCCCACATTGTATTCATTTCTATGCTTGATTTTTGTGGCCTAGCATATGTGCTGATTCCTTAAGTTTACGAATTTTCCAATGATGTTCTTTGTCTATGATTTCAACCTGATCCCACAGAGGGCGGTGATCTTCCTTTTCTCTCCATATGTGGTCAGCCACGACTGATTTTTCCACTTCCCCTCGTGTTACAGCTTTTTGGTATTCTTGAAGACTTACCTTAAGGGGGCGACCTGTTTCCGCTTTATATTTCTTTTCGCAGATGCACGGGATGGCGTACACACAGTCTTGTGTTTATGTGCGCATTACTAGTTTTCTATATTATTTCTTTATTTATTTAGACATCGTGTAGTTGTGGAATATTGATTAAGAAAAATACCAACATTTTCTTTCAAATAGTTTTTATTTTCCTAAGTACTTTCAATCTCATCTGAGACCTTTTTCAGGGAGTTAAATTGTCTGTGAATGTGTATATGTATTTCTGTAAATTCAAAATGTTTTAACTCTTCTTTTACTGTGTTAAGCATTGTTGGAGATTTTGAAACCAAAATTCACGTGTTGTTTTCCATAGTTTAAGGGAGGTTTCTTTTATATATATATATATATATATATATATATATATATATATATATATATATAATTAATTAATTTACAATATTATGGAAGTACAATTGGTCGGGTAAATAAACTATTATAATTTTAAATATTTCTTTAATATGTTCTCGATAAATGTGCTAATAAAAATAGTATTTAACTTATATTAAGTTCCTAAACTATTTACTTAAAAAATTAAATGTTTAAATTGATAACATTCATCATTTTTTAGACATCTAAATTTCTATCAACCATTGAAATCTATCTTTTACATAATTTTGTTAAAACAAAATTACAGCCTCTTTCGATTCACTTCCCTCTCCCCCTCTCTCTTTGTCGTAACACTCATTTAGATATATCTGTATTACTGTTGTCTGTCTCCTCTCTCCTTTCCATTTTTCCTTTTCTCCCCACCCCCACTACCCTCCCATTCCTATATATCATTTCCGTTAAGTTAAACATCTAAATAGATCACGGTTCGGTCACTCCTCCTACCCCAATATAAAGCATGCTTAAGAGAAATATGAAATTAACCCCTCCTTATACTCTACCTTGTCTCTTTAACTACAACTCTCATCCCCCCCCAACCCGTTAAATTACAAAAATTATACTACCCATCAATTTCTAATCCCATTTTTCCTTTCATTTCGTTGTTGGAATTGTTACCTGATGATCCGGAGTCCTTTAAAAAGGATTTTGGTGAAATAAATTATTGTAATGGTACCTTAAAGTGGTCTGTTTTTCATTAAATATTAGCTCTGTATTCACATTGAGCTCTCAGGATTTCATCCTCCTTGGAATTACCCATTCGGTTTATCAAGATCTTCGTAACTTATATATATATATATATATATATATATATATATATATATATATATATATATATATCAGTTTTACTATCTGTATGGTAATTTAGTATTCTAATTCTAATTCAAACTGGCCACTACTATTAGTTTCGTGTGTTTCCACATAATCAACAGGTAGCCAGTGCCTTTTAATACGATGAATACCTTAATGCCATCGGGCGAGGTCAATTTGACAAGCACAGTTGTGGGGGAGGCTAGATCATCTATCCAAGTTCTAAAACGGCAAAACAACAAAAAAAGTCGATGTATATATATATATATATATATATATATATATAGGAAGCATATCTTCATTCAAGCATATTTGGTTGAATAATCTAGATATAATACGTCTATTTATTTTTATTTTAATCCTCTTGAATTCTCGCAACAACTTCTTAATGTTGATATTAAATTCATTAAACAAAGCCGCATTCTCCTTTGGAAAATAAAAGAAATGAAAAAACTACGGTACCTTCCTTAATGAATTAATATAAATTATTCTATATATATATATATATATATATATATATATATATATATATATATATATATATATATACAAGTGTATGATTGGTGTATGCGGAATAAATTTCAATCACCAACAAATACTATTCCTAAAAGAGTGCTCAATACAAATTAGAGGGAATATAATTATTTATTTAAAAATATAACATAAATATGTTATAAAATCACTACAAAAATAGACATTTTGTTTCAACACATTTGGTGTCTTATCAAGTGATGATGTTGAATTCTACAATCTACATTCAGAGGATTTGAAACAAAATGGCTATTTTTGTAGTGATTTTGTTTCAAAATATATGTTTATGTTATAATTTTTAAATAAATAATTATATATATATATATATATATATATATATATATATATATAACAGCATTTCTGTCATTGCTACGCTAGTTTTCAAACTGATTCTTAAATTTCATTTGATTTTCTCTCTCAACAAAGAAATCCAATGTCTCATTGGTCAATTGTGAAAACAAAAGGTTTAATTTGCAGGTCAACCATTTTTACCTTTTCGCTTTTCCTAATATTTGTTTTAGCTTCTATGTTCTTCATTTGGATAGTTATTTTGGCATTGTCATTTTCTTTTGCTGTTTCTTTTTTTGTACCGCAATTCATTCAAAGATCTTCAAAATTCTTTTCTGCCTTGAATGGTTTCATTGCTATTCGTTTCCATATTAACAATTCCTTCAGCATCGTCAATATCCGTCACTTCTGTTGCTACATCA
>CAHIKZ030005612.1:942500-945000 GCA_903632075.3 Acanthosepion pharaonis
CCTGAAGAATTTATTACCTTTTCCCGCCACCCGACTCTCCCATAAATGTCTTTTATATCTTCCCTGCATTATTGGAAAGCTTTCAAATCTATTGTCGCGGCCTTAGTCATTAAGGGCCCTTGTGTTGTTTGGCATGGTTTTAATATGGGTCCCACAGTCAGACTTACCTCTTTCTCAGTATAGTGACTGTCAGTAACGACAAGAACTCAGTGAAACGCAAAGAACAACAATGTTAAAAACTAACATTAGCTCTTCAAATTGATTTTTTTCTTATTGTAGGCGTTATTGCTTGAGACATCCTACTTGTCATCAGCAATGAGGTGAATGTTAAGTTCGCCTTCTCTCCGAATCGCTTCTTTTGAAATATAATCACCAAGAAAAATATTAGACTGTAGCAAGTAGGCGAAATGTTTGATCACATATATGGGCGTTTAGTTGGGCACGTCGTGGCGGTGTAATGGTTAACAAGCTTGTCTCGCTAGAACAATTACGAATGGGTAGTGAGTTCAATCCTCACTAAGTGCCCTTTACTTTCGGCCTTGTGCCATATCTAAGCTACGCTTAGAAAATCACTATGGGCACCTCGAGGCTGTGTAATGGTTAGCAAGTGTGTCTTGCTAAAACAATTACGACTGAGTAGTGAGTTCGATCCTCACTGGGTGCCCCATATTTTCGGCCATGTGCCACATCCAAGCTGTGGTTAGAAAATGAGGGCACCTCGTGGTTGTGTAATGGTTAGCAAGCTTGTACCGCTAGAACAATTACGACTGAGTAGTGAGTTCGATTTTCACTGAGTGCTCCCCTACTTTAGGCCTTGTGCCACATTTAAGCTATACTTGGAAAATCACTACATGGGCGTTTAGTTTGAACATTCGTTTTCCGACCGTGAAATACCAGGCTCGATTATTCAGGAAGGTATCGTCAAGATATTGTCGATACGGGTTAATGGTTCCTACTCAGGGCGCTTTTGGTAGGTACATGAAATCCATATCATGAATACATCCAGGCCTTGTGAGTGAAATCAAGTAGACAGAGATGTTTAGAAGCCGGCGATGATTGTGCTAGCACGAAGCCACATGTCATCGTGACCGAGATTTTGAACATTGATCATGTCAGATTATGTGCTCTATCTATAAAAGGCAGGATGTGTGTGTGTGTGTGTGTGTGTGTAACGAGTTCACGGCCGCAATTTTCGACGGATTTGTATCAAAATTTACATGCAAATGCTCTAAGTTAGCAGGAAGGCCAAGACAGACGTTGCGTTTTCCAACTTCCATCGATAGTGGATATAATCGATTTTTTCATGCTTCTACGGCTGTTTTCATGATGTAGTTTGCGGCCATTTTGTATTGGCCAGAGTGAGAGCCAACAGTTGACTGACACGAATGTTAACTAGCATGCAAAAAAAATCGATAGCTGCATTCGTCACAAGTGGGAAAAATTTAAATCTGCATGGCACTTTACTTCAATTGGCTCATTCGCTTGCTTAAACTCAACGTTGATTCTGATTCCGCAGAACTGGGTTGGATGTAAAAAAATATTTGTTGTTAACATTCTTTTTTCATTCGGTTTTTCCAGTTACGAGTCCTGTTTTAAAGCTCATCGTTTTGTGTTCATTTTGTTTAGTTTTTTTTTCGTAACAGATTTAATGCTTAGTATTGAGCTTAGAAAAAATTCGCAGTGTGAGATAGGCAAGAAGTAAGGCATGTAGCAACATCAGCACGGCAAAGGGCACTCCTTTAAAGGCAAGGAAGGGTAAAAATATTTTAAGTCAAGTGATAGCGATTGCTGTATGAGTCGTACGATTTTTGAATCAAGCACGGGCAACGCCGGGCCATGCTGCTAGTTATACCAAAGTTTCGCTTAGCATAGCCGCATTATAAAACACAGTTGAGCTCGGTGGTATTGAAAAACATGGAAATTTCTCTGAGCAGGTGTCTGTAATATCGATTGTCTATCCGCCCTAGCAAACGTCTGTGCTCAGAAAACAAATAAGCCAGTCCTTATATCATTATATACGTTTGAGCAAATGTGTCGAGAGCTAAATACCGCATTTAGAATGAAGGATGCTAAAGAAATAAGTTTTTCGTAGAACAACAAAAATAATCTATAGAGAGTCATGATCTACCACGCTCTATAGTATATACTGTTAGAATTAATTAAATGTTACAGTAATATTTTTGATTTCCTGAAAGTGTCAGAGTAGTTAGTTTCGAATTGGTAATTTTAATGGAAATTATTTTTTTTTATCTCAGAGGAAAATTGATTCATTTTTTGGTACTTTCTTCTTCCGTTATACTTCAAATGTCAAAATATAATTCCCTTTAAATTAACCAATACGGCAGGAACGAGAAAGCAAACTGGAAACATTTTAAGATTCTAACGCAAACGTGGGGAGACCTGAAATATGGTTCCTATTTTCCGCCCATATATTTACGAATCCTTGTCCGAGATGTAATATCGTAACTATAGTTTAGTCAATTATATCAATAGCTTGTCT
>CAHIKZ030005612.1:950000-957500 GCA_903632075.3 Acanthosepion pharaonis
CACACACACACACACACACACACACACACATATATATATATATATATATATATATATATATATATATATATATTAGTGAATATACATAATATCCAACAGCATCTGTCTATATATCTAAGATGAGGTATTATATACACTATTTACATTGTTCTGATTATCTCTCACTGCCTTAAACAGTTATTGGTTAGATCCAATGACTGAACCCAAAAGAGTTGTGAGTTCAATACCTGGTTAAGGCACTGGAAAACTTGGAGTGGTTAATTAACAGGAGATAACTGATAACTGACATCCATTAGACATGGCACTTGGAACTAGAACAGTCTAACTCAGCGAGCGAAATAAAGGGTTCCGTTCGACATTCCAACCACCTGAAGAAGCGTACAACGGCCGAAACCTCGTGATAAATATGGCAACAAAGATGAGAACGATAGTCCGAACAATGTAAATATTATATATTATCCAACGTCGATATCGCTACTCAGAATTTCATGCAGTTTATGCAATCTTCAGGTGTGGATTCAGACCGTTATGCGATAACAATTAAACTGATTCCAGATGAAATTTAATCAATATTTCTGAGAATATAAGAAATGAACAAACGAAACGCCGATATATAATGTTTTTGCGCAGTGGATCAAACCAGATTCGGTATGTCGGAAATCGATTGAGCGGAGATGATCTTATTTAGCAAAAATAATAAAGCACCTTTCTAAACACATATTTAATATGTATATAGAATAGGATTTGCATTTAATTTCACAATAGAGTATCAAAGGTACCAATCGCAGACTGGACATCAGATGAGCGCATCCGGGGTCGGAGATTTTTTAATTGGGAGCATATATTTGAATATTGATAGGTTATGAAAAACAATGCTTCCTTGGGAGAAGTATCGACTCAGCGGCTGTGGTCGTGACTGTGACTTGGAGCGAATGTGACATTATGAATAATCAAGAGTGGTCTCCCCTTGTTTTGTAACTCTCCGCTATTTCTGTTTACTGGGACTGTATAAAGACACTGTACGCGTACCTTGTATCCTCAGTTGAATAAAGTTTTCTTTAAGCCTACACCTGCGTACTTTTGTCCTGACAACAAGTTTACGACGAGTTTAGTTTGTTTTGTTTTACGGCATATCAACCTCAATGGGTGAGCTAATGTCGACAACCCCCCCCACAAAAAAAAAACTATAGCTGGTAATATATATTTTCCAAAAATATATTGTTGGTAATAATTTATTTTTTCATAAAGTATTTCTGGCATTAAAACCTATTTTTACACGTTCATAGTGTTTTGACCCCAGTTTTGGGCTTAACTATTTGCCATACGTGGGACCCTAACAGGTGCTAGCACCCCGGGTCAGGGTGGATCTGGGAACACCAGCAAATAAGACTCATCAAAAACCGCTTGATCAGAGGCCTTTCTGTTGGACGTAGTTTATCATCTTACCCAGGACGCGGATGTAGTTTATCGTGTTATTCAGGACGCGGATGTAGTTTATCGTCATACCCAGGGCGCGGATGTACTTTATTGTCTTACCCAGAATGTGAATATAGTTTATCGTCTTACTCAGGATGCGGATGTGGTTTACCGTCATACCCAGGACGCGGAGGTAGTTTATCGTCTTACCCAGGACGCGGAGGTAGTTTATCGTCTTATTCAGGACGTGGATGTTGTTATCGTCATAATCAGGACGCTGATGTAATTTCTCGTCATACCCAGGACGCGGGTGTAGATTATCGTCATACCTAGGACGCGGATGTAGATTATCGTCATACCCAGGACCAACGACGATAAGTGCCTAACTAGTTTTTCAGTTGTGGATACGTAACTATGATCTAGGAAAAACGTTTGGTATATTTCTCCATCCTTTTCAGCAAAAAAAAAAAAAAAAGAAATCTAATATGTTTAACATTTCATATTGAAACTAAGACACATATAAGTACTCTCAATTTTGGTACAAATTAAAATAGGGCGGAGTCTCGTTCGGGGAGGTAAACCGACCCTGAACATGTTTATACGGGTTCAATGGGCATATTTTTGGGTCGAGCCCACGGGCTAGGAAAACCCACAATAAAAAACCGAACATGAGTCACATGTTGCCCCAGTGGGGGGGGGGCTGAATATCGTCACTAGTTCAAGTCAGATTCAGTTGTTCAAGTCGAGTCTAGAGTCGAGTCAGAGGCAGTCCGAAACAGAGTCGCGTTCAGACAATTACTGCAAGGCATTGGAATAGTGATACTGGTTGAGACTACATTGTTCTCTCTCCTAAACCTGATTGTTCATACTAACACTTCTACTTCTCTGTATATATTCTTGTTTGTAATATATCTGTGTTATTTCATACCTGTGTTCGAGTTCTTCTTTATTGGTTCTACCTTTGAGTATCACCGTGGTACAAGGAACCGGAACATAACAGTAACATATTGGCGCCCGGCAAATATACAGTAGACTCTTCTTTTCCTATGTGCCGGGTCTTCTTCAGGACGTTGGTGATTATAGCTCTTCACAATTTCTTGTCGTTTGTAGTTCTTTATAAATTTGTTTTGTTTTTGCTTTTTTGTTATAGCTCCTAAACTTTGTCCCGCCATCCATTTATTCAAGAACGATTTGATGCGTTGTTTCGATCTGTCCTTTTTTTCACCAATCTGTCCTGTGTGTATCTAATCTTCCAACCCTTCTTTCCTCAGTATGGGCCCTCGAATTTCAACTGATGTCCTTTTCTATTTTCTCCAAATCGTCATTACTCACATATTTGGTCTATGGCATCCACAGAATCCTTCTATAGAACCACATTTTTTTTGCTTCAACTCGTTTCTTCGTCTGTGTGGAGTTTGTGCAGCATTCGCTGCCATATAGGAGGGATGATGTTACGTAACAATTCGAAAGTCTTTTTTTTTGTTTCTAAATAATTCTTCCTGTTACTGAATAATTTGTTTAACTTTTAGAATGCATCATTCGCTATTCCAATGTGCCTTCCTATTTGCTCATATACTCGGTCCATTTTATTCCAAGAATTATTCTGTAGAATCACACACTTCTGTTCTTCCAAGTTTCTTCTTCCTCTATGAGGAGATTGTCCAGCATTCCCCGCCATATAGGAGAACTGATATTACGTCACAGTTCAGTACTCTTTTTCTGGTTTCTAAAGAGACCCTTCCATTAAAGACGCTGGGAAGAAATTTATTCCCGCCTGATGAGCACACGGCTTTAAAAAACATAATCCTGCTACGTTTCATATGCGTATGTATTCTTTGGATCATGATTATTCTCAAAGAAGGGTATTTCTGGAAACTGTCTTTTGGTAATTGAAGCTGATAGAAGCTTGATTAAAAATTCCTGTTTCTAATTAAAATGTTGCTCGACATTTAATCATCCAACATATTCATGCCAAATGTACGTTGCAAAGATAAGTAAATATGAGTTCCACGCCATAGAACAGTTTTTAAAAGTCGTCTCAAGTGTATGAAAATTTATAACAATAGAATGTAACATCTGAAGTTGCACTTTTTTCGTTTGATTTGGCCGGGTTTTCCTGCGCCAGAAAATTTGTTTGGGGAAGATTCTCCACTGATTTATGTACGTGTGTTAACAGATTTGATTTATTTAATTCTCTTTAAATTTTTTTTCCAAAGTTTGTTCCTTTTCTTCTCCATCTTTCAAAGGGATTCTTCAAACAGTTTACATCAACGAAACTGGTCACGCAACTTTTCTGCGCGGCTGCAAGACGTGAATACAAACAGGGGTAGATAACTCGAAACAGAGCAAAGAAAACAAGCAAAGCAAAAACCTGCTTCAACTATTCTCCTCTGACACAACATATATACACACAATATATATATATATATATATATATATATATATATACACACACATATACATGCACTTTTCTCTCTCTCTCTCTCTCTCTCTATATATATATATATATATATATATATATATATATATGCGAGAATATCATACAGAAATTTCTTTAGATAAAGCTAGTTAATAGAAATACTAAATGAAAAAGAGTCTATATAATACGTTTCTCTAAAAATGTAGAGTATGTTGGATATTTAAAATCCATATAGATGTAAAAAAAAAATATATATATAATGGTAACATTAGCCGTTTACTGAATTCATTGTCCGAACCCTCATTACTACATTCAGTTGAAACTCCTACGATCTTTCTCTTAAAGTATTTCTTCCAGAAAATAGCCTTCCCAAGTCCGTAAATCTTATCACTCTTTCCAGTACTGATGCGGGTTTCATTCCTAATCTTTTGTTTTTGGTAATGTAGCACGCCAGCATCATGATTTGGACATTATTTTCTCTTCGATTTACATGTGATATCGGTTTAGCTGTTACTGCTTTTGAAATTTTCCTACTAATCTGGTACTGTTGTTTTATTTTTTGTTTTTTTTTTTGGCTCCCAAACGTAAATCCATAAGTTTCGAAGAAATATTTTCCTCGCAAAGGCTTAATTCGCTCAAAACCTTCTTTTAACCATTAATATGCGAAATCGCTTCCATACTGCTGAGAGTTTAGATATTTCTGTACGAATTTGGCGCCATATATGAATGTATCGATTTGGTAGGATTATTTAAGATAATAACCCATTTTTAAGGTAATGTTTTGATTTTGTAGCAGTGTGAAGTATTGTGTTAAGCTACCTATAATACAGCCGATTATATATATATTCAATTCCTTACCATGTGAAACAAATTTGTTACAACTGACCCATAATTCGAAGTATTTGAAGATAGGAGCATTTCTTCGGTTTTTGTGTCAAATGTATGATAATATCTGGATTTTTTCACTTTGCCCGACATTTCAACACATATGCTATACAGCGTAGCTTCATTATCTTGGTTTCCAATTTACCGGAAATATTGATTTATCGAAAGCATAAAATGTTTTTTTTTTAATTTTCTTTGATAATTATCTATTATTTTCTATTTTCTTCCTCTTCTGTGTCGCTTCCAGTCGACCAAAAAAAAAAAAAAAAGTTTTAAACTGGACTAATATAAGTAGTTTAGCAAGGATGGCAATAAATAAGCAACATAAAAGAATCAGTAGTTTCCATCGTTTTTAAGCAACTTGGAATAGTTCCGATCAGGGCTGTGCATTCGGAACACAAAACCTTCGAATCCGATTCAGACTCCTCTATTTTTGGCACCTCTGACTCTGACTCCTCTTTATGTAAATTAAGAGATCATGGCCTACAAATCTCATAAAGTCTATGCATATGCTTAGATCTATATCATTATAAATGGTTTATAACAAAGAATAAAGATATTGTGGCTTTTATATCATACCTAAATCAAAATCTTTGAAAGCATATAAAAGAAAAAAAAATAAAATTAAAAAAAGCGATAAAAATATTTACACACACACACACACACACACACACACACACACACACACACACACACACACACACACACACATATATATATATATATATATATTTGAAAATAAGAAATAATTACAGAACAAGAATAAAACTACTTTATAACAGAAGTTGAAATATAATCTTTTACAGGATCAAAAAACATAATAAAAATAATAATTCTATAATCTAAGATTTTTTTACATATATAATTTTGCAAATACAAAATAAATATAAAAAATAAAATAACTTAAAAAAAAGAAGTTGATAAGAATTACTTTAAAGGATATAATAAATATACAGTAGAAGAAATAATAATAATAAAAATATATAATATCAGACTTTTTACATAAAGTGTAAATTCAACTGGAGTCGAAGTCAGTTTAGTTTTACCGCCTCCGACTCTAATGACTCTTAAATTGCTTCCGACTCCGTCTCCAACTCCACAGCCTTGGTTCCGATAACCCTTGCCAAAATGCCACAAGACTTGGAAATCTGTGGAAGAATCGAACCCATGACATCGCTACTAAACATAAAAGAAATGAAGAAGATATCTAAATAGTATAGATGTAAATTCGTAACACTTAATCTCAATAAACAACGGCTATACAACTATTGGGGATATGGAAATTCATGAAATAATAATAATAATGTTATGATGTTGATTTGGAACCCCAAATCAACATCATAACATTATTAGTAGTAGTAGTAGTAGAGATTATTATTAGTAGTAGTAGTAGAGACAAACGCCAAATAACACGTAACAATAAAAAAAGGGCCTGAGTAGTTTTAATAAGGTTGGTATTTATAAAAGGATTGAATGTGGCACAAGGCCGAGAAATGTGGGTTGATCCGAGCCCGTAGGCTCGGTCAAAAATATAGCCCATGAACCCGCCTAGACGGGGTTCAGGCCCTAAGAACTTCTCTGAGTATTTATCGATCCCCCACGAGGATTGAATGTGGCACAAGGCCGAGTTTAATGTGGGTTGATCCGAGCCCGTAGGCTCGGCAAAAATATAGCCCATGAACCCGCCTAGACGGGTTCAGGCCCTGCTAAGAACTTCTCTGTCTATCTGTCTTTTGACATGCCACTATTTAAAGTCTTTGTTCGCAGACAAGTTCATCTTCAAGAGGGGTGGTAGGTTTCCAACACAACAAATAATAATAATAATAATAATAATAGTAGCAGAAATCATCATCATCATCATCATCATCACCATCATCATCCCCCTCCTATAATCGGGTATGGCTGTAGGCTCGCTGGCCAGTCTGAGTACCTGAACGTTTGCCACCATATCTTTAGGTCGAAAGAGTTGTATTCATTCATGAGTTTCGACAAGAACACTTGAACGAAGCGCCCCCCTGTTCACTCCATCCCTCAGCCGAGGTCCTAGTGACTTGCTTTGGATAGAGACACGGAGCTGTTGATTTCATCGGTGAACACTTTAACCTGTTTGTTGACTTCAGACAAGCAAGCCCGCTTTCCAGCGATGGTGCATAATCATCATTCCGGATATCCTGTCAGTAGTTCAATCCTGAGCACAAATTTAGCCTTCACCCAAACGAAACTAGCAGAATCCCCACTAGTGAGGACAATGAGACCAGTAGACGTTGGGATGTCTCTATAATTTCTTGTCAAATACAACGAACTAATGATTTTAATCAAGGAACTAGACATCAGAGTAAATAGATAATTATGAAATTGTTATACCTGAACGTACCTATTCTATTATTAATAGACTCTCCCACACATAATAAGTAGTAGTAGCGGTCGCCAGTTGGGCTCAGTGGTGTTGAGTGAGTCAGTCGATGTCGGACATTGAAGTATCAACCATCATAACTAGATTGCTGCGTCATTAACTCTTATTTAAAGTTCCTAACGTTTTTTACGTCGGACCCTTTTAGGACCTACTTAGCGAAATACAAGCCTCCGCTGTGAAAGCTACTCTACAACATAAATATAAGCAAATATTATTATAAAATTTAATAGTGGATAGTTTCGTGTGTTGTCCGGTTCACATTCCTCCCTGATCTTTTGAACAGTAGTAAAGTTTTGTGTCTTGTTACTTGTTTAGGATTTGGTTTCCGGTTCCTTCTGAAGTTTACATCAACTCTATACTTTTGACG
>CAHIKZ030005612.1:962500-985000 GCA_903632075.3 Acanthosepion pharaonis
TTAGCGTAGAACCTATGGCTACACCTAGCTAGCTCAAATGTAAATTGATGGGATCTTGGCGCCAAAAAAAAAAAAAAAATCAGAAAGTGTAGGTACTGTAGCGAAGTGCTCATCCGAAAAATTACAATGAAAATAATTATTGAAAAAGCACAGACAGGCAACCTTACAACGGTTGGCAAGTAACTGAAGACGAGAGGCCAGATCAAAGCCAATAATATTGCTGATTATCTTTGGATTTTATCAAGGAGCTCAAGGTAAATAGCAGGGGTATTCGACCATATGTAGCAGAAATGTTTTAAGCCTGGAGAAATTGTAGACTTACAGATATGAAAGGAGATAAAAATTGTATCGCACGACAAAGTGAATCGACATTCTTAGCAGCTGATCTAGACATGGATTCAATTGTCTTTCCACTACATGTAAGCTAAGAAGGTTTGCCTAAGAAAGCGCAACTATTCATTTTCCTGAGGGTTAGCCTCAGCTATGTGAACGGAAGGCAAAGAGATGTCTCACAGATGATTAATGGAGAGAAGTTCAGGTTTGAAGGTGTTAAAATTAACAAGCCATATGTTGCCTCAGTTAACGACGGACTTTAATTATTGAAGAACTTGAATTGAGTTTTTAGATTAAAGTTTAGGTTTTATAGTAACTCGCAAGACGGCATCTAGTACAGCCTAAGTTAAGTTCAATTTCCTTATAACCTATGAATTATTACAACTGATCCATACAACTTGGCATGCGAAGTATTTAGTACTTAGTAATTCCACCTGCTGAACTTTTATGAACGACTCAGACGTCGTGCCATCATTGGCTGTTCATAGATTTTTTTCCGAATAGTTATTAAACAAATACTTCCAGAATTAAGCACCGCCAACATTTTACCGAATGACCTCGTTCTACCGTTTTTATAATCTACAGTGGATTCACGTGAAACGTATTTGGTTTGCGCAATGGAGCAAATTTGGACATGTTTCCTTTAGTCCGAACAGCAATCCATTGCGATCCCATTACTCCGGCCTGCAACGGCCCGCGCATTGGGACTAATATGGCTGCCTAACGATTACCGAGATGAAAATCATGAAATGGAGTGGTAAGTATAAAAATATTCAAACCGTCATTTAGCTACGCCAACGGCGAAGCCAGCCTCGTCTTTTGATCTAACGTCGGCATTTTGCACAACAGAAATCTACAAAAGTCGCTAAAATTGGTTTAGCGAATATCAATTACAAACGCAGTCGCCGCGCGTGCGCGAACAGACACACAAGCACACACACACACATAGAAACACACACAAACACACACACACAAACACAAACACACACACACATATATATATATAATATTTATGTGGAGGTACACACACACACACACATTCTCTCTCTCTTTCTCTCTCACATATATATTTTAATATGGGAACAAACATACACGCATATATATTTATAAATCCTATAAAGAGGTATATGTAAAGCGTATGTAGCATGCATATATATATATATATATATATATATATATATATATATATATATATATATGGTGATATATATGTTTATATATATAAGTATATATAACATGTGTATATATATACATATATATATATATATATATATATATATATACACATATATATATATATATATTATCAATATATATATATATATATATATATATATATATATATTTATATATATATATATATATATATATATATATATATATATCCAGGTAAACTGAGAACGAATAAAGTACAATTCCAACGCTCGTAAAATTTAATTTAAAATAGGGCTAAAAACAAATTAGGGCAATATTCTTTATTTTAGGATATTACATCGAAAAACATGTCAAAATCGCTCCTCAATTACAGTTGTGTTTCGATGCGCATTATATATACACACACACACACACGCACACACACACACACACATATATATATATATATCGTTCTCTTTGTCAATATATATGTGTGTGTGTCTAGGTATTTATAATATACACGCAATCACACATGCATTATATATATATATATATATATATATATATATATATATATATATATATATATATATATATATATATTAATTAACATCAACACATGTGCGATATCTCTGAATCTATCTGAGATTGGCCGAAAAATGTTTCTCTGGTTGACGGGTGATATAACAATTATATTTGCTCAGAGAAGAGAAAAAGAAGGAGGATGTCTTTGTTCTCATCTTTTTATGTCCCCCCACCCACGACCGTGTACCTTTTCATTACTTATACTGTTATTGTGTATTGTTTGTGTGTCTGTGTGTTTTGCTAGTATATATATAATTGTACTATTACCAGGAAACCTTTACGGTGTTTTTTGGTGCAAAACTGTGTATAGTATTAATAAGCCCCATTTACCTTTGCAAACATTTGACACCAGTTCGAAATTTGCCTAGTAGCTAATTTTTCGTCTGATTGTATCTGGGAGAAGGGATTCTTCTCATTAGACTCGAGAGCCAATGTGCTAAAAAACAGAGAGAGAGAGAGAGAGAGAGAGAGAGAGAGAGAGAGAGAGAGAGAGATGATGGTTGGTTCCATGATTTTTGTTTATCGGAATATCAATGTCTATGGGTTATTAATGCCGAAATGTAAATATTTTTAACGTAATTTTATGGCTTCAACTGAATATATTTTGAACACTCTTGTATACCTTCAACTACAGATAAAATGTATTGATCTTAATTCTACTGTTGTTCAATTCGATTCTAAAATGAATTGCTGGTCATTTTGCTTAAAAATTCATTGTTGGTAATTTTACTATAAATATATATTGTTGGTATTTTTTTTTTAATTTTATAAAATATATTGCTGGCATTTTTTACGATAAAAATGTATTTTCAGACTTTCATAATTTCATTTTTTTTTTTTTTTTTGAGGCGGGTGTTAGATATTTGTACGTTGACAGGTGCTAGGTGTACCGGGAAACAACAGCAATTAAGAGGTGGTTCCATACTCCTCAAAACTTCCCGAGCAGAGGCCCTCTGTCCGGATGTCAGAACTATAACTTATGATAGAGTGAGTAGGAAGTGTCTCCCACTGGAAACTGTTCAAATAGCTTGCGTTTGACCATATAAACAGGTATAAACGTAAACTAGATTTTTCCTCGGAAATGTAAAAACGTAAAACCTTGAAGTCTTTCCTGCTTGATCTATACATGGATTAATATTACAAGCAAAAATAAAATAACATTTTTTAAAGATTTTTTTGGAAAAGTAGGTGTCAAAGCGAAATATTATTGCAAGGTTAAGCCAAAGGTTAGCGAAGTGTCCAGAGTAAGTAGAGCTCTTGTTACCTTTTGCGAAAACCTTAGATGTGGAATTGAAAATTAATGAAGAGATGAAATCATCCATTGTGGTTTGGTACAGGGGAATATTTTTGTGATTTCTCTCCTCATTAACTGTTGTGACCAAGTAAATGGTTAAAGAATAAACAAAACAAGTGTTGAAAATATATCATATATTAAATAGTAAGTACAACAGAAGAACATTACACGACTAGTGAGTGTGTGTTGGTTGACCCAGCGTTCAATCTATTCGACTGTTAATATTTAACAGCCTCTCACGAGGGATGTATATGGCACAAGGCCGAGTTTACCGTGGATTCTCCTAATATTCCCTTAGACCACACATAAACGTGTTCAGGGCCTGTCTACCTTCCCGGACGAAACTTTGCCCTTCGGCAAAGCCTCGTCCGGGTTCCTCTCCGCTCAAGTCAGAGTGTTCGACAGGTGAACAATCTGGGCGACTGTTCCCCCGAGGCCTCTCCTACTAATATTATGGTAGGATCAAAGCCCCGAAATATGAGGCACTCAATTCGATTTCAGGTTCATTTATGTCAATGAATTACATTAAGGAAAACACTAACGTTTTAAAAAAGTTTAAAGATTAAAATTTAAAAAAAAAATAAATTAAATTAAAAAATTTCAAAATTAATTAAAAATTTAATGAAAAATTTCAAAATTAAAAATAATTAAAAATTAATTTTTAAAATTAATTAAATTTAAAAATTTAGAAATTAATAAAATATACGAAAATTATAAAAAATAGAATTGTTAAATATTTACATACGATAAATAATTTATGTAAAATAAATAATTTATATAAAATAATAAAAATTGGCATTGTTAAATGTTTACAGCTTTAATTTAAAAAATTAAGTTTTGAAAATTAATTTTAAAAATTAAAAAAAATAAATTAGAAGGCACACTGGCGTACACGTGTGAGGTCGCAAAGGGAATATCTTTAATGGAATTAATGTGCTATTAGCCTTGAATATATTACTGCCGTTGATACTAAATGGTTTGACAGTTAATGTTTTTAAAAGGGCCTCAATGCAGCATGAGCAAATGTTGTGCCTGTTGCAAAAATGAACGAGTTTAATTCACTAACCCTTACCCCCTGTCAGGACGTCTTTTTCTTCTCATTTATTCTCCAGTCACAAACAAAACAATATAGCAAAAATAAAATAATAACATATAATGGTATTGATTATGCTTCTTATCGTTTTAAGAGCTAAATATTTATATGAAATTCACCAGAAGGCGAAGAAAATTATAGAATCACAAATAGTCGATTACAACCTTTATTTCTGGAGGGGAACTGCGCCGACTCCAGAAATATTAAAAATATCTAAACAATTTCTGAAGGTTAAACTATTCTAAACGCTTCTATTTTAAACTTAATGCTTTTAGTGTTAAAAACACGATCAATTTGCTTCAGAATAACGCGGCATTCAGTGAGATATTATTTTATTTGTTTTTAATCATTTCACCCCAAGCAAGGCAAGAAAGCCACTAGTACATAAGGGGATTACAAAGAGTGAAAGCGAGAGAAAAGACTGGGTATAGAGTGATTGAGGAAAGGACAGAAAATGAACAGGTGTCAAGAAGTAGTCGATTGACGTTGCATTTCGATTTTTGAAGTTTGAAATTTTCAGGGAAGTAAGTAAACGAAAGGGTGTTCCACCGTCGAGAAGTGCGAGAAAAGAAACTGTTGGAATAGAAGTGGCGGTTACGTTTAATTATTTCAACAGTAAAAGGCTGAGACCCAGATGCCAATCTAGTAGCACGCTTAAATTGACGTACTCGGGGCACCAGGGGTAAAAAAAAAACAAAAAAAAAAAAAAACTCGTCAGAACCGTACCCATGAAAATATTTGTAGAAAAGACAGAGAGAAGCAACATCACGTCGGTGAGAAAGTGACTGAAATCGAGATGCCTGGTCAGGATCGATTATATTGCAGATCTTTTTTTTTGGATTTTGTCAAGAACCTCAAGATGCATAGCATGAGCACCAGACCAGATATGGCAACAGTATTCAATGCACGGATGAATTGTATAGTGATTGTATTCATTGAGAATAAACACTGCATTGTTGTCAAATTTTGTGCAGGATTTTGAACAATTTAAGCTCAATTGAAATGAATATAGTTGCGTGGATAAACTCGTAAAGTTATTCAGTCAAGTGCCATACATGATACACGCTTCGGTGATCAGGTCTCTTTCGATTCATAACTGACTAAGCAGAAGATTTTCCAGTAGTATGTTGCCGTTTCTTTTTGCGGTAGATGGGTTTCCTAGCAAAACTAAATCTAAACCTGCTATTCAGCTAATAGCCAAGTGGGTGGAGAAGAGGTGTATCCATCGCTTCTCTACCCACCCGGCTATAAATTAATCCAATAAATAAATAAATAAATAAATAAATGATCTCAGTAAATAATAAAACAAATTAACAAACCACGTACGTACAGATAAACACAAGAAAACGTAGTAATAACAACTAACAATAAAATAAATAGAAATAAATAAAACATAAATAGCTGAAAAAAAAAGCATTCGAATCCAGAATTTCCCCACTCAACAGCTCCTAGAATAATTTGAAACACAATCACCCATTAAGACAACAATTAGAATAATGCAATAAACTACCCACAATACCATACAATGAACTACCCACAATGCATCACTGGCCTGTATAATATAAATGTATGAATAGTCAAGCAGAAACACAATAATGATTGCGTTTAGCATGAAACAGTCTGTCGCCTCTGGGTATTGAATTTAATGTCAGCATTTAGTATTTACATACGCTCTGTCCCTGGTATTGATCATATTTTTATTTTTATTTTTATTTTTTTTTAAGCGTTTCACCCCAAGCAAGGCGGGAAGCCACCAGAACGCAAGGGGTTACAGAACATTTGGAGCAAGATCAGATAGGAGTAATAGAGGAAAGGATGAGGAGAAGGGTAGTGGATAGATCAAGGGAACTGGAGATGTCGATTGACATTACATTTGAATAGCTGGAGATTATAGCTCTCAGGGAAACTGGAATAGGTAAAGGAGTTCCACAGGCGAGAAGTGCGAGACATGAAGCTATTGGAGTAGAAGAGACGTCTACATTTAGTAGTTTCGACAGTGAAAGGGTGAGAGCGGGATGCCAGCCTCGTAGGGCGCTTGAATTCATGAAGTCTGGGAACCAGCGAATGCAGCTCCTCGGAGCAATTACCATGAAAGTATTTGTAAAAAAGACAGAGAGAGGCGATGGTGCGTCTGTGGGATAGCGACTGTAGACGAGATGCCAGATCAGGGCCTATTATATTGCATATCCGCCTCTGAAGCTTATCAAGAACCCCCGAGGCAAACAGAAGGGGCTCCAAACCATATATGGCAGCAATACTCCATGCAAGGTCGAATTGTTGATTTGTAGATCTGAAGGATCGATCCCGGGGAGAAAAAATTCCTGGCGCGGCACAGGGAGCCAATTTTCCTTGCGGTGGACGAAGCAATTGACTCAATCTCAGGTCAGCGGACAATATGAGACCGAGCAGCCGCAGAGAGGTGCTCTCGAGACGTTGAGCGTCACACATTCTAATGGAGGGCAGGGAAACAGTTCTCTGGTTTCTGTTTCCGACTGGTAGTTAGGAGCCCTAACTCTTGCGTAGCGTCATGAGCGGCCGCTCTGATCAACATTTGTATAATACCGGGGTATTTGTAGTGCCATGTCGCGCATGGAAAGGTGTCCCTGCAGTCACTAATCCACAAATAATTTGAAACACAATCTGCGTCAAGAGGATGGCTGCTGGGAAACTCTATATCCAGCAACAGGACTCTGTACCATGTCACATATATAAAAGAACCCACTCATGGCTATCAGGCAATTTCTGAGACCACATCATACTTACCATCTGGAACTAACTTCCCAGGCTACAACCCCCTTGATTATTATGTGTGGGGTGCAGTTGAGAGAGAGAGAGAGATCAATAAATCTATAGAGATTAACTCAAGGCAGGAATTATGGCAGATTTCACCAACTTAAACAAGGAGACAATCCAGAAGAGATGCGGGAGATTGCAAAATGGTCTTGAAGCTAATGTTGAAGCCAATCGTGATTTTATTGAATAGATTTACTCTTTAGTATTTCAAGATATTTTTTAGGCAATGTTACTAAACACAACGACAATATAAAATGAGATGACAGTGCTATTTTCATTTTCGCGTAATTTGGACGACAATTTATCCATCGCATAGTGTGAGTGAATATATATATATATATATATATATATATATATATATATATATATATATATATATATATACAGATAAATAGATTGACATGAACAAACTGAGATAGATAGATAGATAGATATTTACGCAAGGGTTTTTTTTTTAATTCCGGTGTTCTCATGCTTGATGTAACCACTTTCAAGTCACTCAAGTTGACGTCATATAAATATTACTAGTGTTTATATATTTATATATATATATATATATATATATATATATATATATATATATATATATATATATATATATATATATATATATATATATTATTCATTAAAAAGATGGAAAAAAAAACAAATGAAAATACAGGCAAAGTTCAGTATTTACATTAGTCGGACTATTGTCCTCATCTTTGTCACAACGTTTCGGCCGTTGTACGCTCCGGCCTTCTTCAGGTGGTTGGAATTTCGAACTGAACCCTTTATTTCGATCACTGGGGTAGACTGTTCTAATTCCACGTGCCATGTTTGATGGATGTCAGTTATCAGTTATCTCCTGCTAATTTTCCCTCTGAAAGTTCTCCACTGCCTTAACCAGGAATTGAACTCACCTTCTTTGGGTCTGTCACTGGATCTAACCAACGCCTTTATCCACTGTGCCATGTGTCCTTGAGGAGATCTGGGTATGAACTTCTGATTATTATAAACCTAATGTTTTTCAGCATCATTTTTACCAGTGCTCATATTGCAATTTTTGCTGTTATCATTGCATGTCTTTACCAGAGTTCATATTGCAACTTTGTTATCATTGCTTTTCTCTGGCACTCCTTATTAATGGTTCCCATATTGTATTTATTTCTATGCTTGGTCGGCTCAGGAGATTTTTTGTGGCCTAGCATATGTGCTGATTCCTTAAGTTTACGAATTTTCCAATGGTGTTCCCTGTCTATGATCTCAACATGATCCCACAGGGGGCGGTGATCTCCTTCTCTCTCCATATGTGGTCAGCCACGCCTGATTTTTACTTCCCCTCGCGTTACAGCTTTCTGGTGTTCTTGAAGCCTTACCTTGAGGGGCGGCCTGTCTCTCCTTTATATTCCTTTCCGCAGCTGCATGGGATAGCGTACACACAGTCTTTAGTCATGTTCCTCTCTATGGGGTCTCACTCGTGAGAGATACCTGCGAAGTGTTGTCACGCTTTTGAAGGTTGTCCTGATGTTATATGGACCGCAGATCCTTTGTATTTTCTCTGATAACCCCTTCACATAAGGCAGGCAGACTGTTTTCTGAGTGTTGTTGTCCTCCTCCTCCTCCTCCTCCTCTTGTACCCGCCTATCCCAGTTTTTGGGGACTGCTGCCATGTACCCAGGGTAGTTGTTGCGTTGTAGGGTACTACTTATACTGACCAATTCCTTATCTAACGTCTCTGGATCGCCACTTATGACTTTTGCTCGGTGTTGTAAGCATCGGACGATCCCTTTCTTTACGCTGTATGGATGGTGGGAGTTGAAATTGAGGTACTGTCCGGTGAATGTTGGTTTACGGTATACGGATGTCTTGAACCCATTCTCTGTTCGAGATATTAGTACATCCAGGAATGGGAGTGAGTTGTTACTCTCTTTCTCCATTGTGAACTGTATCGAAGGTCTTATTGAGTTCACATGGTCCAGAAGAACCTGGACTTCTTCCTGATGTGGCCAGATTATGAAAGTGTCATCTACGTACCGTAACCATATAGTTGGCTTTAGCGATATAGACTCTAATGCCATTTCTTCAAAGTATTCCATGTATATATTCGCCATTGCTGGTGATAATGGCGAGCCCATTGCTAAGCCCTCATCCTGTCGGTATATGTGAGATCCCATTCCGAAGTGTGTTGCTTGTGTACAGAAAGTCAACATCTCCATCAGATTATCTATTGGAATACTGGTCCGCTCCTCTAGGGAAGAGTCAGAGGTTAATCTATCTCTGGGACTGAGTCACCTCCTCCGTGGGTACCTTGGTGAACAGACTCACCACGTCCAAGCTCACCATCTGGTTGGATAGGATAACAGCATCTTTGATGTATTCGAACAGAGAATTTCAAGACATCCGATACCGTAAACCAACATTCACCGGACAGTACCCCACACTCTGTGACTCCACTCTTCCATACAGCGTAAAGAAAGGGATCGTCCGATGCTTACAACACCGAGCAAAAGTCGGTGAGTGGAGATCCAGAGACGTTAGGAGAAATTGTTCAGATAACATCCTATCCTACAACGCAAAAACCAATCCTACCCTGGGTACATGGCAGCAGTCCCCAAAAAACTGGGATAGGCGGGTACAAAGAGGAGGAGGAGGAGGAGGACAACAACACTCAGAAAACAGTCTGCCTGCCTTATGTGAAGGGATTATCAGAGAAAATACAAAGGATCTGCGGTCCATATAACATCAGGACAACCTTCAAAAGCGTGACAACACTTCGCAGGTATCTCTCACGAGTGAGACCCCCATAGAGAGGAAACATGACTAAAGACTGTGTGTACGCTATCCCATGCAGCTGCGGAAAGGAATATAAAGGAGAGACAGGCCGCCCCCTCAAGGTAAGGCTTCAAGAACACCAGAAAGCTGTAACGCGAGGGGAAGTAGAAAATCAGGCGTGGCTGACCACATATGGAGAGAGAAGGAGATCACCGCCCCTGTGGGATCATGTTGAGATCATAGACAGGGAACACCATTGGAAAATTCGTAAACTTAAGGAATCAGCACATATGCTAGGCCACAAAAATCTCCTGAGCCGACCAAGCATAGAAATAAATACAATATGGGAACCATTAATAAGGAGTGCCAGAGAAAAGCAATGATAACAAAGTTGCAATATGAACTCTGGTAAAGACATGCAATGATAACAGCAAAAATTGCAATATGAGCACTGGTAAAAATGATGCTGAAAAACATTAGGTTTATAATATTCAGAAGTTCATACCAAGATCTCCTCAAGGACACATGGCACAGTGGATAAAGGCGTTGGTTAGATCCAGTGACAGACCCAAAGAAGGTGAGTTCAATTCCTGGTTAAGGCAGTGGAGAACTTTCAGAGGGAAAATTAGCAGGAGATAACTGATAACTGACATCCGTCAAACATGGCACGTGAAATTAGAACAGTCTACCCCAGTGATCAAAATAAAGGGTTCAGTTCGAAATTCCAACCACCTGAAGAAGGCCGGAGCGTACAACGGCCGAAACGTTGTGACAAATATGGCGACAAAGATGAGGACAATAGTCCGACTAATGTAAATACTGTACATAATACCTCATCTCAGAAATATAGACAAACACAGACAAAGTTCATTTTCTCCATCAAGACATTCATTTCTGTAGTTCACTGCTACCAGCAAGCAGAAATACTTCTCCTGATGATGGCCATTTTGGTCGAAACTAGTCGAGGAATCTGAATGAAATAATAATAAAAACGAAAGAATATTAATCTACAACCCAGTGTGTCTGAAGATTTTATGTTTTTAATAATTTTTATTGTTCAATATATATATATATATATATATATATATATATATTGAAGTAATTAATATTATCTAAAAAATATCTATGAAAGGGGTACGGGTTATATAACGTCAGTGAGTAACTTGAAATTGTTTAAATCAAACGTGAGAACGACGTTCACGATGGTAACATTTACTCACGGAGCTTCGAGTCCGGCTACGCGTAAAGAGTTGCTCTCCTGGAGGTTAGCATTAGTCATACTGATGGCAGGTAGAAAATGTTCTCTAGGGTGATTAAATGAAAACGCTTTTTTTGGCGGGGGGGGGGGCGTTAAAGTTTCCAAGCCATTCTGTTTAAATTTCCCTTTTAGTAAGCAGAATTTCAAGTTACTGAACGAGTATATCATAAGTAACTAAATATTTTTGAATACACAGATCTGTCCGACCATTAGCTCAAATTCTGAATTTACAAACTTCAATTTATTCACATTCAAACGGCTCCTTCCTCTGCCCCCGGTCACTTTTCCACCTTCAAAACTCAGGAAAATAGATCCGGGAGACTTCCATTCTTACAACTTCATCGTCTCTTTCTTCCCGGTACCACACGTCTTGAAGGGTTTCCTCAGAAATTATACACAAAGGTGATTTATCATGTCTGTTCCTGTAGAGATATTGCTATTTCATTGTTGGCCATTGATTGCCCACCCTCTGCGTTCTGCTTCGATGTTAGAATCATCTATTCTCATATTCCGGATTGTTGTATTGTTGTCTTCGAACCTAAGGAATGTTGTTTTCCTGCGCCTCAAGGGTTCCGCTCGTTTTCTTTATATATGACCAATAGAAAATGTCCGGCTCAACAATATCCCTAACGCAAGTGTACGTTTGAAAAAGTTCTTAATGATTAACTTTAATGAAAATAAAAGTTTTGGAGGCCATTCATCATAGTTTAGGCATTCGATTTTACAGGTCATCTCAGATAAAATTATACTTCTTCTATATAGAAAATCATTTAAGGATACCGGCTCTCCTCATCTTCCTCTCCTACGCAAATCTGAGCATTGTTTCTCCATTTACTGTCTCTATTCATCATCATCATCCTTCGACCTCCCTATAGTTGGTCAGATTTCTATTGACAATCCCTTTCCACGCTGTTCAGTCCCGTAAGCTGTCCCCAGATCCCCAATGATCGACCACGGCTCTCCACCTATGGTGTCTGGGAAAGTCAATTTTCGCAAGAAGACACTTCTTCCAAAAGGATGCCAAATGAGTAAGGATGAGACGATTCCGCTCGGTGGCAGTGGCCAACAAACTGTAATCTTTTTTGTTTGAGCTTAAGAGAGGTTGGTCTCAGTTCTTCCGTAAATTGTGTTAAACGTTGCATGGGATCTTCAACTGATGATAAGGATTTTTCTAAGTAGATTTTTATATGTTCCATCCAGTTGTTTTTTCAAGACGAATGGATAATATAAACATTTCTGATCCATGCATTAGGATTGGTTCAGTCAATGTTCGAAAGGTTTGTACTTTTAAGAAGGATGGAAGGTTCAAGCGCCAAATCTGGTGAAGTTTGTTACACGCATTCCATGCAACTATCTCTATTCCTCCATGTTCAGCTATCCACTTACACAAGCCGAACATGTATATTACTTAATGTTCCCCGCACTCTCTTACCTTCAATATGTCCTGTAAATGTCAAATTCTCCAAGCTTCTTTCCTCATTATTCATGCCAGAAATTTTTAACAATATTTTTCTAAACCTAAGCGTTCCTATTTTCGTTACAACTTTCTAGTTGTTTACAAGAATTGTTTATGGTATTGACAGTATATTTCTGTAGAACCAAATCTTTGGGGCTTTAAGTCCTTTCTTCATCTATGAAACAGTTTTCCGTATTTTTAAGATGCCACCTCAAGTAATACGGTAACTAATTATATACTGAAGTGAAAGAATCTGTGATAAAAGCGGAGACAATAAAAAGAACAGGGTTCAATGAGACAGGAAATGTCCATTGAAGCTGCATTTAAATTTTTGAAGATTTTCGCTATCAGGAAAGCAAGAAGCCAGAAGAGTGTTCCACAAGCAAGAGGTGCGATAGAATAAACTATTATCATAAAATTTTCGGTGAGATCTGGCAATTTCAACTGTAAAATCATGGGACCTACCTGCCAATCTAGTACAGCATTTAAATTAGTGGAGTCGAGGTACCAAATCGGAACGGTCATCAGAACAATTGCCATGGAAATATTTATAGAAAATGCAAAGAGAACTTACGTTAAGGCGGATGGAAAACGACTGAAGCCGAGCCTCCAGATCAAAACGATGACATTGTAAATACGTCGTTGTGTTTTTCATCTTTGTATACATAACAAACCAGATGTGGCAGCAATATTCAATGCACGTACAAATGGTAGACCTATAAATATGTAAGATAGATTCTAGTGAGAAAAAAAATATCTCGCACCGCACAGCGAATTAACTTTTAAAACTATCTGCACACCTAACAAATGATTTTATGTAGTCGTTCCAGTGGAAAACGTTAGACCCAGTTGGCGCAATGACGCATTCTGTTGGATGCTAGCATCAGCCATGATGACGGAAAAAAAACAACAAAAAAAAAAACGCTCCCACAGACGATTAAGAGAGATCGATTTCGTGTTGGAGAAGTTAAACGTAACAAGATATTTCTTTTGCTCTAGTTAACAACAGATTGAAGGTGAGTTTTTAGATCAGCTGCCATTTTCTCCTTATCCAACCTGTCTAACCTATCATATAGGAGAAGTGATATTACATAATAGTCCAGTACTCTAATCTTTGTTACTAACAAAATTATTCTGTTTTTTAATACATTGTTCAGCTTTACGAAGACATCTTTCGTATTCCAATGTGTCTTCTTATTACCGTGACACACACTGCACATCTGTTATAAGACTTCCCGGAAATACATTTGAAATTGTTTAATTTTGACGTTTCCAGTTCGTAGTTAATTTATTCGGCTGTTCTTATATTGTTTAATATTCTTTCTGTTCTCGTTCTGAAGCTGTTAAAAATGCAGCGTCTTGATATTAGAATTGCATCTTCCATTAATAATGCCTGGCAAGAGACCTAGTTCTCTTACGACCAACCTGCTGTGAAGTTTAAATAAAGCTGATGAGACGATGCACCTTTCTGTTTTTGTATACCAACTTCATCTATATATATAATTCTCAAAATATGTGCGTATGTATATATATATGTATGTATGTGTGTTTGTGTGTGTGTGATCGGATGCTGTTTATGCATTTCCACAGTTTTCATTCGAATTCGATGATTTTTTTGTTTGATAGATAATTCTTCAGTGCTGGTTTTGAGTCCAAATTCGCTGAAAAAAATTACAACCTTGAAGGTGAAAAATCGAAAAAACTTTTTTTTTTTACACGAAAAAATCAAAGGCAAAATTTAAAAAAAAAAATCTGTACAAATCTTTAAATCTTTAATCTGTAAAAAACAGCGTACAATCAATTTAAAGAGTTGAAATCTAACGCAAAAGATTATTAAAAATATAAAAATAAATATTATAAATAAAAATTATCGTATTATTATTATGACGGTCTATGCAAAAGGTTCCTGCCTTGCAAGATTGAGTACGCAAAAAAGGGCCCCTTTCAGGGCCACCCTCATTTAGGGATGTGCCTCAGTTGCACCCAAATGTTGTTAGTAATATAGATTTTCGGGTGGGCTGACTTTAAACTTAAACTGCACCAACTGAACGGCAAAAATTCTCAGTAATGGTAGACTCTGTCGAAGACGGGTTATACTGCTAGTTTATTATACATCCTTGTACAGGCGTTTAGTGTCTGTTAAATATTTCAAATTTTTCTAATATCTTTCTCAAATAAATCATTTTTTAATATCAATTTTGGTATATCTTTGCGTCGGGCGTAATCAAATGATATTGCGTAGTTGGCGAATCAGGTTTATGTCTTTCTGAATTTTTATTTCAATTGCAACAAGAAGATTTCCTAGTAAGATAGGAGTAAATAGTTGTGGCATCAGCATGGATACCGAGTTGAGAATTGATGACATCAGGAAGGCCATTTTTGACAATTAGTAATAACGTAGGTCCAAGGATAGAGCCCTGGGGAACACCTGCATTTATGCGAAAATTGTTGGAATTTTTGGGTACCCTGGTGTACTAGTGAGCCAGCCAAAATGAGTTGACTCATTTTATAGTTCACCAATAGAAGGGTTAACCAATCAGAAGGCTCAAAATATTCAATGCGACGTGTATAAAGGCGGCCATGTTTTTCCCGAATATTCACTGCCAGCCTTTGATATCGAAGACTGAAGAATTACGGAACAGCTGCTGGTGGTATTGGCGATATAGTCAGATTCAGTAGAGTGTCTGACTCGTGAGTGTTAATCTTTAACGTTGTTTCATTGAACAGATTACGTACTGCGCTGTATTCTATATTCATAGACTATGGTGAACATGGTCAACAAAAATATCTAGAGGAGTGGCCATTCATAAAAACATTCATATCACAATTGGATAGAAAGATTGAATCAGTTTAAAATCTTGTTCAGAAATACCATAATCTTTCACCTTGGGAAGAAGACTAGTACGCCAAAGCCTGTCAAATGCCTTCGAGATATCCAAAGCAACAATCTGGGTTTCACCGTTCGTATGCAAAGCTTGATAGACTATTACAGCAATAATCTTTATCACACCAGCTGTTGAATCAGAGAAGCGAAAGTAATATTGCTTATCTGAAAGATGACCCTGTGATATGAGATGCTTGACCATTTCATAGTTAATTAGAGTCTCAAGTACGTTGCCAAAACTAAGTAGAAAGCTAATAGGATGATAGAAGAATCGAATGAATCGCCTGAGTTCTGAAAGCCCGGAACTGCAGGAGAGGATATCCAGCATGCAGGGAAGCATGAAGCAGCAAGGCATTTATTGTAGAGTTTAGCGAGAACAGGGGCCAGTTCTAGAGAACAATTCTTAAGGACTATTCTAGGGACACCATCAAGTCCACGTGCTTTGTGAGGAACCTGTGAGATGTAAGCAGAAATCCTATTACTCAATAGAGGCTAAGTTCTAAGCGTAAAGGCAAGGAAAGTTACCTCAGATGAGTCAAGAATACAATTTAAAGAGAATTTATGAGAAAAACATTATGCTTTTTCAGATGGTAGCACGACAAATTGAAAGAAGAGGGGAAGGATAGAAGATCTACTCTTTTTAACACACTATTACAGAGCCACCAGTAATCAATCTCTATCTCATTTTGTCTATCTATCTATCTATCTATCTATCTATCTATCTATCTCAATTTGTTTATCTGTTTACATATCTATCACAATTAGTTTATTACTTATCTGAATCTATCTATTTATCTATCTTAATTTGTTTCTTATCTATCTAAATTATTTATTTATTTATTTATCTATCACAATTTGTTTATTATCTATTTGAATCTATCTATCGCAATTTGTTTATCTATCTGTTTATATATCTATCACGATTTTTTTATTATCTATCTAAATTTGTTTATTATCTATCTAAATTTGTTTATCTATTTATCTATCACAATTGATTTGAATCTATTTGAATCTATCAATCTCTCTCAGTCTTTTCGTATCTATCTATCTATCTATCTATCTATCTATCTATTCTCCATAAGGCAGTCTTTTTCATGTTCAAAGGTATCTATTATATCCCACTCTTCTCCAATACGTAAATCCATTTCGCCTGTTGATAGCATGTGCGTTCAACATTCCGTGATTGTGCCAGTGCCTACGCATGCGTGTGAATCTGACATCACGAAACGCTGAATACGCATGCGTGCATTTCTTTTATCATTACTGATATCAATCTATAAATACATGTTTGTGCGTTTATTTCTTGAATACGCGGGCGTTAGCCAATCCATATCGCTGCCTTTTCTCGTTTATTTACCTTGGAATAAGTTCGTATTTTATCGCTCAGCATCTAAAATTTCTTTCGCAATAGGAGCAGCATTTTTTTCTATTCAATTCGTAGCTATAGATCATTTACGAGCGTCTTCCTAGTTTGATAATTCCATCTTCTCCTCCTATGTAAAGATGGACGATCGGGTAAATTAAAGAAAAGATATGAAGAAAACCATATATAATGCCATGAATTTGTTTACTAGTTGCCATGTGTATGGCATTTTTCGAGGTACACACCGGAAGAAAAATAGCTTATTAAAATTCTTACATTCCCCAACAAAATTACACGCATGCGGAAGTGCCTAATATTAAAATAATAATAATAACAATAACACCACCTGATATTCATCAAATGATATAATTCAACAAGACATTTTTTTAATGAAATGCGCACTATATATCGATAATTATTGCATCAAAACTATTGAAAAATGAAAAGATCGAGTCAGCCATTTGCGCCATTTGTCGCTGTCATGACCCAGAAGAAGTAGTCAACTGCTAGAAGTGAGTCAAGTGAATTCCACAATAAATCTCCAACTACAGGATATCTACCAACCGCCCCATGCGGTCAGATGTGGCACAAGACCGAATTTAATGTGGGGTATTCCAGCCCGTAGGCCTGGCCGAAAAATCTTCCGTAGACCCCGTAAAAACAGGGTCGCGTAGAGGCGAGACTTTGCCTTTCGACATAGCCTCGTCTGGGAATCCTCTCTGCCCGGAGGCAGAGAGATTGATTAGCACAGCTGGAGACGAATCTCCGACTGTAGACCAACATACAGTATTTACTACTGTATTTATGTGAATGGGGACAGACCCATTATTGTCCGTAGGTATGCTACAACAGTCTGTCGACATATAAAAAGATTAGCAGTATAACCCGTCTTTGACTAGGTCTTTCATTACTGGGAATTTTTGCCATTGAATTGGAGCAGTTTAAGTTTAAAGTCACCCATCCGAAAATCAATATTAGTAACAAAATGAGGCAACTGAGGCACTTCCCCAAATGGTATGGGGGGGGTAACAATTTGAATGGGGGTGTGACCCTGAAAAGGGAACTGTATAATAATAATAAATAATATTATTGTAATAATTTAAAGTATTTATTTTTATTAAAGTTTTTATGAAAGATATATATCCAAGAACAGATAGCAAATAGTAAAACGTTGATGAGAGTTATAATGGGCAGGAAGTAGTGGAGAGCCATTGTCGACAACAGTTTGGACTCAAAACTGGTCCAAGGGCTCCCACAACACAAGGGAACTATACAACACACATTGGCACACATTCAACTAATTGGTACGTGAGCCACATGAATTTAGACGTGATACTAGACTGGCAAGTAGGTTTAATTGTTTTACTGTTGAAGTAGGTGCACAGGTAACCATAAGTTCTATTCTAATAGTTTACGTTCTCGCATATCTCGCTTGTGGGTCTCTGTTCCGTTTTTAGCTTCCTTGAGACCTGTTATCTTCAATATAACATCAATCGCCATCTTCTCTCTTCCTGAATCCTGTTCCTTTATTCTCTTTTCTCCCAACTAAAGTTTTCTCATCCTCTTTCACTCTCAGTAACATCTTGTTTCTCAGTGGCATTATTGCCTTGTTTGGAGAGAAACAATTTTAAAAAAGATCTCGTTAAAATAGGCTATAATTTTAATTTAGCCATTCATTTCTACTTTGCCGGAATCAATAATAATAAAAACACAAACGACATTATTATTATTATTATTATTATTATTATTATTATTATTATTATTAATAGTAGTATTAATATTAGTATTATTATTAGTAGTAGTTTTCCTTTCTAATCAGTAGAATCGATGACCGGGTCATTATCCAAGATCTGATGTAAAACAAGATATATGCACAAATTGTGATGTTTTGTTTAATCAATTAACCACGAGAAAGGCAATAAAGCCTCTATGGCACAAGTGTTTACGCTCAATGAATATCGAATGTTTCCTTATAAGGTAACGCCTACGCTCACCATTAGCACTCATTATTATTTTTTTCTTAATTTTTTTTTTGTATGTTATCATTATTACTTTTAATTTTTATTTTTTAAGCATCCCCCCCCCAAGCAAGGCAGGGGTGCCACTGGTTCGCAGGGGGTGGGGTTGAAATAGAGTGAAGGTGATAGAAAATCGGTGTATAGGGGGAATGAGGAAAGGATAAAAATGAACGGGGTTCAAGACATCAGAAGGTGGTGATTCACGCTGCATTGAAACTTTTGAAGATTGTAGTTATCAGGGTTGCTAGTAAACGGAAGGGAGTTCCACAGGCGGATAATGCGAGAAAAGAAGCTGCGGAGTTGAAATGGCCGTTACATTTAACTATTTCAGCGGTAAAAGGGTGGGACCTAGATGCTAGTCTAGTAGTTGTGGCACCAGGGAAAAAAGCTCGACAGAACAGTTGTCATAAAAAAAAAATATTTGTAGAAAAGACAGAGGGAAGCCACGTCACGTCTGTGAGAAAGTGACTGAAGTCGAGAATCCAAGTCAGGATCGATTATATTGCAGATTCTTCTTTGGAATTTTGTTAAGAACAAAAAAAAAATAGATAAAAAGCGGGGACACGAGACCAGTTATGGCAACAGTACCCAATGCACGGACGAATGGTAGATTTGTAGATATGTAAGAATTATTATTCTTACGTTAAAAGGAATTATCGTAATCTATGTATAGGTGAAGTTAATCGGTACTAGATAATCTATCATGTCTCATATCACTCCTATAATTAATTAGCTCGAAACTACAAAAGAAAGGGAAGTAACTGAGATGAAACAACATTGTAAAACCCTAACCTAAGAAATAGTATTAGAAAATAATATAAAGATTGACCATAGGAGAATGACCGGTTAATGTGGGGTTGGTTACTTGTGGTAATGACACAGTGTTGAAGTGAACACAAAGAAAGCTACAAAAAATCCCACAGAAGGTAGGGAAGAAAAGCAAGAGGAAAAGATTAAACATCAACTGCAAGAAGACAGAATGCACGGTTGTTAGCATAAGAATAAACCCAAAGTGCGAATTTCAAATCGAAGATACCAGAATCAAACAAGTACAAAAATTTAAATATCGGGAAAGAGTTTTAACAAAGGACGAAAAGTGTGACACTGAAATCCGAAGGTGTATTGGGATGACCAAAGATGCCTTCAAAAAACTAAGTAAAGTATTAAGAAAATAGAAAAACTTCACTGCAAACAAGGAAAAGAATACTAAATTTTTACGTGATATCTGTCCTTCTGTATGGAAGTGAGTGCTGGGCAATCATCTCAGAGATGAAAAAGAAACTTGAAGCAACAGAAATGTGGTTCTACAGAAGGATTCTGAGGATGCCATAGATCGAACATGTGAAAAATAACAAAGTTTTGGAGAAAATAGAGACAAAAAGAAAACATATACTTAACATCAGGAAGAGAGAGTTAGGTTTTGGGGACATAATGAGGAAGGTCGACTTGGAAAATCTGATACTCACAAGACAGACCGAAGGCAGGTTATAAAAAGGAGACAACTAGATATAATATTATGTGACATGTGCTGTGTTGCATGTCATTTTTAGATTCTAGTGGAGTGAAATAAAACGAAAACGATTAAACCTCAACTGCAAGAAGACAGAATGCAGCGTTGTTAGCATAAATTTCAAATCGCAGATACCAAAATCAAACAAGTACGAAAATTTAAATATCGTGGAAGTCAAAGGACGAAAAGTGCGACACTGAAATTCGAAGGTGTATTGGGATGACCAAAGATGCCTTCAGAAAACTAAGCAAAGTACTAAGAAATAGAAAACTTTTGTTAGAAACAAGGAAAAGGGTGCTGAACTGCTACGTGATATCTGTCCTCGTGTATGGCGACGAGAGCTAGACGATCTTGAAGCAGCAGAAATACGATTCTACACAAGGATGTTGACAATATTCTGGACCGAACATGTGAGCAACGACAAATTTTTAGAGAAAATGGAAAATAAAAATGAAACTAATACTTAACATCAAGAAGAGACAGTTGAGATTTCCGGGGTTACATAACGAGGAAGTAAGGCTTGGAAAATCTGATACTCACGGGTCAGAAGCAACATATAACATACTTGAGTAAATCGATGGCGGAACCAGGCTTAGGAGAAATAAAAGAAAGACAAATTTTATTAAGTTACAGGAAGTTGTGGAGAGCAATGATCGCCTACCTCCTGAGGTGACAAGACACATAAAATGGATGCTTGTTATTGGTAAAATGAAGTGTAGTTGAGTCTAGTAGTCTATTTTAGAGAAATTTGAAAAATCGGTCATATTGACTCGAGGCTTCGAAATAGCTACATGTAAGATCTAAAAAAAAATCAGATTACATCGAAATGATAAAAATAACAAACGTATATATCAATATACTTTGTGCTATTTAAATTTTTAATCAGAATAAGGAGAGACATATCAAAAATTACTTTCTGAGAAAGAAAATATATTTTTGTATTAATTCGACTTGTAGTTTTGAAATCGCGAAATCAAAATATATTTCAGTGTTATTTGATTTTTAAATAAGAGCAAAGAGAAAGGTTGCAATAAAGATCGAATTGTAAAAATTGTTTTTTATTGTTGTCAGCTATAATTTAAAACGTTTTTTTTTTATGTCAGGCTTTTCTTCCCTCTAATTGAGTACATAGGATAAGCCATAATAGTATGTCTGCTGGGTGATCTTGATGTATTCCTAGAATATATCTAGAATGATAGTAGCAGATTTATGCCTTTAATTTCGTTTTCATTCTTTTCATGGGATGAAAATGTTTTTTTTTTATTTAATGGTGAGTCAATTTACAATATAGTGTGTTGAGGCAGAAATTATTTCTCTCACAGACGTTGTTTTTTTAATTTTCAGTATGTCGCAGAGAAAACGAATCTTAGGATGTTTTCTTTCAGAGCTACAATAAGAGAAAAAAATAAAAATTAATAGAGAGAAAAAAGAGGAATGATGAGAGAAAATAATAAAAAAAGAAAAAACGAACCAATGAAAGAAAAAAGAAAGAAAAAAGAAAGAAGAGAATAAAATAAAATGTGATGAAGTAAGAAAATAAGAAAAAGAAAGAAAGAAAATTAAAGAAAAGAAAGAAAAAAGGAATATTAGGACAAGAGAAAGAAAGAAAGAGAAAAAATATTAGAAGTAAGAGAGAAAAAATTAATAAAAACTCAAAAGGGAGAGAAAAACAGGAATTTCTACAAATGAAGGAAATATATATATATATATATATATATATATATATATATATAATATTCGTGGTAAATATACAAATACATATGTAATCATATATCTAAAATATATAAATATATATATACATACTTACATACACATACATATATATTTGTATAAAAAAAATATCCCAAGAGGATAGAATCCAGGTAGAATTCAATGTCCAGGACAGAGTAAGGATATAATAAAAAGGCTTAAACATTAATATTCCACTCTTTATAACTCCCCTCTTTAAAACTTCTCTCTGTTAAATTTTAATCCCCACTTCATCTTTAGACCTACCTGTTCTTCTGTTCTTCTCTCGTCTTTTAC
>CAHIKZ030005612.1:990000-1055000 GCA_903632075.3 Acanthosepion pharaonis
CTTTCGCTATATCAATGCGCCTTTAGAATTTAACCATCTGTACACACAGCTATAAATATTTTATTACGTTTTTTTTCTGAATTGCTAGTATTATTTGCAGTGAGACTGAATATTAATTCTTGCCTGCTTCAAATAATATTTTTAAAAAAATGTAATTATTACAAGCAATATGAAAGGCCTTTGCAGAAACCTCGCAAGTACTTCCGCTTCCGTTCCGCTGCACTTCTCAGAGAAAATCTCGCGGGAAATCAACGGCAATTCTACACGGATTCGTATTAATTTTTACACTTTTTGAACTTAAAAATAAACCTGATAAAATTACAACTAAATAAACAAATAAATGTAATTAAAAAATGAAAAACGCATTTCATTTTTGTAATTGCTTTCATATTTAAATTGAAATTCTGAAGTTTGGGACCTGACACAACTATAAATTGTTGCATATTCTCTACTACAACCTGTTGTTAGTATTCGAGCAGAGTCAAAATCGATAACATAATATACTGATTTTCAAAGCTGACCGGCTTTCCCCAACTAGGAGATTGTCGTAACACATTCATCTGATCCCTGTATTCAGTATTTTTTTTCTTATTCCAGCGTTGTTGTTTTTTTTCTCTTCAACTGATTACTTTAATAAGTCTAAAAAGTAAAGTCTTCCTTACTATTTTACCCAGAGCTTCGAGAAGAAGAGATGTAGGCTCGCCTTTCTCAAAAATATTATTCCGAAGTAAATAGTATCAAATGGAATCCATTTGACGATTCCATTTTTCGGCGAGGTTAACCATTACACCCGACGTTAAGAGGTGAAGTAATTTTCGATTATAAATATTGAATCCATTGCGCATCATTTGGGTTTGTCCTCAAAGTTGTTTTTGAGCAGGACATTAAATAATTTGGAAAAAATAATAAGTTTATCTGCACTGGTTTACGGTCACGTCACGTTGAATACTGGTTTCCGTACGAATACCGGAGTTAAGCAACGTCGATCCTCGTTAGTACCTAGATGGGTGACCGCTTGCGAATAACTGCTTATTGTTTTGCTTGGTATAATTTAGGCTTTTATTGTTTTAGACGAAGTTGTGACAAGTTTTATATTGAGTTATATTTTTCGATTTGTTAGTTTTTAGATTTATTCAGTCACATATGTGTCATGTTGTTTTCTTATCTTTGCCATCTCTTAAACGTATACTCTTAGAACATGGTATTTTTCTGGGATATGAACTAGTTTAAATGGTTCTTACAGTCTTCCAGAGAACTGAAGATTTTGTCCATGTTGTAGAGATCGAAAAGATAGGAGTAATAGGAATGGGAATGTTCAGGTAAGCACGTTGAGCATCATAACACATCCTAACCAACCGGTACCAATTTCTGACGGGTCTGCAATGAAACGTAAGTGACCTGGTACTGATAGATAACCATAATTTTCTGATGAGGGAATGTCGCTTGTTTTTTTCGTGATTATCCCGTCCACTTACAAACGGTAGATGTCTGAATACAGCGTTTAATTTTGCGGAAATCACTCGTAAGGCAAAATGCCTTTTCATTCGCATCAGATACACGGCATAACTCTTTTTGGCTTCACGCCCAATTTTGGATTGGTTAACGTCTGCAGATGCGAAAGTGGACCATTACTTGTTTTCTCGTTATACACGAAAACATCGAAGTGATTCATTTATCTAAGTGTTTACGTGGCTCATATGAGATCTGTAGAATATCTTAATGATCTCCCGTATCCCGGACCATTTCAATCGGTATTCCTATTTAGGCATCATTGTCAATAAATACACGCCTGCTGGGACGTTCTTCGCCTTCCAGATCAAAATCTGCACCAAGCGGGATGATTAACAACATTAGAGGATGGTCCTAAAGTCTTGTCACCCATACAAAATCGCAACAACTTCCACCACTTTCCGATTGGCCGCCCAGATATTCAGAGCTCACGTCTAGCGACAACTCTTTTTGGATTATCATCAAGAAGAGAGTTTCACATTGCCGATACTAGAATATCCATCAGTCTAAGGACGCTGTTCGGAGAGCCTTTACAACAATCAACAAAGCATAGCTTCATAAAATATCACACAGGACATGGCGCCGCACTATTTTGTGCCACGAAAATGATGTTTGTTCATACAGATCTTCTCGATTTATGACAGCATCAATGAAAGTGAATAAACTGAGTCCATCACATGGGCTTTGTATTACTGTATTACTTGTTCTTCAATTGTTTTTGGTGGGGAGGGGGAAGACTTTCACACCACCCTGTACCAAGGCCAAGAAATGGAAGATGTGTTTAATACTAAATAACAATACAAAACTGATCCCTCACTTTTTATCATCCTTTCATTTAAGTACCTAGAAGAATGTTTTGTAATTTCATCTATGAATCTACAGGGTGGTCCGAAAGTTTTGTCATCCTACATAATAATATTTTCTTTTTAAGATGGCTGATACGAAAATGATGCTATTCATACAGATCTTATCGATTTATGACAGCATCAATGAAAGTGAATAAACTGAGTCCATCACATGGGCTTTGTATTACTGTATTACTTGTTCTTCAATTGTTTTTGGTGGGGAGGGGGAAGACTTTCACACCACCCTGTACCAAGGCCAAGAAATGGAAGATGTGTTTAATACTAAATAACAATACAAAACTGATCCCTCACTTTTTATCATCCTTTCATTTAAGTACCTAGAAGAATGTTTTGTAATTTCATCTATGAATCTACAGGGTGGTCCGAAAGTTTTGTCATCCTACATAATAATATTTTCTTTTTAAGATGGCTGATACGAAAATGATGCTATTCATACAGATCTTATCGATGTGTGACAGCGTCAATTAAACTGAATAAACTGAATCCAATGCATGGGCTTTGTATTACTGTATTACTTGTTCTTCTATCGTTGTCATTACATTTTGGTAGACGGTGACAAGACTTTCGGACCACCGTGTTCTTTCAATTACACCATCATTTCCATAAACAGCGCCTATATTTTTACACTTTGTATTGGGTTATTTTTCATTTTCGAAAATAAATGACCGTAAAATAAGAAAAATTCAAGTTGTTTTCTTCAATGGCATTTTTAACGTAGAAACATAAAATTCAATATCTTCTTGAAAGATGCCATTTTTTTTTTTTCAGAAACTGCATGTTTGTCATAAATTTCAGTCACGTGTGAACCTAAATCAGGTATTCAAACGCCAACTATTGAAAAATGTTATTAAAGTTTTGTTTCCGAAATATATAATCCTCTGGCTGGAAAGCTGAAATGTAAACTATGTTAAAGGTATTATAATAAACGAAAAAGTTATTCAATTTGGCATTACTTACGTTCTTTTGATATAAAAAAAACTATCAAAGAACATAGCGAGCCGAGTTCAAATTCAGGACTCGCCTGTTGCATTCGATTTCGCACAAAAACCCATGCTAAAGTTATGAATCCGTTTGACGTACGATATATGTCTATTAGAGGTATTTCTCACTTCTTATGCACGCAATTCAGAGGCCATATTCGTTGCCTCGGAAGACATTCTTTTTAACCTAGCCGCACCTACTAGAGATTGTTCCTTCTTGACAAGCAAGGAAGCCAACTGTTTTAGCTAGATTTGTATCGCCACTATCACGGGATTTAATTGCTCGTTCAAATTTATCCTCACATGCCGTTTGAGCTTCTAATCTAACTAGATTGAGTCGACGACTATAATCAACAGCAAATGACCTAATTTTGGATTTTTTATTTATCCACCCACATAGTCACAACCATAGCCTGCGTCAGTTTCCGTGGTAGCATTAGTAGCTGGTCCTGGACATCTCGCTCGCTAAACAACGGTGCGGTTAATTTCTAATAGCCAGCCATCATAACCGTAGACTTATCCAAGTTTATACGAACGTGGACGAGCCTATGATCCGTATAAACTAGAGAATGAACACCTAAGAGCATTAAATCGACTCTCTTATCTAAGACTCGGTCGAGGTAACTAGAATGCACTTCCAAAGCCGAACTGTCCTTATTAGTCCAAGTCTATATTACGCCTTGAGCGTGCTCATTACGATACTTATCGACAAGATCAATCAAGTTCCGAAATGGCTTCACATCCGGGTTGCTAGAGAAATCGAAATCATTCCAGTTGATATGCTATGCCGTACTGTGTTTGAAATGACAATGAGCTCATGCTTGTTTTCTTCGTGGTGGTAATCATCTCAGGAATGTAATATTCAAATATTAAATAAAATATCGAACTCTTGTATATCATGTTATAAATATATTTGCTCTTCTGTGTCATTTTTATAATCCAAGATACTTGCATTTAATATATGTCGTATCATTAGTGGGCCCCTTGTGTTTCTACTGATAGCAGACAAGGAAAATAAATGATAAAATATTCTACAGAAGGTAGCGACGGAGAGTGAGAAGATGCGACTAAGCATAAACTACAAGAAGACAGAATGCATGGCCATCAGTAATAGGAGGAGCCCTAAATGCGATTTGCTGGTCGGGAACACTAGAATCAAGCAGACGCGGACGGTAAGTGCGTCATTGAGATCCGTAGATGTGTTGGGATGGCCAAGCACGCATTCCAAAAGATAGACAGAGTACTGCGAGACAGGGGGATTTCTTTGGTAACAAAGAAAAGAATACTGTGGTTTTACGTGACATCTGTGATTCTTTACGGCAGCGAATGTTGGACGATTTCCTCAAAGATGAAGAAGAGACGCAAAGCGACAGAGATGTGGTTCGACAGAAGGTTGCTAAGGATATCATGGACCGAGCATGTGAGCAGCGGTGAGGTCTTAGGGAGGATGCAAACAAGGAGGAGGCTTGTACTTAACATCAGGAAAAGGCAGCTGAAGTGTCTGGGGCGTATAATGAGGAAGAAAGGGCTGGAGAATCTGATACATGGTCTGGGGGGAGGAAGCAGAATGAAGGAACGTTGAGAGCTGCAATAGATAGAGGGAGGTGGAGAACCATGATCGCCTACGTCCTGAAAGGACATGGCACATACAAAGAAGAACATATTCAGCATGACATCTATTTTCTCAAGTTCTTCCGTTATTATGTTAAGTCTATTTGAAACTTCTGCTCCGGAGACAGCTACATAGAACAGATCACAAGAGAAACATCTCAATTAATTTCTATTTTTTATATTATTCTTAATAATAACAATATTATTAATTCATCATTGATTAAGTAATTCAATCAAATTACTATTTCCCATTTTTTAAATATTATTGTTTAATATTAAACAGAATATTTTGATTCATTTACATAATGCCATAATTTTTTCGGCTCCATTTGATAAATCTGCACTAATGCAAAATAGCAGATGACAACGATTCTTATTATAAACCTTGTAAGTTAATTACGACCGAATCCTGACAAGGAATTTCATCAATAAATATTCAACAGATTTATACAAAATTCATCGACAAAAACATTACTTATATAAAGAAATCGTTAAAGCTCGAATTAAATATAGATAACGCAGAAATATTAACATCTGATTTAAATCTGATTTTGTAAATACCATTTTTAGTAATATATATATATATATATATATATATATATATATATATATATATATATATATATATATCAAAAGCTGCTAAGACGTCGTACATTTTTTTGCTTCTGTTAATACGTGTAATTTTGGCACATTTAAGTTTTGTTACATTGTAAATACACATTTTTTTAGTTCGTATATTTTTATTTTATTTTATATTATCCGGTGAAGTAATGGATAGTGGCTCGGATTGAGGAATAGGAGAGCTGAGTTCGAATTCCAATCCAATCCATTCACTTACGTGCTAATACACTTGGGAAAGGTATGAATCCTATTCTTCTCCCCCAGCTATGAGTAAATAGCAGGGCAGACCTGGTGCTATAGACTTGGATGGCAACTGGTCTACCACAGAGAGAAATGGCGACCTATTGCGGGAAAAAAAAATCTGTAACGTGAGTCATGTATCACATAACTGATTGATGTTATTCCAGGAGACATCGTGGTATGTTGTTAGTTGTAGTAAGAATGTGATTATTATCGAATGTTTGAGTATATGATTGTGACAAGCTAAGTTAATCATAGCCATTACTTTGTCCAATATTTAATTCATTTTTAAAGATGGGTGTGTGATTTATTTTGTTCTCCTAGTGTAAAGAGGCGACACACAGACAAAATTTAGCCTTACACGAATTTATACAAGGTGATTGTGAATGTTTTCCTTTCCAAAACCTTCGGATATGCTATTCAGTCTCAAGGCAGAAAGGCTAATGTGTTTCCCAGAGTCGTATAAATCCCCTATTTGTTCATATATATAAACAACTCAATTATAAACAAAATACTCCGCAAATAAAATGTTTTTTTGTTTTTGTTTTTTTAATTTGTTATTTTATGACAAGGATTTTCACGGATTTGCGTACAAGAATAAATATTTATTTTTTACAGAGATTTTATTAATCAGAATTAAGCATGTTTGGGTTTTCTAAATAAATATTTTTTTTCAAGGAGGCAGATACAGATTTTCGACATGTAAATATACTAAGAACATCGAATTTGAGTTAAAAAGATTACATTGGATTTAAAATAGCTACTAAGAAGAATAAAACAAAAAAAAGAAGAATCGATTACCGCATATCATTCAAAAGAGTTGATCATTAAATCAAAAATCGATTTAAAGTATTTTTTTCTAATTTTATTCTCTTGTCCTCATCTGCTGTGCGCCATTGTATCGATTTTAGAATATTTGCCCATCAATCAGTAATCCTTAACGTCTCAATCGATTTATTGATCCGACAATAGGCTTGTCCAATTAAATCGAAACTTTATTTATTTCTTGATTTTATATTCAATGTAACGGGTATTTATTTTTGAACCGTCATACATAAACACACACACACACAAGCACACACACACACAAGCTTATATATATATATATATATATATATATATATATATATATATATATATATATGTGTGTGTGTGTGTGTGTATATATATATATATATATATATATATATATCCGAATACAGGGTTGGTATATATATATATATATATATATATATATATATATATATATATATATACACATACATACATACATACATATATATATATATATATATATATATATATATATATATATATATATATATATATATATATATATTGAGCAATAAAAAATATTAAAAAATTAAAATCTTGAGACACACTGGGTTGTAGATTAATATTCTTTCGTTTTTTTTTTTTATTATTGTTTCATTTAGATACCTCGACTAGTTTCGGCCAAAATGGCCATCATCAGGAGAAGAAATATTTCTGCTTGCTGATAGCAGTAAACTATAGAAATGAATGTCTTGATGGAGAAAATGAACTTTTGTCTGTAGTTTTCATTTGTTTTATTTTTTTATTTTTTAACGTGAATCTTTTAACATTCCTTGTGTTGGTCAAATAGTCTCTTTTAAGTTGTTATTTGTGATAAGAGCTGGATGGATCTATGCTTCTCTGAATTCCCTTGGTCAGTTTGACAGTTTTGTTGGTCCTGGAGAGGGGATGTGTATATACATAGTTTTTATCAGTCCTCGTATATATATATATATATATATATATATATATACGAGGACTGGTAAAAACTATGTTGGTACCGGTGGTATAAAAATAAAAATATAACACATATCAATTCGGCATATAATCTCCTTCTAAGTAATCCCCATTGGAAGCCACATATAATCAGTGTTGTTTCAATTGATGGAAACATAGGAAGAAGAGAAGTCGCAAGGGAGCATCACCTGGTAATATGGTGGTTGTCTGAACTAGGGAATGTTGTGCTCGACGATGAACAGCTGCACTAACTATAGCCACTGACGGAACCTCTGTGGTAAGATGAGACGTCCACAGTCTACACACTTTCCTTCCGTGCACTTCTCTAAACAATGAGTGAGAACGTTAAAACTTAGTGCGTATGCGTGACAGAAGCGGCCCCATTTAATGTCATTGGTGTCTCACCTCAGACTATGCCAGAACACATTTTTACCTTAGTTTAGCGACAGATAAACCAGGCGCCTGTTAGGCTTTAGATGGCCTCCCTGGTAACGAGCACTGGATCCCATTACCGGACCAGCTGCATCATGGTGGCAAACATGGGAGCTAGCCGCATGTCATTATATAAACACATTCTCAGTTTTATATTTTCCAGTGACACGAAGGGGAAAGGTTATATTGAATTAGGCAAGTTGGTTTAATGTGGCGTAGTTGACCATTTTTATCGCCCGAATCTATTTGCTTATCTATAAGTCGACCTTTTGTCCATGCTGTGAATGTTTTTGCCACATATGGCATGAAGCTCTTGCTTTATATTTGGACATTCTTAATAAAATGCAAAGAATCTACAATGCCATTTGTCACTTTCCCACCCCAGTCATATAGCTTCTATGTGTCTTTTCTATAAAGACTTTAATTATAATTCTTCCGATGAATTTTCCAGTGTTACAGAGAATTTTCCAGTGTTACAGAGAATGAGCAGTACGTGACATCTGTCCTCCTATACGGCAGCGAATGTTGGACGGTATCCTCAAAGATGAAGAAGAGGCGGCGGAGATATGATTCTACAGAAGGATGCTAAGGATATCATGGACCAATGATGTGAGCAACGATGAGGTCTTGGAGAGGATGAAAACAAGAAGAAAGCTTATGATTAACATAAGGAAGAAGCAGATGAAATTTCTGGGACTCGTAATGAGAAAGGGCGGCTTGGAGAATCTGATACTAACGGGACGAATAGAGGGGAAAAAGACGGAGGAAAGGAGTGCGTGGCATATATGGCGGGCTTGGGCAGGTGGATGGAGGAGCGTGGGCCGGGGAAGTTGGCAGAAACACAAAACCTGTTGAGAGCGACAAGGGATAAGGGAAAGGGGAGGGCCATGATCGCCTACGTCCTGAAAGAACACGGCACATAAAAAAATAGATTGGGGGTAAGACCTTATCATTTTACAGTTGAAATGGCTAGATGTAACCATAAGTTCTGTGCTAAAAGTTTCTTTTCTAGCACTTCCCGCTTGTGGTACACTCTTTTAGTTTCTTGCTTTTCACTCAAGTTTGATCTTCAAAAATATAAATACAATGTCCATTTTTGTCTTCTGAATACATAATTTCTGTTAATCTATAGTTTTCGGTTCTTAATAATGTTTTTCTTTTCTTATATTCTTTACCTCTCCGTAATAAACTGCGTCTTAGGGGCTTTGTAACCTTGCTTGTGCTGAAGTTATTAAAATAATGTTATTGAGAAAATATAACTCTTACAGAGAAACGCACACACGTATATATATATATATATATTAAAAAGAAGAGGGGTGCCGCAAACGTTTTTGGTTGTAATGTGGATTTATTGAGAAAAAATATTATACTTTGTTTTACATAATTTCACGACACGTGTTTCTGGTCTGGTCTCGCAACCGTCTTCAGGTGAAAGTTTAAATATCTGGATCTGTTTCTATTAAAATAGAAACAGATCCAAGAGCACATAGAGGTCACTAAAACATTAAAAGATTAAATGCCGATAACTACTCGCTGGACAAACCTTAATTGTTTTATGACCCTTCACGCAGAACTCTTCATTGACAATTCTAGAAAGAAAATTCGGATTGCCAACACACAAACAGAATGTCTCATATCGAGAATATTCCACATTGAACATGAAGAAAAATTAATTATTTTTAATAATATGTAAAAATCTCCACTTTCACCTGAAGACGGTTGCGAGACCAGACCAGAAACACGTGTCGTGAAATTATGTAAAACAAAGTATAATATTTTTTCTCAATAAATCCACATTACAACCAAAAACGTTTGCGGCACCCCTCTTCTTTTTAATATACATACTTTTCTCTCGTTGGAACCACTACAACATATTTCCTTTATATATATATATATATATATATAGGTTATGAAGAACTTGGTAATCCGTATGGGTAATCCCAAGGAGAATGAAATCCTGAGAGCTCAATGTAAATCCAGAGCTAATATTTTAAAGAAAAACAGACCACTTTAAGGTATCAATATAATAATTTATTTCGTTTCATTTCATTTTTGGAAGTGCTATCTGATGATCCGGCGTTCTTTAAAAGGACTATGGTGAAATAAATTATTATAATGATACCTTAAAGTGGTCTGTTTTTTTTCTTATATATATATATATATATATATATATATATATATATATATATATATATATATATATATATATTGCTATTTTCTCAATAACGCTTGCCTTCATTTCTGACCACTCACAATGATTTTCTGTTTGATTTCCAATGCATTTATGTAGAAAAATCATTAGCAATGTACTTACATTATACATATAATAACCTTGTTATGTCAGTAATGCTTTCCTTCTTTCCTGACTACAGACAATCCCTTTCTTCCTAATTACCAATGTATTCTTCCATTAAAACCATTAGCAATGCATTTACATTATACATATAATAGCTTTATACTGTCATATAATACTCCATGAACAATGACAATCATTTTTTTTTTCATTTGCAATCCATTGCTTTACTAAAATCATCAGCAATGCATTTACACTGCGCATATAATAGTTTTCTGTTAATAACGCTTGACTTCATTCCTGACTACAAAAAATGCATTTCGACCTGATTTTTAAAATGACAGATTGACAGCAGCATGTCGTTTGCAATGCTATTACTTTGTACATATACTAGCATACCTATAATAAAATTATCATCAATTCGTTCACATTATACATTTAACAGACATATGCTTTCATTAATATTAAATTGCTTACGACAATATCACGTTGAAATACCGGTTCTCGTACGATCACGGAAGTTAAGCAAAGTCGAGCCTGGTCAGTGCATAGATGGGTGGCCGCTTGGAAATATCACGTGTTGTACGCGTGGATATGAGAGCGGTATAAAAAGCTTACGGCCACATCACGTTGAAACAGTAGTTCTCGTACGATCACCGAAGTTAAGCAAAGTCGAGCCTGGTCAGTGCATACATGGGAATGCTGCGTGTTATAAGCATGGATGGGCGTAAGGTATAAAAGAATTACAGCAATATTACGTTAAAACAGCTGTTTTCGTACGATCACCGAAGTTAAGCAACGTTGGGCCTGGTCAGTACCTAGATGAATTGTCACTTGGGAATACCAAGTGCTGTAAGCTATATGGCTGATGTAATGGATAATGTCTCTAAATTTGTAAAAGGATTGTCAAGTTTCAATTTCAGCTGGGTGTTTTGTTATATTCACTTACGTCCAAATACCCTTTGGAAAGGTCTGAATCTACTGCTTCGCCCCCACCTATGGGGTAAATATTAGGAGCTGTATTATAATATCCCTTACAAGCCAAAAATACTTTATGGCTTTAAATAACCTGAAAAAGCTTGATAAGCCGTAAAAACACAAATCTATTCATATTAACTTTAATTCCAAACTACTAGCAATAACATTTTTACAGCTTTTGTAATGTGTTCTCCTTATTAAAAGCAATGAATGACATACGAAAAAAATCGAAGCATAAAACAGGTAGCATTGTTTTTTTTTTATTTGTCATTGGATAACCTTTTTTTTATTTTGTCTTTCGATAACCAACTATTAATCTGATATGTACTGTTGTATACCTTACAGGAAAGGAAGTTATCAATTCCTTTAAATTATACATATAACAGCACTATTCTCTCAGTAATAATCTTGTTAATGTCGGTCCATTTTAACTCACCTTTCTTTTTCTTGAATTTGAATGCACAACATGAAAACTGAGAGCCGAAATTTACTAAAATATATTTTAGCTGACATTTTGCCCAAACTGATTATTGAATTCGATTCTTTAATTATCGAACTTCCTATTTACCAAGCCATTTCCTTTATCATTTCCTATTATAATTAACATCAAGCAATGAACGAAAAAGATAAATGATATGAAAAGCAAAAACTTTGACTGGGTATTTTCAATTTATATTGACTGAACATTTCAGGATAATAGCTCACCACATCATCCTCTTCTTTAGAGTCTGTCTATATTTCTGAGATGAGGTATTATGTACAGTATTTACATTAGTCGGACTATCATCTTTGTCGCCATATTTGTTACAACGTTTCGGCCGTTGTACGCTCCGGCCTTCTTCAGGTGGTTGGAATTTCAAGGACACGTGGCACAGTGGATAAAGGCGTTGGTTAGATCCAGTGACAGACCCAAAGAAGGTGAGTTCAATTCCTGGTTAAGGCAGTGGAGAACTTTCAGAGGGAAAATTAGCAGGAGATAACTGAAAACTGACATCCATCAAACATGGCACGTGGAACTAGAACAGTCTACCCCAGTGATCGAAATAAAGGGTTCAGTTCGAAATTCCAACCACTTGAAGAAGGCCGGAGCGTACAACGGCCGAAACGTTGTGACAAATATGGCGACAAAGATGAGGACAATAGTCCGACTAATGTAAATACTGTATCCTCTTCTTTGTTATGTGTGAATTACCATGATTCATTTGGAAAGATAATGGATGTTATCTTCATTACGTTTTTCAATTCAAAGTCGTCCTTCGAGATTGGCTGTTTCCCAAGGCTAGAGAGCCTAGTCTACTCTAATATTTAATCCATAGCTGGAGGGGTAATGGCGTCGTGCCATAACCAAAGAGGTTAGTGCGAAAGTGAACGCAACAGACCCGTCCACTGGAATTTGAATACGACTTTGAGATTCAAATTTCTATGATGATAACCTTTACAATGCCCGTCCATACCATGTTCGAAGGCGTAAACCTTATATTTTCTGAGGCCGGAATATTTGTGCCATTCTGTACAATAATAATAATAATAATAATAATAATAATAATAATAATAATAATAAAATGGTCTTGACACCAAATGCAGATTCTGTGGTATATATCCGGAAACACTTGACCATCAAGGTTGAATAGTTTTAGTCACTACTGAAAATAAACCGTGGCATGATAGAGTGGGCTAATATCGGCACTGGAAAATGTGCAACTTTTACGAAAATAAAACTTCAAGAAATTGGTATGAACACCCCCTTGACCCAGTTAAAGTGATAAAATTTTTAACAGTTTTATGGGATTTTACAGTACACAAAAACAGAAAAAAAAACAAATAAAACCAATCGTATAGATATCGTGATCAAGGACCACAAAAACTCGTATCTTTGAAGATCTTCAAAAAAAAAATACAAGAATTTTGAAGTGGATGGCACATGAGAACATCAATAATTTTAGTCGTAGTTGGAGTCCTCGGAACGATTGGAAAAGGTTTCAATAGACAAATCGAAGGAAATCCTGGTAGCCCATGCCTGAAAGAAATAATAAAAAAAATGTACGGATAAGTACAACTCACACATTACGAAGAGCTTTATCCATGCAAAATGTGTGTGATCTTCAGAAGATGCCATGAAGCCATTTCTGATTTTAGGTCTCTGGTTGTGACCCAGAAGGAAATGTGTATACAGCATAAATCCAAGGAAATAATAATAATAATAATAATAATAATAAATTAAGTTGATAATTAGCAATGGCCTTGAAAAATTCATAATTTTTCTTTTTCAATTTTCTAATGAATTATAAAACATAGCAATGACTCTGTTTACTCGTTAACTATTTGATCTTAAGAGCTTTAACAAAATACTGCAATGGCAATCATAAATATGAATGCAGGTTGTTGCTTAAAGAAGTAAGAGGGTACAAATGAAAAGATTAAAAAATAACAAAGTTTTTTCCATTTCACTGAAGCAGACAATAAACACCGTGGGAGTGTTATCGACTCCGATACTTACCTTTCTTTCCCCCATTTTTTTTTCTTTAAACGGGGCAGCTTTTTTATTTATCTTTCGTTCTGTCTATCCTCTAAATCAAACAGCAATAGGCTATTGTTTATCTGAGCTCATGGCAAGATGTAACGTAAGCGATAACTAACTACCTAACGAACGAAAAACTGGAATTATAATATGGTGCTAATAATAATAATAATAATAATCAAAGCAAATCCCCAGACATCGTGATCAAAGACCACAAAAACAGAATGTATATTCTTACTGACATGGCAGTCCATTCAGATTGTAATGTATATTTGAAGATCTTCAAAAAGCTATCAAAATACAAGGAGCAAAAATGTGACACATGAAATCATCAATAATTCCAGATGTAGTTGGAAGCTTTTGGATTGACTGAAAAAGGGTCGGATAGATTCATTGAAGGGATTTCTGGTCGTCCATGCCTTAAAGAAATACAAAAGATTTGTACTCACAAGAACAACTCAAGCATTCCTTTATGTGCCATGCGTGATACACGCTTAGGCGATCATGTAGCTTTCGATACATGACTGACGAAGCAGAATTTTTTTCCCGCAATAGATTGCCATTTCTTTCTGTGTTAGACCAGTTGCCATCCAAGGCTATAGAACCCGGTCTGTCCTGCTATTTACCCATAGCTTGGGGTGGGGGAGAATAAGAGGATTCATACCTTTCCCAACGGTATTATCACGCAAGTGAATGTAATGGATCTGACTGGATTTCGAATTCGGCTCTCCGATTCCTCAAATCCAAGCCGATATCCATTACACCACCGTACGAAAACTTTATATATGTAAAATGTGTGTGATCTATGGGTATTTTTACAAATATGATCAGTGGAAAATGTCATGAAGCTATTTCTGATCTAAGGTTTTTGGTTGGGACCCGGAAGGAAATGTGCATACAACAGAAATTAAAGGAAATAATAATAACGATGATAAATTAATTATTTAACGTATTCGTTTAATAAATATTACATGTATTATAACAGGTTGAATAAACAGATTGTAACTGAATCATTAGCGGCCATGTTTGTGTAGATTGAGTCGGTAATTTTGACTACGTCTTTATGAAAGCAAGAGTTAATTAACAAAAGACCTGTGACCCAATCGTGTGTTTGAAATTAACGTTTGAGAAAACAGAATAGACGCCATAAAATTTGGGTTGATACAAATTGCTATTAATGCAAGTGGAATCGACTTCTAACCACACGAAATCATTTTCAGTTGAAAGTCTTTCAAGTGGATGCCATTTCTCTTGTTTTCTCTCGTGTTTACAAATATGCAAGCACAAGATAATAACGGAGAACGCTTACAATTACACAAAAGACTGTTCTTCACTTGGTCTCTCATTCTTCCGTCACGTACGCTGTCTAGTCTTTTACCATTGTTTTCTTTCGTCTTTCACTTTCTATCTCTTTTAGTTCTTTGATTTTATTAGCTCTTTCTCTCTCCATTCTCGTTCTACAGTGGTGTTTTCCCTCCTCTCAAATAAGTCATACCTTTCCTTCTCTTTCTCTCCTCCCCTTTTTCTCTCCTTGTGCTTGAATTGAGGCACTGATAAAAGAGCTTCGTTCTGGCAAATAGACACTTCCGTTTCTGATTGTTAAGCTCTTAATTAGCCATAAGAAAATGGCGCAACCAGCAGAGCATGCGCAGAATGCGTATTGGACAATGAATACGGACAATTTAGATACGCAACCATTCGAACAATACAGAAGATAGAAAAGAAAGACAATTATGATTTTGCTGATGGCTCAAAAGGGTCGGAATAGAAAAAAAAATACGGCTGCAAATAAACAAATGTAAGAAAAAAAATATTATCACTATTATATAAAAAAAAAAAAAACAACTCACAGAAAGGCAGAAAACCAGGAATAGCTAACCTTCAAGCTAAAGATACCCAACGCAATAACAAATTTTAGTAATACACGAAATCTCAGTAATATTTTATACCCTTCATTACACAATGCCGCTGCAATTTTACAAGCAGATGTGCGGATAATCAGATGTGAATATCCAATTTAAACTCCTAGCCAAGTATATGAATGGCAATGTTCATCGAATTAAATAATTCATCAATGATAATTATATGGGGGAGGATTACCATAATGTAGTCTTCCAAGACACCGCTATGTGGCGGTGTTGAAGGACAATAAAAGAAGGGACATAATCTTCATTCTCTCTTTTTAAACTATCATGCGGTAGGTAGAAGCTTTAAAAAGACGCTCGTTCCCAATGGGCATAATACCTTTCCCCTGGGCGACTGAACTTTCACACACACACACACACACACATATATATATATATATATATATATATATATATATATATATATATATGTAAGCAAATATATGGATATAGATCCGACAGTATGAAGAAAATATACTGAAAAAACAAACAAAAAATCCTAATATGCGATTATGCTGTTTTAATGTTTAAAGTCAACGTCGGACGTTGAATTGTATATGGTCTATGTTAAATAAGTTTTATGAATAGGTCCTGAAGATGGTCTATTAGACCGAAACGTCCGACGTTGACATTAAACATTAAAACAGCATAATCGCATATTAGAATTTTTGTTTGTTTTTCAGTATATTTTTTTTATATATATATATATATATATATATATATATATATATATATATATATATATATATATATATATATACCCAAACATACACACACCCAAAAACTTCCTAATATTTAAGTTTTAATGTTTTTCCATTCCGTTTCAGCCGTGTTCACAGTATATTTTCCTTATGTTTTATTCATTTATTAGTTATATGAAAATTACATGAATTATCACATTGGCATGTAAAAGCTTTGGTTTTTCACTGCTTTTGCTTGAGCCAGTAACAGATAGAAGCACTCCGTCTACGCGTCGGAACGCTTCAGGACACTGGCGATCATGACTCTTCACAACTTCCTATCTCGTTTGGATTTTAGCAGTATATCTTCATTTGCTAAAGCTCCCGCCTCCACCCCTCTCCGCCATCCATTCAAATAATCTCGTCATATAAATGGCTCGTTGCCTTCCCCTGTCTCTCTTGCCCTCATATGCTACGTGAGGGTTAAATTTTCCAAGCCCTCCTTCCTCATTATGTGCCCAAGTAAATTCTGTTGTCTTTTCCTGATTCGGATTAAAAAACTTCATTTTGTTGCCATTTTCTTTAAGACTTCTTCTTTGCTTACTCGTTCCAGTGGCTTGCAAAAGTCTACACCTGCTTTGAAAATTTATATATTTTGTATAATTTAACAGGGAACAACACATTTTTTCAAATCCAATGATTGTTAAATAATAAGCAAATTCATCACACTTTCCTTTAATAGAAAAATTACATTTTAAAAATTTCACACTGATTCTTAAAATCATATAACTTAGAAGAATATCTTTGCAAAAGTCTACCCCCCACCAACAGATATACTGTGTTATCACATAGTTTATCATTGATGTCTACAATCCAGAACAATCAAAAGTGGCATGTACGTTCTACCATAGAAAAGAAACTTGGTCAGTCTATTATTTTGCTATATAAGGTGATTTAACTGCCTACAAAATCATCCACCACATTGTTTGTTGGTATGTTGGTCTTTGGACTCTGACTGTAAACAAAAGGTGTCCATCTCGGAAAAGAAAATGGGCAAGCCTCTGTCTCAGGAACTTAAAAACCTTATTATTCAAACGTACAATGAAAATAATGGCTATAAAATGATTGCAAAATCTTTAGAATTGCCCCTAAGCATTGTTAAATCTGTAGTTAAGAAGTGATTAGTGCACAAGACCACTGCTACCTTACCAAGATCTGGGAGACAGAGCAAACTTACCAGAAGAGCAAAATCAAAACTGGTCCGGGAGGCAACCTCCAACCCTAGTGTAACACTGGAAGAGTTGAAAGCTTCAGTTTCCAGTACTGGGACAGATGTCCATGCATGTACAATTTCCAGAGTATTGCACTGATCTGGCTTGCATGGGAGGGTAGCTAGAAAAAAGCCCCTTCTGAAGCCTATGCAAAAGCAAGCTAGGCTAAACTTCGTCAAAAGTCACATGCCATGACCATATGGCGAAAGATTTTGTGGTCAGATGAGACCAGAGTCGAGTTCTTTGTAAAAAATACGAAACGCTACGTTTGGCGAAAAAAATGCACTGCTCACCAACCTCATTACACCGTCCCCACTGTAAAGCATGGCGGTGACTCGATCATGCTTTGGCGCTGTTTTTCAGTTGCAGGGCCTGGAGAGCTGGTAACCATCCAAGGTGTCATGGGCAGTGTCTGCTAGTCTGCTAGAGCTCTGCGCTTGGGTCGCAATTTCAAGTTTTAACAAGATAACGATCCCAAGCTTGTGTCAAAAAGTACTAAAGCTTGGTTTGCTAGCAAGAAAATCACAGTTTTGGAGTGGCCCAGCCAGTCTCCAGACCTCAATCCCATAGGAAATCTATGGCGAGATCTAAAACACCGACGTTCCACATCTAATCTGACACAGCTCGAGAAGTTCTGTCATGAAGAATGGCGAAAACTGTTAGTAGACCACAGCAGCAAGCTACCCGAGGCTTCTGCAGGCTGTAATTGACGCAGCAGGATCATCCATAAGATATTAGCTGAAGACATTCCAAAAGGGGGTGTAGACTTTTGTATAGACATTTTTCAAAATTACCTTTTTTTAAGAATCAGTTTTAAATTTTTCAAATGTATTTTGTGTATTAAATAAAAGTGTGATAGATCTGCTTATTAAAACAAATTATTGGAGCTTAAAATATTAATTGTTCCTATCAAAATACATCCAGTTTTCAAGTGGGTGTAGATTTTTGCTAAGCACTGTACATTCAGGGAATTCTCAGTATCCCTCTGTAGAACCACATTTCTGCTGACTCTATTTTTTTTCCTTCGTCCGTCGTGAGAATGCCCAGCATTTATTGCCATTTAAGATAACGGATAACACACAGCAATCTAACGTTCTTTTCTTTGTTTTTTTTTTGGTATTTTTTTTGTTCCGTTGCCCAGCACCTTGTGTAGCTTTTGAATTGCTTAGATTCTTTATTTGTTCCCTGTAAAAGAAAACGCATAGGTTGAAGACTTTCAACTGCGGAAAACAACTAAAATGATTTGCACATGTTACTCGAACAGAGAATAGTTATAATGAAGATGTTGACTTTTCACAAAAAAGCGAAAGTTTAGGAAGGAAAATCCCCCATCAATACTGGAAAGATCAATAACAGTTAGATATTTAGCTGTCCACCCCCCACGTGGGGTCGCATGTGGCACAAGGCCGTGTTTTACGTGGTCACCCGAGCCCGTAGGCCCGGCCAAAAATATAGCCTTCGACTCGCCTAGGCGAGTTCGAGAGCTGTCATAACCTCCCCAAACGAAACCTTGCCCTTCGGCAAAGCTTCGTCCGGGTTCCTCTCTGCTAATGCAGAGCGTTAGACAGGCGGCGGTTGCTGTAAGTTTAAGATCAATAACAGTTACTGGGCTTGAGTTTAGTTTGGTTTAGTTTGCTTAAAGGCGAAGAATGGAATTAATTTTTTCCTATGCTTATGTTTAATCATTGTCTTTCGTATGTAGTAGTGATCCAAATTCACCAGATAAAGGTTACAAGACCCGAAACATGTATAACAAAATATGCAAAATAAAGTATAATAAAGAGGTATAAATAAATATCTTCTATCCGGGATTAGTTCGCATACCCCTTTAATAGGACAGAAACATATTTTTATTCAATAGTCAATCGACAATATCTCTGCGCCTGACAAATTAAAAGCAAAAACTAAAATTCTCTTGATAATGTTAAAGGGATATTACAATACGACGTTTATTCACATTCGCTTGTAAACGAAAATATCCAGCTTATCAATAAATAAAAGATCGGAAAACATTTTCAATTAATTCAGTAATTCAGAGTTTAAAAACTGAAAGAAAATAAAATTAGCTGAAAAGGTACACTCACCATCCCATAATAGTTGTTATATGAAGTAAATGAAATTTGTTTCGAAATAATTTGAATATTTGCGAATAAAACAATTTAAACGGTAATCGTACATGAACAGAGAATTTGCACTCCACGGCAAGATGAGATGATTATTATTATTATTATTATTATTATTATTATTATTATCATCATCATCATTCGATTTCTGCTATGGACACACTACCTACCAAGTCTGCGGAAAGACCTAAGGCAGGTCGTGGTGTGTTGTTATGGCCACATTTCATGTTAATTTTTTTTTTTTTTTATCTCCGATGAAGTTGCTAGCGTTACATAGACAAAGTTCTCCTTAGTGTGTGTGTGCTGTACTTAATAAGACAATTTTCTGTATGTCTCTTAAGCTGGGGTTTCAGGGATTCTTTCAATGTGTTGTTTTGTTCCATTTTTTATAATTCCAAGTGCACCTATTACCACTGGTATTATTCTTGTTTTCAATTTCCACATTTTTTCTATTTCAATTTCCAGGTCTTTGTAAATTATTATTATTATTATTATTATTATTATTATTATTATTATTATATTTCCTTTGATTTCTGGTGTGTACACATTTCGTTCCAGGTCCCGCTCGGAGACCGAAGGTTAGAAATAGCATCATGACATTTTCCACTGACACACAAAAATATTATTGTTGTTGTTGTTGTTGTTGTTGTTATTATTATTAACATTATTATTATTACTATTATTATTATTATTATTATTATTATTATTATTATTATTTCCTTGGATTTCTGTCGTATACAAATATAATCTCGGATCAAAAATAGATCCATGACATTTTCCACAGTAAAAAAAAGAAAAAAAAAACATCACACCCATTTTACATCGATAAAGCTAAGCTTCTCGTAATGTGTGAGTTGTACTTGTGAGTACAACTTTTTGCATTTCTTTTAGGCATTGGCTACTAAGAATTCGTTCAGTCAGTCTATCGAAACCTTTTACAGGCAATCAGAGGACTCCAAATAAAATTAAAATTTTTATGTCCTCATTTGCTAAATATTATTATTATTATTATTATTATTGACCGGCATTTGTTTTATATTTACATACCCAACCATAACCAATGACGTAAGGCAAGTGAAGTATATGATTTTTTGTTCTTTCCATTTAATTTAATAAAATATACCTATTAAAATACTTAAATGGATAAAGCACTTCACAGGATATAGAATGCGCTTGTTAGAACAATTTTGGAGATTTCTTGCAAGGATTATGTAGTAAGAACGATGTTGATTTGTTATTGAGTTCCTGTTTTATCCAAAATATGTTTGGTCTTAAAATAACATACAAAGGCTTAAAGAACAAATCAACGTAAGTATATCAAATATATTAACGGACCATTCAGAAAAAAAGGAAGTCGGAAATGATCAATGGAACATACCATATCCCAAGATGCATTATCTAAATTCCAGCCACTCAACTCTTGATTAGATCACCAGTATTTGAACATGTTTTGGGGGAAAAAAGATGGAGAAATATGCGTAGGAATAAGTTTAAATTATGATCATACTGTTTAGACTAGATGATTAGAAGCCAAAATATGTACATACTATAAAAAATGTACAAATATTTATTAGAGGAATAAAATCAAGCAAAAGAATTGTGGTTCTACAGAAGGATGCTGAGAATACTATGGACCGAACATGTGAGTAACGTCGAATTTCTAGAGACAATGAGCACAGAAAGGAAACATATTGAAAATTATTAAAGTTGAAATTTCCAGGGCACATAATGAGGAAAGAGGGCTTGGAAAATTTGATACTCAGAGGACAATTTGACGGTAAGATAGACATAACCTACCTAGTTAGCTTGAGTGAATGGATGGTGGAGCAGGGTTTGGGAGAAATGGTAAACAGGATACTGTGAAGTGCCACGATCGCCAACGTCCTGAAGGGATTCGACACATAGAAGAAGATACCATCTCCTGCAGTGAAATATATTTTATTTAATGAATATGAATTATTTTGTATAATAATAGATTTGAAGCATTTGTTTGCTTTAGAGTTGCGTCTTCACCTATAAAAAATTGTTCAAAAAAAAAAAAAAAATCATGAAATTTACGTAGCCAAAAACACATAGAAATATCGTTCAGTATTGTTATGTACAAATATAAGTGCGTACATAAGCTTTTATGGCTATGGCAATGACACTTTTAAGAATTTATGAAAATGGACCTAGATCAATTTTAAATCATCTGTTTCCCATTTCTAGATTGTCATCGACAAAAATGTCATTTACCGTCAACATCTTATTTAAAAAAAAATCTTTTGATATAACATCATGGTTAAGTTAATCAGCTAACTTGGTTGACCATTAAAAGTGAGTTCGATATTCAGTGAGTTCTTTTTAATCATTTAAAAACAAACATAAGGTTAGAATAGTATTTACATTACTATTGTCCTCATCTTTGTCGCCATATTTGTCACAACGTTTCGGCCGTTGAACGCTCCGGCCTTCTTCAGGTAGTTGGAATTTCGAACTGAAACCTTTATTTCGATCACTATGGTAGACTGTTCTAGTTCCACGTGCCATGTTTGATGGATGTCAGTTATCAGTTATCTCCTGCTAATTTTCCCTCTGAAAGTTCTCCACTGCCTTAACCGGGTATGTCACTGGATCTAACCAACGCCTTTATCCACTGTGCCATGTGTCCTCGAGGACATCTCGGTATGAACTTCTGGGTATTATAAACCTAATGTTTTCAGCAACCGTTTTTTACCGGTGCTCATATTGCAATTTTGCTGTTATCATTGCATGCCTTTACCAGAGTTCATATTGCAACTTTGTTATCATTGCTTTTCTCTGGCACTCCTTATTACTGGTTCCCATATTGTGTTTATTTCTATGCTTAGTCGACTCAGGAGATTTTTGTGGCCTAGCATATGTGCTGATTCCTTAAGTTTACGAATTTTCCAATGGTGTTCTCTGTCTATGATATCAACCTGATCCCACAGGGGAAGGTGATCTCCCTTCTCTCTCCATATGTGATCAGAGAGATAGAATTCAGGGTGTTTTTTTTAAATCAGTTTACCCAAAGCAAGGCGATACAGCCACTAAGACTCAAGGGGTTACTGAGTGTGAAAGAATACGAGAAAAAGAGAAACATCATTAAAGAAAGATAATAAAAGAACAAGAAGAAGATGAAGATTTACATTGTATTTAGATTTTTGAAGATTGTAATTGACAGAAAGGCAAGAATCTGAAAGAGAATTCAGCAAAAGAGAATCGCGAAAGAAGAAACTATTAGAATGGAACTTACGGTTACAGTAGTAAAATGATAAGACACAGCTGAATGTACGTACTACACAAAAATCATGACGCCAAGGAAAATTTAGATGAGCTATGTAACAGCGATTGGAAAGTGAATGAAAGCAAGTTGCCAAATTAGTACCGGTAATATTGCAAATCGTTCTTTGGGTTTTTTTCAAGAATCCCTAGATACATAGTTGAAGCTCCAGATGAGATTTGGCTGTAATGTTCGATACAAGGACGAATCGTTTTTGCAAGATAAATTCGGGTGTGAGAAATTGTCTTGCACAACACAGTGAATCAAACGGCGCTCCATACTTCTTGTCTTGTACCAGAGGAATCCATTCTAAGAAAATGACGACGATTTATACCCAGGAGAGTATTCAATGTCTCAGCATAATCGGAATCTACCGAAGAAAATCAAGATTTTTGTGATGAAAGTCAAATTCGTTTTCTTTCAAGACGGATCTGAACGAGGACAGCGTTGATGTGAGCAATTGTTTCTTTGGATTCAAAATCAAATGTTCCTTGGCAAGGAAGATGACGTGTGATTTCGCTGCATGACAAAGTCTCTTCTCTTGTTGCAAATGCATCTTAGCAAATGTCTTGTCATGGGATGGGGTCCAATTCACCAGACCTGTCACGTTCAGATTGTCATTTGTCTTACTCTATGCAGCTCGTCAATTCAGCCGTATATCAGATTCAAAACATTGAATAGCTTGTCGTCAACAACTCATAGAGTGAAAAGAAAAAAACGTTTTTTTATAATAGGCAACACAGATTGATCAATGTGATATAAATATAAATATATTATAACTGAATAACGACGTTATAAATTTATATGGATAAAAGTTTTTTTATCCAAAATATATGTTGAATATTTGTCTCGATTAAATCTCACCATTGTCAATTTGTTGGCCTCGGCTAGCGACCCCAGCTTGCGGCACATTTGCAATGTGCCTGAAAATCATACTAGGTGTTAACTGAAGACATATTGGTGAAATTGGGTAGAAGAAACCGTTCGGACGACGTCGATAGCTGTGCTAGCACGAAGTCACAAGCCATCGTGACCGAGGGTTTAAGTGTGCCTACTTTGTTAAAACAATTGCTATCAACAGATTATGCGCTTTCTCTCCCTACATGTAGCTTTTAATCTGCTTAGTAAATCGTTATAGTATTGTGTCTATTATGTTACTGAGTTTGCTAGTTGGACAGTCTGACCCTGCTACTATGCGTCTGAATGGAAGGTCACTGGGATTTGGGATGCTAATATATTCAGATTTTTGTTTCTGGATAGCTGCTTTTATTTCACTCGATTATTGGTAATCCGCATAAATTTGCTTGTTTTTGGTACAGAGTTTATTAGGAAATACTTTTCTTTTTTTTGTTGATAATTTATTTTGAGTTTCGTAATTTTCGATATAATGTTTTTGTCAATGTTGGTGTCGATTAATTTGTAGTTGTACCTATCCCCTTAGTGTTTTCAGGATTTTTGTTTTATAGTACGTTTTTTTCATGATCACTATAGCGCTGCTTTTATCTGCTTTTTTTTTTTTAATAATTATATTATTATTTCTTTGGATGCACTCTAAGGCTAGTCTTTCTCTGTATGTAACGTTGTTGAATGGTTTGTTTTTTTTCTTGGAGGTTGAGGTACCAGAGTTTTTCAAAAAATATATTTAGCACATTGGTATTATTATTTTTGTTTTGGGGAATAAATTGGATTTGTTTTTATTACTAATGACTCATCTGTAATATTATCATTATTATTAAATATTTCTTTTAGTCTGATGCAAGTTTCGTTGAAAAGTACTGTAAAGGCGATGTAGCTGAACATTTTATATAATTTTTCATGTGTTCCTATAACTTTTTATTTCAGGACATAAATTATATAAAAATTACCCGAGTCTTTCCAAGTGTTCTCGGTTATACCCTTAAACATTTTCAAGGATGAATTTTATTTTACTTTTAACTTTTATCTAGAGTTACATGAGTTATAGGAAATCTTTTATTTTCCAAACACGGTCAGCAAATTGTAGTCGTATTCATAGCTGATAGTACTGTATGTTGGCTTTTTCATTTTTTATTAATAATGCTTCCGTTATTTTTAAACTATTTGTGCAGGTGATTGATATTATTATATTTGTATTATCAACGAGTATTTTACGTATAGAATTTGGTAAATATCCATGTGTATTTAAATGAGACCTAATTGAGCTATGGTCAGAGAGATATAATGCGAGTCATATTGTTAAATACGTTGCCGTATATCCAACATAATTATGTACAACTTTGGATTGGTCAGGAACACAGTTCCTTCAAGAACATGAAAATTGGTAAATGATATCGGTTCTATGTAATGTAGGTCTTGCAGGTGAATGGTAATATTTGACGATGTGATAGACAGTTTTAATTTTTTTATAATAAATAAGTAATATAATTTTCTTCTTTTTGTCAACTGGAGTAGTATTCTTTCTGTTTCTAAGTGAAGATTCGTCTTGCTTATAGTTGATATGCATGGGATTTTTGTAGAAAATGTTAATGTTATTGTTTTCTTATATATGTATATATGAACCCACTGAACGATACAAACAAATTGAACTGATCTTTTACTAAACAAAACTTCAAACAATATTATTGATAAAAAATAATAAATACCCCTGAGTCCATTCTAAATCATAAAACTATCATACACGTTCTCCTTCCAATATTTTGAGTGTCTCCAGAGCAATATTTCAAGAATGACCAGTACCTACATCTGCCATACATTACAAGCCTCTCCCGTCGTTTTACATACTATTTCTCACGATCATCGTCATCATCATCATCCTCCCCATGACTTTTGTAATTGTAGGGGGGGGGCGAGAAGAAGCTATACTAGAAGATACCAAATAACATAAAACAGCATATAATAACAATATACAGCACTACTAAGGCTAGATTCACTGAAATAAATAATAAAATAACTAACAATAGTAAACACATGGACAAAAATAATTGTAAAAGACGCCGTCGTATTCTCGAAGTATTTAGTATTAAAATTAAAACTTCAACGTTGAAACACCGGTGCCCGTACTGTCATTGAAGTTAAGCAACGCCGAGCTTTGTCAGTACCTAGATGGGACACCACTTGGGAATACAAGGTGCATAAGCTTGTATGCGCAGTGGGGTAATGGATCGTGGCTCAGAATTGCTAAATGGGGATCCGAGTTCTAATTTCAGTTGTGTTCATTATATTCAATCACGCGCAAATACCCTTAGGAAAAGTACTAAAACACTCAAAAACATATAAAAAAAAAACATTATTATCAAAATATTAAAATAAGATTGCGATCAAAAAAGCGCATGTGTGCAATATGAACTTCTGCATTAAATAACTCATAGTGTTTGATATGCCGCTGAACAAAGACAATAAATCAACCAAAATACTCTCTTGTCGGTAACAACAAATTTCGCACCAAATTTAATACATAAAATGTACAAAGAATATTCCTCTGGCGACGATCAACAATGATTGAAAGTGCTTGGAAACTGAATTTAGGATACTTCATCCAATAAACGGTCCCTGAAACACGAAAGATCTTATACGAGAAATGGGTAGAAACTCCCCAAATGAATTATCATAAGAAAAAAATGATATTTAACGACACGTGTCTAAACAATATACAGGGTGCGATGGATAAATTGTCGTCTAAATTACGCAAAATTTAAAATAACACTGACAACTCATTGTAACAGATATATTTACCAAAATTTCAAAAAAATATATCTTGAAATACTAAAGAGTAAATTTATTCAGTAAAATCGCTATTGGCTCCAGCCCAAGCCATTAAACAAGTTCAGAATCTCTTGAAAATCTACTGGGCCGTCTTCCCTTTTTAAGTTGGTTAATGCTGTCATAATCCTGTTACAGGGAGTTTTGTTGGTTGCTCGCTCAACTAGTCTCCAGCCATAATAATCAAAGGGGTTACAGTCTGGGGAGTTAGGTGGTCAAAAGATATAAGAGGTGATGTGACCGTAGAAATTGTCTGACAGCCATGACTGGGTTCTCCTGTTTGTGTGGCATGGTGCAGAGTCCTGTTGCTAGACTTAGATTCTTTCAGAAGTCACGACCCAAGGCAGCACTACCCGCTCAAGACACTTGATGCAGGCTTCGGTGTTGAATCTGACGCCCTCAACAACAAATCCGGGAGTTCTTTTCTCATCGGAACGATCATAGTGAATTTTCAGAGCTGCCATACCTTCGTAATCACCATTAGACTCATCCCACTCTTTCCGAATCCTCAGCATTGTCCTCAGATCGACACCCAAACACTCCTTTGAACAGAAGTTTAGCTTCTCAGACAGAGATTTAAGAGAGGTACTAATTGTCAATTTTAGCGTGCAACAATTCTCATACAAGCTGTCCCGGGATTTTTGGTTAAATGTGTTAGGTTCTTAATCGATCACATTCTTAGAAACTATTGTTTACGTTTTATATATATATATATATATATATATATATATATATATATATATATATATATATATATAAAGAAGAGAGATCGATGCCAAAAAATGGAACGAGCGGGAATCGAAGCTTTCTGAAGTTTTGAAATTTCCTTCGTCCAGCCAGATGACTTACCTGTCTCACTTAGTCTCTTGATTCTTCGAAGGAATGCGGAATAATGGTTCGATCTTGGATAATCCACAGACGATTATGTGTATATCTTTTTTTTTTCTTTTTTTTTAATTGCGTTTTTATTTTTATTTGCTGTTTTGTATTACGTCTTTATCTGTCTTTCCAAATAATTATTTCGGAGGAGCACAATGGGCGCGAAAACGATCATTTGGGTTTTTGTGGACGATTTCACAGCTGACACCTTCCAAAATCTAAGCAAAGTATTAAGAAACAAGAAAATCTTGTTAGAAACAAAGAAAAGTGTACTTAATTTTTATGTAGTATCGGTCCTTCTACATGGCAGTGAACACTAGTCAAGCTGCTTACAGATGTTCTACAGACGATGAGAATGTCATGAGCTAAACATGGCGAAATTTTTAGAGAAAATGAAAAGGGTATTTATTCTTAACATAATTTGATACTTACCGGGCATTGAATTCCAGATAGAGGAAAATAGACCATAACGTGTTTGTTTAAATGTTTAGCAAAACATGAATTAAAAGAGACAGTCAATACACCAATATTTAATCGCTACAAAGGTCAAGAAATTGTGGAGAGGCATAATCGTTAAGATTCTGAAGAGACACGGTACATAGAAGAAGAGTTTCATGAAATATTTTTTGTATTCCTTTTTGTGACGAAATGTAGGAGCAGATATAAAAGTATTCTCCCTGTTTAAAGCGCATGTGTGCAATATGAACTTCCTTTTTTTTTCTTTAACTTTCTGTCTCTTTAAAGCGCATGCGTACGATAGACTTCCGTTTTAGACAAGCATAAAACTGCTGATACCGACATTTATTGCCTCAACCATGGAATCTCGATCTCACTTCTCTTTCTTTGTGATATTCTGTATAAATCATAAATTGTATCCTTGCCGCTTTCTCGTCCATCCACCCCGAATGTCTTTCCCACTTTTTTTGAGTACTTGTTTACAGTTTCGTAGCGGTCATGTTAAATGAACAGCGAAAGAAATCTCATTTGAGTATAAAAAAAAAGAAAGAAAAAAATAACTTTAGATAAACTTATAGAATTAGGAATCCCCGGAGAAATCGACTTGATATCCATTTTGCTTGCCACTTTTACGACACATTTAAAGATTGCAGAGGATATTTTAAACAGGTTTTCTTCGCTGTTTTTTCATGTTATTTCTAAAATGGCTGTCATATTTTTCCTTTCCTTTCTATTTATCCTGATTCTGTTTTTTTTTTTAATATTATTTCTTTCTTATTGTCATTCGTTTCGCTTTGGTCTTCCACCGCATTCTCCATTTATTGGTTTCCTGGTCAATAGGACACACTTCGTTTTATGAACGCCAACTCGGAAGTAGCTACTCAAATAAGACATATTAATAACCTTAGCTTCTTCCGACATCCGGCTTAATAAGGTTAAGAAGGTTGCATTTCAGTAAGCCTTCAACTCGCGAAAGCTTGCGAATCAGATTTTAAAATCGAAAGATTGATCATTGATAATTTGTGCAGATATTTATCCACCTTTTAATCTAGGTTACAAAAGGTTAAACGGCGAGATGTTGAGAAAGGAAGATTATAGTCTTTGAAAAACATCAATTTGACGAATCTATCATGGAAAGATGTTGCGCGAATCGCGCCAAAATGTCGTTGCGAATTTTCTCATTTCTTGTTGAATAAATTACCGCCAAAGTTCCATAAAGGTAAACAGCGACACAAAGTATAAGTTCAGCTGATTATTTGGATTCAAATCGGCAAGAAAGAAAAAACAATTAATTACAAGTAGATAGAAAGTGTAGTCATCAGCAAGAGGAACACCCCCAAGATCCGAGCTACCAATTTAAAATTCCTAGATGAAGAAGATGCCGGAATTTAACTTTCTAGGAAAATTTGAAAAAAACTTAAATGCGAAGGTGCATTATAACAGGGAAAAATACCTTCCAAAAACTAAAGAAAGTATTAAGATACAGGCAAATGGTAGAAAAAATAAAGAGCATTGAACTGCTATGCAATATTAATATCATTATATACACTACAGTTGCCACTGCAGAATTAGCATGAGATGAACTTGAGAGAAGATTAAAACCAAAAAAAAAAAACCGCAATCTTCAAGCCAGAAGATAGCGTTCATAGTACCTCCATTCGTTGCTGATATCAGTGTCAACTTTTGTATTTACATGTATTAAAGGTATATATATATATATATATATATATATATATATATATATATATATATATCTTATGAGTAAAATTGATATATTACCCATAAATATAGCATATCTTAACACTATATTTTACCACATATATATATATATATATATATATATATATATATATATATCCAGATGCTTTGATCTATCCACTCTTCATCCTTTCCGCTATCACTCCTATCTGCTCTCGCTCTAATTCCTATGTAACCCCTTGCATGCTAGTGGCTTCCAGCCTTGCTTGGGGTGAAATGCTTATATATATATATATATATATATATATATATATATATATATATATATATATATATATGTGTGTGTGTGTGTGTGTGTGTGTGTGTGTGTGTGTGTGTGAAAAGTGTATATAAATATAAATAAATATAAGTATGTATAATTATTTATATATTATATGCGCGGTACTTATTAGAAAGCGCTCAATATCAGAGATAGAGCTAACATATTTGGTTGGATAGATGTGAGTTTGTGACCCTGGGTTTCACGCTTTAGCGATCGTCAGACAAACTGATTAATGTTTTAAAAAATTTGGGTTTATGTGGATTGCGTGTATTGGAAGTGGTGGGGGAAATTTCGTCGTTTTGTCATTCATCGTACTAACGCAAACATCGATGTATTCAGACACATATACATACTTGGTCGTCCGTCGGGACTCATACATATATAAAATATATGGGCAGTTTCGGCTATGACACATGTATGTATACGGGTGGTGTTATATCTATACATACGCATTTGTATGTTGAAATGTTGAAATTTAAACATTGGAAGTGTGGCGGAAATGTCTCGTTACTGTATACATGTCATATTATGTGTTTTCCCGCTGAAAAATATTTCCTCGCGTGTATGTATATGCGTGTGGTGGGGTTTGTGTAAAATTATGATAGGTAAAAATTATTATTATTTATATTTATTTTTTAATTTTTTAATCAGTTTGTCTGATGATCGCTAAAAGCGTGAAACCCAGGGTCACAAACTCACATCTATCCAACTAAATAAATATATATATATATATATATATATATATATATATATATATATATATATATATATATATATATATATATATTACATGAATCATTCTTACAAAAACAAACATAGAGGTTAATGATTTAAATGGCGAGAATACATCTTCAAAAAATTTCAATAAGTTACACTAACCCTGAACGTGTATATGAATGATATGATCCCTGTTTATAAATTCCAGTTTAATAAGGTCTTTTTAGTTTTTACAAGCTTTCGTCTGTTCCTACAGACATCCACAGGTATGGAAATAGATTTGTTCTTGTTTTTTACTTCTCGGTAATAAGAGGACAACGAAAATAGAGATGTAATCCGAAAAAATACTATGAGTAATGTGTTATTATTTTGGAACGTGCGGTCGCAACGCTGAGTTTGAATTTTAAATTTTAAGGTTGTGCGTTTTTGTACGAATACAGTAATAAGAGAATTCTTTTGTACTGGTATATATATATATATATATATATATATATATATATATATATATATATATATATATATATATATCATGGCTATACTTCGAGGTCGGGGATGATGGTCTTTTGCTTGCTTGCCTCATTCAGTTGGGTTTGTAGACTCTGGAATTGATTGTTACCGGATTTTGCTTGGAAGGTCCTCCGGAAGTGAGGACACGTTGTTCTGGTTGATGGCTTAGGCCTTGGATGTCGTTGTATTTCTTTTCAACGTTTTTTTTTCCTCTAGTTCAGCTGATTATTTGGATTCGAAGATTGTCGTTCCGTTTTGATAATGAATCTGCAGAAATACTTTTCCATTCCACTTGACTCCAAGCTGTTTATGTGAAATTTTACCTCATCCAGGCGCCATATTTGCCAATAGATAATTCTCGATATATACGGAATTGGAAATACTACTGGATTCATACATACCAAGAAGAATCTGTTGTCAAATATGGCATCTGGATAAGGTTCAAATCCGAGTCTCTCCCTATATATTTATTCATACATATATCACTTGACTCTCGCAAACAACATTCGTTGAGCTTTTATTTTTCTTTCTCTCATCCAACCAATATTCTCTGGTTACTGTCTTCATTAGCTCTGTTCATTAATACACATCTGTTTTTCCTTATCTCTGACTGTGCCTTCTTCATCCGTTTCCAATTCTCCAACTTCCCCGCCCACGGTTGTTCCTTTATCTTTTGTCACTCTTTGTGTCACTGTTTACAATTCAGTGGGGTCTGGAAGTGCCTAAATGCTTCCGCGTTTTCTTGGACGGGCAACGAATACCACATTTTTCTGATGACGCTTCTGGGTCAATCCATTCTACAATGTCAGCACAGACATTTTCCGGACCAGGAGCATCAAGGCCATTTTTCTTTGTCAGGATCATCTTTGGGAATTGGCGAAACAACTGCTACGATTGATCCAGCAGCAACTTGTCCACAACCAGCGTCTTCTTCGACACTTCAAAATTCGGCGTAGGGAAAACATAAATATTTAAATCTCCAGAAAGGTTTGGCCAAACATTTATCGAAAACCTCCTAGAACTCTTTTTTTTATCTCTCTCCTTTTTGATCATTCTCTTTTTTCTCCCTTTCTTTCTCTGTCGCTTTATCGCTCTCACTTTCATTCACTTAATCATAAAGCAAAGACCTAATGAAACTACCCAGGTTTCTCAGAAGAAAAGGACAAATCATCGTGGACTTACTTCAGCCGATTTCCTCATAACATTAACATCATGCCAAGAAAAACCAAAGCAACATTTATTTAATTACATTATTTAAACTCGGACTATTATCCTCATCTTCGTCACAACTATTCGAAAACCTGTCTTGAAAATATTTTATTAATAAATTTATTTATCCGTAACTGGGTACAAATGAAAAGATTTCAAATTTTTCCATTTCATTGAAACAGACGTTATTTTTTTTTTATCTTCCTTTCATTATTTCTTTCATTTTCTCACTGAAACCAAGTAGCGTTTCTGATACGTCGATTCCGTGTTTTAATGCATTCAAAACACAATCGTCTGTTACTTATGAGGCATTGATAGGGCATTAGTACGAACTAATGAAGTAACTATCTTTCTAACAAAGCAAAATTATAATAGAGATATTTCAGTCGTTGTCCCCAACATTTATGAAATGCTTGTTCATTCAGAGAATATCGTTCTGATCCATTTATTTAACACTTTATTCATTATATGAGGTTTGATTGTTCTCGTCCCGCTGTCCATGTCGTGGGATACCTCGACTAGTTATTATTTTTAGTACTTCTCAAATATTGACCACACTGTTTCCACTAAGTAACAATTTACTCAAATTAAATTTATCCACAATCTCCTGATAAAGTGCGGGTGGTACAACAACCGAAACGTTGTGTATATAATAACAGAAATGAGGACAATAGTCCGATTGTAAATAATGTAAACGTTAAGTCATCATCTCAGAAATTTAGAGAGAATATATTAAAACACGTAGTTCTATATGCACTGCACAACGAGGCGCTATTGCAAAAAACAGAACTGGTTTTCATGATAAAACAAAAGCAAACTTTCGCTGAATTGCATGAAGAATCTAACCATCGTCAATTAGCATGCCCAGGAGATGGACAATCGTGCAATGAAATAAGGACAGCTTAATAGCCCTCTTTTTGTGATTGTATGAGATGCATTCTGGGAAATGAAATAGTCTCAACGAGAAAGAATTTTGCACTCCAAAATGCCGTCCAGGTATTGACTGCTTACAATCCGGCTGCACAAAGAATCGGAGAAATTCACTTCTATCTTACCATTTCCTTCGCTGTCAATATTCTATCTATCTATCTATCTATCTATCTATCTATCTATCTATCTATCTATCTATCTATCTGTCTGTCTGACTGACAATGCATATATTTTTTTCCTTGTACATTTAAATCGTCATCTTCTGCCCCAACTGATTCTATATTTTTTTCTCCTCAGTAACACCCATTGTTTCATAGTAGCTCTAACGCTTACTTGGGCGTGGGGGGATTATTTAATTAAAAAAAATCTATTACTGTTCTTTTCAATCAGTTCTTTTTATTGTCAATTTTACTCAGCAATTCTTCTTGTGTCTTAATAAATTTATTGCCTTACTTGGCGTGAAATGATTAGAAAAAAATCTATCTATCTATCTATCTATCTATCTATCTATATATATATATATATATATATATATATATATATATATATATATTTGTCCGTTCAATATCTATCTATCTATCTATCTATCTATCTATCCAGATAGATAGAAAGACAGATAGAAAGATACATACATACATACATACATACATACATACATACATACATACATACATACATACATACATACCTAGAATGGCAGAGCATGTGACGGCCAGATTATTAAATAAATTACATATGCATTTTTTGTTAGCATCTTACCCCATACGAGACGATTTTACCCCATACTAAGACGAGGAGGCTACGGGAGTGATTTTAATTAGCAGGAGGGAGGAAAAGACAATAAAGGAACATGGTCCAGGAAAGCAGAAAAAAAGCGATTTACGTTTCATTTAAGTTGTTGAAGATTCTATTTATAGGGAAGCAAGAAATAGGAAGGAAGTTTCCCAGCAAGTCCACAACATCGAGCTAGTCCCAACAATATAGTTGCCAATCTTAGTTGCCAATCTAGTAGCACGCTTAAGTTTATGTAGTCGAGGCATCTGGCAAAACGCTTACCAGATGATTTGCCATGAAAATATTTTCAGAATAAACCGGACCAATACACTTTTACTGCTCAGATAAAGGTCACAAGGCCCAAAACCCGTGTAGCAAAATATATGGAAAATGAAGTATAATGTATATAAATAAATCCCCATTATAACCAAAAACGTTTGCGGCTTCATTTATCTTTAAAATATATTACAGATACTCCTTTGGAATTTGTCAAGATCCTCGAGGTGGACAGCAGGATCATCAGACCAAATATGGCAACAGTTTTCAATGCATGAACGAATGGTAGATTTTTAAATGTGCAAAGTGGATTCTAACGATGAACAACTTTCTGGCACGGCTCAGTGATCCACCAACACCTAAGGGTATATGACGTTTTTTCTTGTGGGATACGGGTTCGATTTCTGTCGAAGAACGCATATTTCCAAAGACGTTTCTCGAACACTAGGGCCAGTAAATGTAATTATTACTTTTCAATTAAAACAGAGCATTTACTCAAATAAGCTGCATTCATAAAAAAATAATGTCATTCGACCATCGGGATCGTCATCCTCAATCCTTATTCCATTTCTCCCCTCTGATGAAGATGGCAGAGATGGCTGAGAAGACCCAGCCTTGTCCCGAAGTGTCATCATCAGAAGTCAGAGAGAACTGTGGATATATATATATATATATATATATATATATATATATATATGTGTGTGTGTGTGTGTGTGTGTGTGTGTGTGTGTGTGTGTGTGTGTGTAGTGGTAATAACTAAGCAGTTTTTAATCGATAAACTCGAAAGTGTTAAACAAGCCGGCACTGAAACTTACGCCTGCGTTATCTGTAATCAACAGATACCTTAATTTTCTTCAGATTGACTAATTAGGCGGATAAGAGGTAAACGCACCTGATTCTTTAGAAAAGGTAAGTAGCACTGTAGTTTGCGAGCGAACTACCAAAATTAAAAAATATATATATATACAGAAAGCTTTTAAAATAATTAAGAAAAAAAGTTTTCAATGGCAACACACTACTCATCTTCTGAGTTAATTCGAAATTTAAATCTTTTAGCAAAGCTGAGAAAAATTGTAATCTAGAATTCATTCATGATTAGATCTCACTTAATAAAAAATAAGGAAATTGATAAGAAAATTATTGATACTGGGGGTGGGCAATGTCTGTTTCAAACTTAATTTTGAATGGTGGTTCGTAAACCAGATTCAGATTTGTTTCCGTCAAATATTTTATTACATGGACGATAGTTGGCGAAAACTTGCCTTATATAGATAATGCATTATCTGTCTATATTTCTGAGATAAGTTAATGTAATTATTTACACTATTTACATTGATCCGACTGTTGTCCCCTTCTTTTTTGCCATATTCACGAAGTTTCGGTCATTGTACGCTCCAACCTGTAACTGGAACATTGAATTGAACTTTTTATTTCGTCCACCGGAGTAGATTGTTCTAGTTGAATCCAGTGATTTGACCCAAAGTGTTGGGAGTTCAATACCTGGCTACAGCAGAGGTGAACAAAATTAGAGAGCTGGGTTAAAGGAGATAACTGATACTGAGACACCGGGAGAGGCATGTCAGGTGGAACTAGAACAATCTACCCCGGTAAATGAAATAAAGGGTTCCTTATTAAATTCCAATCAACTGAAGAAGGCCGTAGCGTATAACGGCCAAAACATCGTGAATATGGCAACAAAGATGAGGACAACGGTCCGAACAATGTTAATAGTGCAAATTCATTATACATATCAAAATAAAATCACTTGTGCTGATGGCAGACAAAGACAGAAAACGGCATCAACTCCTAGGCAAGGTGAACATGGCTCTCCACAGCTTCCTCTCCGTTGTATTTCTTAGTAAAGTTTTTGTCATCTTGTATACGCCTTGTCTTGACAACCTTTTTTCCAAGTTAATTAGATAGGTTATGCGTTCTTCTTCTTTGTCTGTCTTTTATCTATGTCCTGTGAGCGAAAAATTCTCCAAGCATTCTTTTCATATTATATTTCCGGAAAAAATCAATTGTTTCTTGTTGATGTCATTTATAAGTGTATTTGTCTCAACTTTCTGTAAAACTTCATCCATTGAGAGTCCTAACAACGATATAGTGACATTAATATACCAATTTCCTAACACCGAAATGATATATATAGGTTCCGCGAAAAATGAATTTAAAATTAAATGGAGACAACACAAAAGCTATTTCAATAATATTAGAAATAGAAATCAGACATCCCTATCCAAATATTTTTAGCATTTAAAAGAAATGAATAAAACACCAAAAGTAAGATTGAAAGTAATAAATAGAATAAGAACATGTAAATCCTGGGATGACCCATGCCCTTTAAAACTACACATTATTAAGTTTCTAAATAATTAAAATTTATTAAACTATAGACATGAGTTAACGGTTTTTTGCCGACATCAACAAATTTTCGCACTAAATAATTAGCATACAAATTAAAAAAATTAAATCTAATAGTCTAATAAAAGGTTTAAAAGCTTAACCCAATGGTAAGATAAAAAAAAATATGAAGTCGTCAAAAAACAAATTGTAGTTCAGTGCGACGCGTTTATGTACAAACAGCTTTTTTAGAAAAAATTCTTTTGACACTTAACGGCATATGATGGTGCAAACAGCTATCTGTCGCTGAGACGGACCAGACGATGTGCGTATATGAATGCCATCATTCGCTTTGAAATGAACACCCCGGCCTCGACTTGGCCTCTTTCCGGATGTGGCTGATATGTTCATACAAATTGTTAACTCTTACGCCGCTTACCAACATGGTTACTCCAGCCGTTTCCATAGTAATTAATTTTTCGAATGAACATTTTTTATAAAGACGCGTAAATTTCAAGATTAGTTATTCTTAAATTTTCGCTTATGGATGAAACAGGTACTTTAATTCAATTCAATTTAATTTTAATAATTATATTGAGGCTTTTAGTTCTTGTTTTTGAAACATGAGAACTCTTATATTGCTACAGTTATACACATGAATTAACTACATATATCAGGTAACTAGTATTTATCCATGTTTTCCAATATTCCGCCATCGCTCTTCGTCATAAGTCAGCTCTCTGGCTGCTGATTTAGCCTTTATACACTTCACGTATATAATACATTAAAAGATTCCCTTTCTCCGCATCAGGTTGATAGATTAGGGGTACAGTTTCTGACTGATGCCAAATCGGTCGAACTTCGATTCTGGTTTGAAGCAATCGGATGTCTATCCACAAGGATGAGATGTGATAGAAGGAGAGAATACCTCTTATATATATATATATATATATATATATATATATATATATATAATACGTACCTATCTATACCTGTATAGGATGTTATGTATAAATTGTCGCCATTTTATATTTTTAATGTCTTCAGTTTGATGAATAGTAAGTAATTAAAACAATCATTGCAGAGTGAACATTCCAGATGAAAAATTCGGTCATAAATACTTAGCAGACTTAGGATTTGAGTTTGAGGCCTTGTGGGAAGATGAAAGGAGGCATGATGACGTCATCGTTAGGGATCACTCAAAACATCCTTCTAATCATCATTAGGGTCATCCAACTTCTGCAGTCGAAAAAGACAAAAACAACGCGCATGCGCGAAATTAAAATATAAAATAAAGCCAATTTACCTATCGCATCTTCCACAATTCTCAATCATAGAGGAACCTGACTAAAATGCATATTTATATCCATATCTCTCTCCGTCTTTATCTATCTATCTATCTATCTATCTATCTATCTATCTATCTATCTATCCAGATGCACACACAATACATACATACATACATATATATATATATATATATATATATATATATATATATATATATATATATCATTCTTGTGACATTATCGATTGAATTTTGTTAATATTTTTATACAAAATAAGTTTTAAGAGAAACAACTTTCTAACACAATTTATTAATTAAATTTTACAAACATCGATTAAAATACATTGCATAGTATGCATTGATCTAATGTAAATACATGTAAATTGTATGTTACGTTATAATAGTTCAAAATTCAGTGTTTGAAATTCCATTTATTCAATCTTTTAGAATGATCAAAGTGGTGTCTTTCTTCAAATTCCAGCAGTAATCACCCATCATGACTGCATTTCCGATACCGAGTCTCCATCTTTTTAATGCCCTGATGGAATCTTTCCCCCTGTTCGTCCTCATTGATCTCAAATTCTCAGGAAACCGATCCATATGTGAGAATAAATACTGCATTTGGAGGTTTCTGAAAGTAGTCAACATATTGATGACAAGTTTTGCGGAGTTTCTGGCCTTGGTGTTGCTAAGAAAGTTAAAAAAAAAAAAGCTTTCCATGCTTCCAGTTCCACTACATACATTGAGTTCTCAAACTCTAGATCTGACGGATTTGAGAACCCTCAATGATGGCAGCTTTCAACTTTTCCATAGTCAACCTTGGAAAATCCTGGCACAAGTAAGTGAAGCAGGCACCATCCTTGACTTGAGCTTTGGTGAACTGCTTCATCAAGTCTGCTTGATATGCAGCGGTGAAAAAGGTACACTGACTCTGCCCAGAGGATTATTGATAACGTTTGTTTCTCTGCGAGGCATCAATTCCTGCCCAACAGCCCAGTCCCTTTTCGTGTAATGCTGACCAGTGTCCCTACTATCTCACATGCACAGAAAGCATGGATAATTGGTGAACCCCGACTGTTGTCCCAATAAAAACTTTAACATCTTCAGGTCAGTGTAAATAAACTACTCATGCTGGTCATAAAGAATATTCTCCAGAACATACTTCACTGCTTCATATTTCTCCTTCAGTGTAGTCGAGATGGGGTACAGAGGAAAACTGGTTGCCATTGTGTAGCTGAACACTTTCTAGTGATCGTTTGTCGCTATCAACGAACAGTCTCCAATCTTTGGGTTATGTACTGTGACATTTCAATTTTGTGTAGAAGCTGCGCAATATCTGTACAGTACACCAAGTCCTTCTCTTCAGAGACAAAAATGGAGTTACTCTTGATGACTGTTGCGGTAAAAAGTGATTTGAGCAGAGAGGAGTTCTTTTTTAACTTCAGTCTAGATGTCAACAGTTTGGCAGAGGATTTTGGGAAGCTGAGATTGTGAATGAGATCATTTAGTTCCTTTTGGAAAAAAAAAGAAAGATGTGTAGCGTCAATGTTAAAAGCCACTTCTTTTTCTTCTTCTTGAACACTTGAGAAATCTTTCTCACTAATTTCAAGAAGTTCTCCAAAGTCAGGTTTCGGAATTCCATCAAAGTCCGCTACAGGATGACATTGATGATTGAGGATCAGAATATTTGAGGCGGATGTGGTTCTTTCTGTTGATCCCAGTTACACCAATAGCACAGATGTAGCAGTCAGTGCTATAGTTTCTTGGCTCTCTCTCCAACCAAATTTCACACAACACTTCTTGCCCTTGGTCCACCAATGCAGATACTCGGTACATGTCTTCCATACCATGTGTGGAATCCAAGCTTGATCCTGGTCACCAAGCTGCTAAGTCGTTTCTTGATAGTGTGTGGGGAAGTTAATGAGGTCTTGAATATCAGCAGTTAGTGTGGCATGGCCCTTAACGGAATCTAGGAGACTCTGTTGTTGAAGACAAACATTGTGATTTTTATACAGTGTAACACGGATATAAGAGACCCGGATATAAGAGAAACCCGGATATAAGAGACTTCTTCGATCCCAACAACTCTCTTATATCCGGGTTACACTGTAGTGTTATTCCTGAGAAATTATTTCCTGAATTATATAAGTTTAGTTATTTCTAATTGGCTCTAAAAAGTGATGTGGTATGACTACTACACCCGTACGATATTTTGGCTGTAGATCTAAATTATAATGACTAATAAAACAACATTTGTGATTTATATTCTATGGTTTTGTATTGTACAGTATAATTGGTGTGTTTTGAGATGTAAACACTTTCTTGCATGGTATTGGTTCATAAATATTTTGGAGGTGTTGTTTTAATATTTATGAAAATAAATCTGATGGGTTAAAATTAATGTTTATAATTAACATAATAATTAGTATTATTGTGTGAAATATGTTACCTATTTAGATATTTTAATGGACATGACAACAGAAACAAAAACGTAAAAAAACAGCATGTAGCCATAGCTCAAAAGGTTGATCTGATTGAGTAAAACCAATGTGATTTTTGGATTCAGCACATCAGCTAAAAATCAATGTGATTTTTGGATTCAGCACATCAGCTAAAAATATTTACACAATAAATCTGATGTTGACCAGTGTTATTGTTGAATTTCTAAGAGATAAGTTTAAATTTTAAAGTTATACTGAAATGCAGCGATCATTTTTGGGGTCTTCTGTAGCCTATCGCATCTACTATTCCATACTTATTTACATTATTCGGACTATTTTCCTCATCTTTGTTGCCATATTTATTACAACGTTTCGGCCGTTGTACCCTCCGGCCTTCCTCAGGTGGTTGAATTGTCAAACAGAACCATTTATTTCGCTCGCTGTGATAGACTGTTCCAGTTCCAGTTCCACGTGCTAATGGATGTCAGTTATCAGATATCTCCTGCTTAATCCCCCTTAACCAGGTATTGAACTCACACTCTTTGGGTCCTGTCACTGGATCTAACTAACGCCTTTATCCACTGTGCCATGTGTCATTGAGGACATCTGTATATAAATTTCTGGATATTATAAAAATATTATTATGAATCTAATGTCTTCAGCAACAATTTTTTACCAGTGGTCATGTAGCAACTTTTGCTGTTATCATTTCATGTTTTTCACCAGAGCTCATATTGCAATTTTCATTGTTATTATCGCTTTTCTCTGGCACTTCGTCTTACCGGTTCCCATATTGGATTTTTTTTTTTATTAAGTTGGCCCTTGATCTAAGCTTTCGGCTCACATGAGCCATCTTCATAATGGTTATACGAACATTTTCACGAAGATATTCACCATCGAAGATAATATTTAGTTATGTTGACATAGAAGATTGCTATGCATCAATAACGGTCGAGGAATTATTGTGTTATCAACTAATATCAGTCTAATATTATGTACATGGCTATGTTTTTCTAAGAAATGTTGTTTAATAGAACTAAGATCAGAAAGGTGACAGGTAAGTCTACGGGAGAGCGTAGTTGTAGTAAAACCAATATATGTAGTGGGTTTATTATTAGTATCAGAGATACAGTCTCTGAACGGGCATGTAAATTAATACAATACATTGTTGTTTTTTTATAGAGAATTTAGTTGTGTTGTTGTAGGGTTATTAGAGACTACAAGGTCAATTCTTTTAATTTTTTTATGATATATGATGAGCTTATCTTGCTTATTATTATTAATGAGTTTAACATTTCTACCTATTATGTTTTTGAGTGTTGCTTCATCATTTTTGCAATTAGGCATTTGGTTACAATCGTATAAGTTATGTTTATTTTGATGGACATTATTATTATTATTAATATTATCAATTTTGTTAGAGATACTATTAAGTTTATAGTGATATAGTTTAATTTGTTGATCAATGATGGAATTAGGAAATCCATTCTTAACAGATGTTTGTTTAATCTTCTGTAATTCTTTATAGAATATGTTTTGGGAAGAAAATATCATTTGTGTGCATCAGATTAAGTTGTTTTTTATAGCAGCTAATTTATATCATTGGTAGCATCCACTGTTATAATAAAGAAAATACGAATTAATGTTAGTGGGTTTTCTATATAGAGAAATAGTAAATTTATGTGTGCTGGAATCAATAAGTACATCAAAGAAATGGAATTTTATTATTAAGTTTTAATGTAATTTTATTATTAAATTCTATTAAGTTTTATTATTAATTGTTAATGTAAATTTTAGAACGGATTGACTTTCAAATTTGTTTTGAACTTGTGTAATTTGATCAATATTTTAGCTAAAACGAAAATGTCATCTATATATCTTATATATATAGGGGGTTTATTAGTGTCATTAAGTATTTTATTTTCTAAATGTGCCATATTAATAATTAGAAAAAAGGGGCCTAAAGGAGATCCCATCGCAATACAGTCTATTTGAGTATAAATAGTACCTACTGGGTCATGAAAAGTTACCTGAGTGATACATAATAATAATATTTTTTTTTAAATAGTAGGTTTGATATTGATGGGTGAGAGAGAATTGTAATTGTGTACATCACGGATAATGATGTCACTCGTTTCACGGACGGGGATATTAGTAAATAAATTTTGTTAATCTAAAAATGCTATTGCTTGGTTTTACAGCATGAAGAATTTGCATAAATTCATTTGTGGAGTTAATACAATATTTACTTGGGAGGTAGGAAGTAATTAATTTGGATTTTTAAATTAATATAATTATAACTTCTGAAAAACTTAAAATTCAAAAAAAAATATTTCTACAGTCAGTTATGTGTCATGCATGATCCTCGCGTCGGCGATCATTTACCTTTCGATACATGATTAACGAGACAGATTTTTTTTACATTTCATTCTGCGGTAGACAAGTGGCAATCCAAGGATATATGTCCTGCTATTTACTCATATCTGGGATGAGAAAAAGATTATTCATACCTTTCCCAAGTGTATTACATGAAAGTGAATGTAATGGATCTGACTGGAATTCGAACTCGACTCTTTGATTGCTCAATCCGAGCCGGTATCCATTACTCCACCATGCCTCCACATATTTCGGCACCATTGCATAATGCTGCAATATGCAAATAACAATTAGAAAACCTTGTTATATGTGTTATTTATAATATTTCGAGGCGAAATAAAGAATTCCTATAAAATATGTCTTTAATATCAAAAGGCTTAAATTACCATTATTTACATAATTCTTTGTCATATTTTGCAAGGTTCTTCAAATTGTTTTATTACCTGAACAATCTAGAACATTACGCAATTTATTTCTGATATAAGGTTATCGCTGCCCACAAATCATACATAATATTTATCATCACGGCGAAAGGCAACGAACTATGAAATTCGCAAAAAGAAATTGATCATTACACATTGAAAGGAAGGTAAAAGTTATAGGAATATAGCAGGTAAACTGCATATAAAATATAATACTATTGCTTCCGTTATTGCTTAGTATAAAAAGGGGAAAACTGTTGAAAACTAATCGTGATTTGGTACATCACGCGAGATTTCTCCCACATCAGTGAGAAGAATTCAGCGCAAAATTCAAGAAAACACAATGACTACTAGGAGAAAAATACAGGAAGAATTAAAAGCATCAGATGATATTGTTACGGAACGAACAATAAGCAATGAACTATTATAAGCTATTGTTACGGAACGAACAATAAGCAATGAACTATTATAAGCTATTGTTACGGAACAAACAATCAGCAATGAACTATTATAAGCTATTGTTATGGGACGAACAATCAGCAATGAACTATTATAAGCTATTGTTACGGAACGAACAATAAGCAATGAACTATTATAAGCTATTGTTACAGAACGAACAATAAGCAATGAACTATTATAAGCTATTGTTACAGAACGAACAATAAGCAATGAACTATTATAAGCTATTGTTACAGAACGAACAATAAGCAATGAACTATTATAAGCTATTGTTACGGAACGACCAATAAGCAATGAACTATTATAAGCTATTGTTACGGAACGAACAATAAGCAATGAACTATTATAAGCTATTGTTACGGAACAAACAATCAGCAATGAACTATTATAAGCTATTGTTATGGAACGAACAATCAGCAATGAACTATTATAAGCTATTGTTACGGAACGAACAATAAGCAATGAACTATTATAAGCTATTGTTATGGAACGAACAATCAGCAATGAACTATTATAAGCTATTGTTACGGAACGAACAATAAGCAATGAACTATTATAAGCTATTGTTACGGAACGAACAATAAGCAATGAACTATTATAAGCTATTGTTACGGAACGAACAATCAGCAATGTACTATTATAAGCTATTGTTACAGAACGAACAATAAGCAATGAACTATTATAAGCTATTGTTACAGAACGAACAATAAGCTATGAACTATTATAAGCTAATTTTACGGAACGAACAATGAGCAATGAACTATTATAAGCTATTGTTACGGAACGAACAATCAGCAATGAACTATTATAAGCTATTGTTACAGAACGAACAATAAGCAATGAACTATTATAAGCTATTGTTACGGAACGAACAAACAGCAATGAACTATTATAAGCTATTGTTACAGAACGAACAATAAGCAATGAACTATTATAAGCTATTGTTATGGAACGAACAATAAGCAATGAACTATTATAAGCTATTGTTACGGAACGAACTATAAGCAATGAACTATTATAAGCTATTGTTACGGAACGAACAATAAGCAATGAACTATTATAAGCTATTGTTACGGAACGAACAATCAGCAATGAACTATTATAAGCTATTGTTACTGAACGAACAATAAGCAATGAACTATTATAAGCTACTGTTACGGAACGAATAATAAGCAATGAACTATTATAAGCTATTGTTACAGAACGAACAATAAGCAATGAACTATTATAAGCTATTGTTACGGAACGAACAATAAGCAATGAACTATTATAAGCTATTGTTACCGAACGAACAATCAGCAATGAACTATTATAAGCTATTGTTACGGAACAAACAATAAGCAATGAACTATTATAAGCTATTGTTACGGAACGAACAATCAGCAATGAACTATTATAAGCTATTTTATGGAACGAACAATCAGCAATGAACTATTATAAGCTATTGTTACCGAACGAACAATCAGCAATGAACTATTATAAGCTATTGTTACGGAACGAACAATAAGCAATGAACTATTATAAGCTATTGTTACGGAACGAACAATCAGCAATGAACTATTATAAGCTATTGTTACGGAACAAAAAATCAGCAATGAACTATTATAAGCTATTGTTACGGAACGAACAATAAGCAATGAACTATTATAAGCTATTTTTATGGAACGAACAATCAGCAATGAACTATTATAAGCTATTGTTACCGAACGAACAATCAGCAATGAACTATTATAAGCTATTGTTACGGAACGAACAATAAGCAATGAACTATTATAAGCTATTTTTACGGAACGAACAATCAGCAATGAACTATTATAAATTGACGGAACAAAAAAATCAGCAATGAATATAAGCTATTGTTACAGAACGAACAATAAGCAATGAACTATTATAAGCTATTGTTATGGAACGAACAATCAGCAATGAACTATTATAAGCTATTGTTACGGAACGAACAATAAGCAATCAACTATTATAAGCTATTGTTACGGAACGAACAATAAGCAATGAACTATTATAAGCTATTGTTACGGAACGAACAATCAGCAATGAACTATTATAAGCTATTGTTACAGAACGAACAATAAGCAATAAACTATTATAAGCTATTGTTACGGAACGAACAATCAGCAATGAACTATTATAAGCTATTGTTACAGAACGAACAATAAGCAATGAACTATTATAAGCTATTGTTACGGAACCAACAGTAAGCAATGAACTATTATAAGCTATTGTTACGGAACGAACAATAAGCAATGAACTATTATAAGCTATTGTTACGGAACGAACAATAAGGAATGAACTATTATAAGCTATTGTTACGGAACGAACAATCAGCAATGAACTATTATAAGCTATTGTTACAGAACTAACAATAAGCAATGAACTATTATAAGCTACTGTTACGGAACGAACAATAAGCAATGAACTATTATAAGCTATTGTTACAGAACGAACAATAAGCAATGAACTATTATAAGCTATTGTTACAGAACGAACAATAAGCAATGAACTATTATAAGCTATTGTTACGGAACGAACAATCAGCAATGAACTATTATAAGCTATTGTTACAGAACAAACAATCAGCAATGAACTATTATAAGCTACTGTTACGGAACGAACAATAAGCATTGAACTATTATAAGCTATTGTTATGGAACGAACAATAAGCAATGAACTATTATAAGCTATTGTTACAGAACAAACAATAAGCAATGAACTATTATAAGCTATTGTTACGGAACGAACAATCAGCTATGAACTATTATAAGCTATTGTTACGGAACAAACAATCAGCAATGAACTATTTATAAGCTACCTGTTACGGAACGAACAATAAGCAATGAACTATTATAAGCTATTGTTATGGAACGAACAATCAGCTATGAACTATTATATGCTATTGTTACGGAACAAACAATAAGGAATGAACTATTATAAGCTATTGTTACGGAACGAACAATCAGCAATGAACTATTATAAGCTATTGTTACGGAACCAACAATAAGCAATGAACTATTATAAGCTACTGTTACGGAACGAACAATAAGCAATGAACTATTATAAGCTATTGTTACAGAACGAACAATAAGCAATGAACTATTATAAGCTATTGTTACGGAACGAACAATAAGCAATGAACTATTATAAGCTATTGTTACGGAACGAACAATCAGCAATGAACTATTATAAGCTATTGTTACAGAACGAACAATAAGCCATGAACTATTATAAGCTACTGTTACGGAACGAACAATAAGCATTGAACTATTATAAGCTATTGTTACAGAACGAACAATAAGCAATGAACTATTATAAGCTATTGTTACGGAACGAACAATCAGCTATGAACTATTATATGCTATTGTTACGGAACAAACAATCAGCAATGAACTATTATAAGCTATTGTTACGGAACGAACAATAAGCAATGAACTATTATAAGCTATTGTTATGGAACGAACAATCAGCAATGAACTATTATAAGCTATTGTTACGGAACGAACAATCAGCAATGAACTATTATAAGCTATTGTTACGGAACGAACAATAATCAATGAACTATTATAAGCTATTGTTACGGAACGAACAATCAGCAATGAACTATTATAAGCTATTGTTACGGAACGAACAATAAGCAATGAACTATTATAAGCTATTGTTACGGAACGAACAATAAGGAATGAACTATTATAAGCTATTGTTACGGAACGAACAATCAGCAATGAACTATTATAAGCTATTGTTACAGAACTAACAATAAGCAATGAACTATTATAAGCTACTGTTACGGAACGAACAATAAGCATTGAACTATTATAAGCTATTGTTACGGAACGAACAATAAGCAATGAACTATTATAAGCTATTGTTACAGAACGAACAATAAGCAATGAACTATTATAAGCTATTGTTACGGAACGAACAATCAGCTATGAACTATTATATGCTATTGTTACGGAACAAACAATCAGCAATGAACTATTATAAGCTATTGTTACGGAACGAACAATAAGCAATGAACTATTATAAGCTATTGTTATGGAACGAACAATCAGCAATGAACTATTATAAGCTATTGTTACCGAACGAACAATCAGCAATGAACTATTATAAGCTATTGTTACGGAACGAACAATCAGCAATGAACTATTATAAGCTATTGTTACAGAACGAACAATAAGCAATGAACTATTATAAGCTATTGTTACGGAACCAACAATAAGCAATGAACTATTATAAGCTATTGTTACGGAACGAACAATAAGCAATGAACTATTATAAGCTATTGTTACGGAACGAACAATAAGGAATGAACTATTATAAGCTATTGTTACGGAACGAACAATCAGCAATGAACTATTATAAGCTATTGTTACAGAACTAACAATAAGCAATGAACTATTATAAGCTACTGTTACGGAACGAACAATAAGCAATGAACTATTATAAGCTATTGTTACAGAACGAACAATAAGCAATGAACTATTATAAGCTATTGTTACGGAACGAACAATAAGCAATGAACTATTATAAGCTATTGTTACGGAACGAACAATCAGCAATGAACTATTATAAGCTATTGTTACAGAACGAACAATAAGCCATGAACTATTATAAGCTACTGTTACGGAACGAACAATAAGCATTGAACTATTATAAGCTATTGTTACAGAACGAACAATAAGCAATGAACTATTATAAGCTATTGTTACAGAACGAACAATAAGCAATGAACTATTATAAGCTATTGTTACGGAACGAACAATAAGCAATGAACTATTATATGCTATTGTTACGGAACAAACAATCAGCAATGAACTATTATAAGCTATTGTTACGGAACGAACAATAAGCAATGAACTATTATAAGCTATTGTTATGGAACGAACAATCAGCAATGAACTATTATAAGCTATTGTTACCGAACGAACAATCAGCAATGAACTATTATAAGCTATTGTTACGGAACGAACAATAAGCAATGAACTATTATAAGCTATTGTTACGGAACGAACAATCAGCAATGAACTATTATAAGCTATTGTTATGGAACGAACAATCAGCAATGAACTATTATAAGCTATTGTTACCGAACGAACAATCAGCAATGAACTATTATAAGCTATTGTTACGGAACGAACAATAAGCAATGAACTATTATAAGCTATTGTTACGGAACGAACAATCAGCAATGAACTATTATAAGCTATTGTTACGGAACGAACAATCAGCAATGAACTATTATAAGCTATTGTTACAGAACGAACAATAAGCAATGAACTATTATAAGCTACTGTTACGGAACGAACAATAAGCAATGAACTATTATAAGCTATTGTTACAGAACGATCAATAAGCAATGAACTATTATAAGCTATTGTTACAGAACGAACAATAAGCAATGAACTATTATAAGCTATTGTTACGGAACGAACAATAAGCAATGAACTATTATAAGCTATTGTTACGGAACAAACAATCAGCAATGAACTTCATAGAAGTCAACTAAGATCGTGTTCTCCAAGAAAAACTCCACTACTATTGGAGAAAAATAGGGATGCCCGGTTAAAATTTGTTCGTGAGCGTAAGAATAAACCTGAATCATTTAGGAATGTATTTTATGGACAGGTGAAGTAAAATGTGAATTATTTGGTCGTAATCCAAGGACTCACGTTTAGAGAATAGACGGTACAGCCTTTGCACCGAAGAACACAATCCCAAACTGAAATTTGATTGTGGCAATATCATGGTTTGGGGATGTTTTTCTGCTAATGTTACGGGTAATTTAGCGAAAACACATGGCAGAATGGATTTAAAAAATTAGCAAAATGTTTTAAACTCTAATAGTAGTAAATGAATGGGTTTTTGCAACAAGACGGCTACGGCTAATCTACGAAAAAATGGCTAATTGAAAACAATTGTACACTAGAATGGACATTAAATTCTCCAGACTGGGATCTACTAGAGAATTTGTGGCGTTTATTAAAATTTCAAGTTAATAAAAGAGCTCTGAAAACATCCTGAATCTAATAAGTATATAAAAAGAAGAATAGAGATAAATACCAACGGAAACTTACAAATCATTGATTAAAAGCTACAGAAAGAGACTGATTGGTATTGAATTGAGTAAGGAATATGCTACACAGTATTAAATAGGTATTATAATTTTGTACGAATAATTTTTTCGTCTCCAATTTGTTTAATTTGTTATAACCTCATTAATATATATTTTTATGAATGTTGTTTACATATTGTAGCATTATGCCATGGCAAATATTGTATCGATTATAAAAGCCGTTTATAAAATTTAACTATGTCAAATAAAAAAAAACCTGATGTAGGAATATTTATTTCATCCCACTGTGTGTGTGTATATATATATATATATATATATATATATATATATATATATATGTATATGTGTGTGTGTGTGTGTGTTTATTTGTGTGTGTGCCTAAACTATCTACCGTAATTAACTATGTCAAATAAAAAAAATCCTGGTGTATGAATATTTATTTCATCCCACTGTGTGTGTGTGTGTGTATGTGTATATATATATATATATATATATATATATATATATATATATATATCTGTGTGTGTGTTTGTGTGTGTGCCTAAACTATCTACCGTAATTCTTTTCTATCAAGTAGCTGTGTACTTAATTAATGCGGTTCAAAGCGACGCAATTTCTTGGTTGGTAAATCTTATTAGTGATAAGCAATTAAGTTCTTGGAGACTTTCTAATGCTGACATGTTGCCAAGAGACAGTGTTTTCTTCAGGCAACCATTAGATACATACACATTGATCAAGACAGAAATAGAAAACGAGAATGAGCGAGAACCTTTGTGTGCGTGTCTGTGTTTGTGCCTGTGTGCGTGGAAATATCTTTGTTTAAGTCGGCCCAAATTTTTACTACTCACCCTTCAACTTCCGGCCAAGTTGGCGTAGACCAGGGTGAGAAGAAAACTATGTGCCAAGAAGAAAAAAAGAGCCTGTATGGTAAAAAAGAAATATTTAGAAAAAAAAAAAGAACATGGAAATTTAACAGAGACTAAAATTAGAAGAAAGTGAATAGAAAATATATACGCAAAATCAACCCACAAAAAAAGACTGTAAAAAAAGTGAAGTAGAAAAAGTAATTAACAAACTTAAATTAAAAAGAGCTAAATAAAACAAAAAATAAATAAATAAAAGAAAAGTTTAATGAAATGTTTTTTTGGTTGAAACATTGCTTTCGACTAAGCAGAGGAAAAGAAACAAATGGATATGAGTTGAGTTAAAAGAAAAGAATGAGAGAATCTAGGATCGAAATAAATGAATAAATAAATAAAGAAACAAACAAATAAAGAAAGAAAGAAAAAAATAAAGAAAGAAAAAAGAAAGAAATAAAGAAAGAAAAAAGAAAGAAAGAAAGAAAAATAAAGAAAAAAAGAAACAAATAAAGAAATAAAGAAAGAAACAAAGAAACAAACAAATAAATAAAAAATAAAGAAATAAAAAATAAAGAAAGATACAAACAAACAAACAAAGAAACAAAAAATAGAGAAAAAAAAAGAAAGAAACAAAGAAAGAAAGAAAGAAAAAATAGAGAAAACGAAAGAAACAAACAAACAAATAAATAAATAAAGAAACAAACAAACAAACTAACAAAGAAAGAAATAGAGAAAAAGAAAGACAGAAACAAACGAACAAATAAAGAAAGAAAGAAAGAAAGAAACAAAAAAGAGAAAAAGAAAGAAAGAAACAAACAAATAAAGAAAGAAACAAACAAAAAAATAGAGAAAAAGAAAGAAAGAAACAAACAAACAAACAAAGAGAGAAACAAAAAACAGAGAAAAAGAAAGAAAGAAACAAACAAACAAATAAAGAAAAAAGAAACAAACAAAAAATAGAGAAAAAGAAAAAAAGAAACAAACAATCACCTAAAGAAAGAAACAAAAAATCGAGAAAAAGAAAGAAAGAAACAAATAAAGAAAGAAAGAAACAAACAAAAAATATAGAAAAATAAAGAAACATATGAACAAACAAATAAAGAAACAAAAAATAGAGAAAAAAAAAGAAAGAAACAAACAAACAAATAAAGAAAAAGAAACAAACAAAAAATAGAGAAAAAGAAAGAAAGAAAGGAAATGTAGAAAGAAATCTATGAAGATAGGTAAAAGGGGAAGATAAACCACGATCCAAAACAATATTCCAAAGAAAGAAAGCTGAAAGAAGTAAACATTACAGATTGCAAGCCAGGAAGAAAAAAAAAGTATTACCAAAATAATGAAACAGAGAAATCAAAGGCAGAAAGGAAAGGAAGAACGTGTAGAAAAGAAAGATTTAAAGCAAGTCTGTAGAAGAAATTAAAAAAACAGAGAAGAAATTAATATATATGACAAAAAAAGAAACAGAAAGTATGCGAAGAGCCAACAAGAAATGTAGAAAATCAATGGAAAAAAGAAACCAAAGACAAAGGTAACGAAGCAAGTAAGAAAGAGTCAAAAAAAAAACAAGAATAAAGTATCAAAGAATGAAAAAAAGAAAGAATGAAATAAAAGGAAAACAAATATAAACAAGAAGCCAAGAAATGGATGGAAAAAGAAACATGGAAAGAAAAAAAATATTAGATAAAAATAAAGAATGAAATATTTAGAAGAAGAAAATATAGAAAGAAAGAGAAATGAAGAAAAATCTTGGGAAGAAATCATAAAAGATGAAGAACAACGGAAAAGAAGCAAGAACAACAACAAAACAGAAAGACTGCCGTAACAAAAGAAGTATCAGAATGAAACTATGGCGGGAAAAGGCGAAAGAAAGAAAACAGAATATGGAAAAGAGCAGGAATATTGGCAAAAGGTCAAAGAATGAAAGAGAATCTTCAGTCGTGAGATATGGGATGCTGTTATAGTTCTATGAGAGAAAGCATCATCATTCTCAAAAATAACAGTAAAACAGGTAGGAAACATGGCACCGAAAAAAATCACAATGAAAAAATACGATAAAAAAGATCTTTTCCTGACCAAGCAATCATCCATGGCCAAATTGATTAACTCGACGACACGTAAAGTAAAAGTTCGGGCCATCTCCAGACATACTACTTTATTTCACTTTTTAAAAACATTAATCTTTTATTCATCTTAAGAAATTATTCGCCGTAAGCATTCGTGTAAAATACAAATTTCTGTCAATGTTCAAAACGTCAAAGTTGTGCGTATTAGACAAGAAAAATCAAACTTGTAGAGCATCACCATACCCTTTGGATATGACCGAATACAAGTTCTGTCTCTGGTTCAAACTAAATTTTTCATAAAGGGTTTAAATCATTAACCAACAACTTCCATAATGTTATTAAAAAAAATAATTCTCATGGATATTAAGTATATGTTAGTCTTCTCCTCCGCTGTCCGTGTCAAAATTTGATATAATAATTTCAGTTACGTTGTCAGCGATGTAGATGTCATTCTCAACTTCGATGTCATCGCTGATTTTTGCCTGACGAAGAATTGAAAGTGAAGGTCGGGCTTATGTTTTAGGTATATCAAAGAATTTTGACAGTGTTTAGCAGGACGGTCATTACAAGTTATGGCATTTCTGACCGATTATTTTTTTAATTTGATTCCGACTTTCTTATTAAATCGCGAAATGAACATTGTCATGAATATCAACTCTTCTAAATTATTTACATAACTCGGACTGTTGTCCTCATCTCTGTTGTAGTGTTTAGACCATTGTGCGCACCGGTCGTCTTCAGCTGATTGAAATTTCAGACCGAACCCTTTTATTTCGTCGAATGGGAGGGGTCTACTTCCAAGTGCCATGCCTCTTCCGGATATTTCAGTATCAGTTGTCTCTCCTTTAACTCAACTCTCTAAATTTTTGTGCATCTCTGCTGTAGCGAGATATTGAACACACAAATCTTTGGCTCAAGTCACTGGATTCAACCAACGCTTTTATCCATTGGACTATGTGTTCTTGAGGAATATGACAACAAAGATGAGTACAACAGTCTGAAAAATGTAAATAGTGTAAATATTTACAATACCTAATCTCAGAAATATATACACACACTTCTAAATCTTTTTTAAATTGAAGCAGATGTCCCCAAGCGTAATATACTTGGAATGGCATAGATTGGAAAAATTACGTTCAATTAATTGCTAGGTCTTTTGCGAGGAAAGTTGGTTCACTGTGTCATGTTAGACAATTTTCTTTCGCCAGAAAGAATCTTACATCTTTATGTATCTGCTTTTAATCCTCACATTGAGTATCACTGTCACGTCTGGACTATTGCTTATGCTATGTATGATGATTTCCTGAGGCTGAAAGCATGAAAAGGATCGAACTCACAACTCAGTCGTAAGCGAGACAAACTTGCTAACCATTACACCACGTCGGAGTGCCCATTTTTCTATATATGCACAGATTCTTGATAAAATTTAAAGAAGACTCTGCAATGTTATTGGTGCTGACCTGGCATCTCGACTTCATATTTTCATGATAATTTAATGAGGCTTTGGTTTCTTGACTTCATTAACGCAGTACTAAAACAATGCATAAAATACTGAGTTAAATTTACTAAATTGATGGCGGCACAGGATTTGGGAAAAATAACAAAAAGAAAGACTTTATCAAGAGCTACAAAGGTTATGAAATTGTGGATATCCATGATCTCCTACGTCCTGGGGGTATACGGCACATGAAGAAGATTATGTTGGCATATAAATCTCATCAGTTTTCTGTTGAACTTTCCTGATGCAACTATACAATCTATACTCACATTTCCTACTTTGGAGCTTCTCCCGTGCTGAATCTCTTCTGGCTTCTTGCTTTCCTTCAAACAATGAGCATAAAAAATTTAAATACATTATTATTCAATATATATAATCTATCATAATCATGTTTTTTTGTACTTTCTCCTCACTAACATTTTTTGGGGTTTCATTCACTCTCAGTAAACCCTGCTTCTGAGTGACTTTATTGCCTTGTTTAGAGTGAATTTCAGTCAGTTATGCCATACGTGATAAACGCTTAGACGATGATGTATTTTTCGATAGATGACTGCGGTAGATTTTTTTCCAGCAGTAAGTTGCCATTTATTTCTACGGTAGACCGGTTGCCATCCAAGCCTACAGAACCCAGTCTATCCTGTGGCGGGAGTGGGGGAAGAAGAGGAGGACACGTTTTAAAACCCTTTCCCAAGCACGTAAATGAATATAATAGATTCGACTGGAATTCGAGCTCGGAGCCGCTATCCATTACTCCACCGTTCTCCCTCCAGTGAATTTCGAGTGAAAAAAAAAACAACAATTCTCTGACCGAATGGGTTAACTCGGCAATATATTGAGCAAAATCTTGCTTATTAGATGAATTCGAGACTAAAAAAAATCAATCCAATAAATTATACCATTTTAAAATTCTTTCAACCTTTAGCTGTCTCATAGTCACTACATCGCATGTGGTTTAGTATATAGCCTCAAAGGATATTCCGTGACTAAATTAGTTGACCCCTAGTTAGCTTAGTTTTTTTATGTTGCTACCTTAGTCTCCACGGCTTTTTTATGCCAATACTACAAAGTCACACTATCTTTGTCTTTTACAAGAAAACATTTTTTTAAGCAATTCAGCCCAGTGAGAAAGCGACTGTAGACGAGATGCCAGATCAGGACCTATCGCATTTCCTATTCGTCTCTGGATCTTGGGGGTACAAGACCATATATGGCAGCAATATTCCATGCAATAACCGTGTCTTTTGACCTGAATGAATTATTTTTTTCGTAGTGGTAAATGGCACAGTGCATATGGTCTGTATTGGCTTCTTTTATTGTCCCCTGTTGGCGAATGCTGTTGATTACGTGCCAAGAAGGAAAATGTGTTATAGAAACTTTTCAATCCTAACACGTGTAGGCCCACGTGTTCGTTATTATGCGAAAATTTTCACTGAAATAATTTACATAGGCAATATCCCCCCACTTTTTTTTTTACCAGTAACCTCACATTTTCTCTAATCGCTTATTGGTATATCACGGGCCAATGAAAGCGCACATTAATCCTTTTTTTTTCGTTTATGAAGAACTTCTGAAATCAACTGATCGTATCAACGATATTATATTTCAGAATACGATATATTTCCAGTAGTCTGCATAGCTATTTATTACTTTTTGGATCTTTTTCTTTCGCTAATCATTTATTCCCCTCTTCTTTACTCATACATTTTTCTAAATACTTCAATCAAATATGGCGTATACATTGCATTCTATTTAAATATGTAACAATACTATGAAAGAATCTTTTCATTGCGAGTGAGTTAGGGAATTGTAATTGCTAAAATTCCCGTTATTAAATTTGATGGTTTTAAACTCTTATGAGGATTTTCTGTCACCAGACGTAAGTCGTTCGTGCGTAAATCAATGTTTGATTGTATTAAAAGTTTCGAAAATCTCACTTTGCTCCTGGGAGCTAATCAGGATACTGGCTCGATGCAGCATTGCGATCACTATTGTTAGTTCTGCTTCATCAGCATGAATCCGATATTCAAGATTGGTTGTCAGACAAAAAATAATCTCACTGCCCCAGGTTCTAAATTGGGTCATTTGAATCGTAATGATTAGGTTTTCCAACAATAAAGCATGATTGAATAGACCTTTGCAAGGGGTAATCTAAAGTCGTAGTAGGTAGCATCGGATTCATGCTACCTTCGTCTTATCTAAAACATTTTATATGTCTATATTACGATGCTTTCAATTTTAGAAGGTTCAGTAAAGTATTAAAGGGGATTTTCTTTTAAAGATAGAAGGCTTGACAAGTGATTGTTTCGGAATCAGATATTACATCGCCCAAGCGGCTTTCAATTTAGTATTTTTCTTCTTCTAGACTGCTTACCAACCAAGGCTGCGGAACCCTGCTATTAGATCTTAGCTCTTAGCTCGGGGCGATCAGAAGATACAGATTCGTACATTTGCAAGCGTCGTTGTAGGAACGGCCTGAGTGAGATGGTTATTTTTAAAAAAAAATTTTTAAGCATTTCACCCCTAGCAAGGCGGGAAGCCACTAGCACGGAAGGGGTTATAGACGATTTGGAGCGAGAGCAGATAGGAATGATAGATGAAAGGATGAGGAGAAAGATAGGCATAGATCAAGGCAAATAGAGATGTCGATTGACATTACATTTGAATAGTTGGAGATTATAGCAATCAGGGAAACTGGAATAGGGAAGGGAGTTCCACAGGCGAGATGTGCTAGATATGGAGCTATTGGAGTAAAAGAGGCGACTATATTTAACAGTTTCAACAGTGAAAGTGTGAAAGCGGGATGCCAGCTTCGTAGGACGCTTGAATTCGCGATGTCTTGGAAAGAGCGAAAACAGATCATCGGAGCCATTACCAAGGAAGTATTTGTGAAAAAGACAGAAAGAGGCGACGGCACGTCTGTGAGAGAGCAACTGTAGACGAGGTGCCAATCCGTCTCTGGATCTTATCAAGAACCCCGAGGCAAACAGAAGGGGTTCCAGACCATATATGGCAGCAATACTCCATGCAAGGGCAAGTGGCTGATTTGTAGATTTGAAGGATCGATTCCGGGGAGAAAAATTTCCTGGCGCGGCACAGGGAGCCAACTTTCCTTGCGGTGGACGAAGCAATTGACTCAATGTATTTGTTTCATCTCAGGTCATTTTTCCTACATTATTTAAAACTGATTTTTTCCAATATGTCGATTTCTATATCAGTTACTTATTACGTTTTACGTTTGAATTGTATTTTAACGTTGTTCAAATGAAAAACACAATAAACCGAAATTTTTACTTATTTTTGTTTTGATATTTTGTATTTTAGAATCGATAGGGCAAAAGTTTTGCGATTTTTATAAATGTTTATATATTTGGAATGATAGAACCGATAGAGCAAAAGTTCTGCAATTTTTATAAATGTGCGTTAACATGACAGCTAGCCCGGCACAATCAAAAGTGATGGTTAAAAAATATACTACGTAAAACCGAACGCTCCTAATGTCACCTGACGATAGTAATATAATGAAGATAAATAATGATACAGAAAACACAAATAAATATTGAACATGATAAATGGCATCGCAATTATGTGTCCGGTAGACGGTCAGGGGTCATTGGGATACATGCCATGTAAGACGTAAGAGTAGTGAGTGTATCTAGGATAGATTTTCAAGTTGTTTTTGAATCAGAGTAGTATTTCTTATAATATTTGCTACTAAGACTCAAAGTCCTTATTAATTTCAAAGGTTCGGAAACAAAGTGATATTTCAATATCTGTCTCTATTTCTGAGATGAGGTATTGTAATTATTTACACTATTTACATTATTCAGACTGTTGTCCTCATCTTCGCTGCCATATTTACGACGTTTTGGCCATTGTATGCTCCGGCCTTCTTCAGGATCTGTTTATATTTCTGAGATGAGGTATTGTAATTATTTACACTATTTACATTATTCAGACTGTTGTCCTCATCTTCGCTGCCATATTTACGACGTTTTGGCCATTGTATGCTCCGGCCTTCTTCAGGATCTGTTTATATTTCTGAGATGAGGTATTGTAATTATTTACACTATTTACATTATTCAGACTGTTGTCCTCATCTTCGCTGCCATATTTACGACGTTTTGGCCATTGTATGCTCCGGCCTTCTTCAGGATTTGTCTATATTTCTGAGATGAGGTATTGTAATTATTTACACTATTTACATTATTCAGACTGTTGTCCTCATCTTCGCTGCCATATTTACGACGTTTTGGCCATTGTACGCTCCGGCCTTCTTCAGGATTTGTCTATATTTCTGAGATGAGGTATTGTAATTATTTACACTATTTACATTGTTCGTACTGTTGTCTTCATCTTCGTTGCCATATTCATGACGTTTCGGCTGTTGCACGCCACAGTTTTCTTTGGGATCTGTCTATATTTCTAAGATGAGGTAGTGCAATTATTTACACTATTTACAGTGTTCGTATTGTTTTCCTTGTCTTTGTCGCCGTATTCAGTACACAAGATCACATGGCCCAGTGGATAAAAATCACTGGTTGGATCCAGTGATTTGACCCAAAGAGTTGTGAGTTCAATACCTGGCTCCAGCAGTGATGAACAAAAACTTGGAGAGTTGAGTTAAAGGGAGATAACTGAGACACCCTGAGGAGGCATGGCTCGTGAAACTAGAACAATCTATCAGGGTGAACGAAATAAACGGTTCAGTTTGACATACCATTCAAGTAAAGAAAACCGAAGATAGGGATAGAAAAATAGATACATTTTAATGCGTAAGTAAACGTAAAAGACTCAGAATTTGAACTCGGATCGCCGGTTCCACTTTGTGTAATGGTAACAGTTACGAACCCGTAATTCAGCTGTTAACAATATTCGCACTGGTATGAGAGTTTTTGAACTGCAATCAAAAGCGATATTCTTGGGCGAATGTCATAATCATTATCATTAACTGACCCATGACCGAGAGTGGTCGAAGTGTCGCTGCGTAGCTAAGCACTTCCCCATCTATCTTTATATGTCTTGGTTGCGTGCCAATGTCTGATAGTACTGTGTATGATGATAAACTACGTCCGGCAGCAGAATCTCTTATCGGGAGATTGGAGGCTTTGAGGAGCATGAAACAATTGCTGTTGTTCCCAGGTCCACCCTGACCCGGGGTGGAAGGGTCTATTAGGGTCCCAGACAAAACAAAACATGATGAAAATATAAAAATACATTTTTATAGTAAAAAATATCAAGAATGCATTTTTATATTAATAAATTGCCAAAAATAAGTATTTATATTAAATTTACCGGTACCTACTTTTAGTAGAGTGACCAACGACACATTTCATAGAAAAATGACCAACAATACATTTTATCTGTAGTTGAAGCCATAAAATTGTATTCAAAATGTTTAGATTTCGGTATTAAATAACCCATAGAGGTGTTCATATGCTGCTAAACAAAATCAAACAACTAACATCAAAGAACTCTTTCATGACATTGATCCATATGATATCCCACAATTTCTTAAAGAAATAAAATTATATTCCAAAATATAACTTCATCAAAACTACAACATAAAAAACACACATCACCGCCGCTAATAATCACATTTACATAAACATATATATTCGCAAAAGCTGAGTATCATCTACCATGTATTCAATTGTGAAAGCAGAATAACATATATCATATTGTTACTACAAAGCTTTAAAGAAAATTAAATTTGGCATTAAATGTTCTATAAGGAGTTGATATACCGTTAAACCAACAAATCAAACCTATTTAGCCAATGACAGAAACTCTATAAATTATTTTTCAATCCACTCACTGATGTCGTCGGCCCATTCCCCCCCCCCGCCGCTGACTGCCACTTCTTTTGCCTAAACTGCTACCGAGTAAGTTGGCTCTTACGAGGCGCACATAGTATTTCAACTTTATCTTCATGACGATGGTTATATGTTTCTTATTTTCAACATTCTCTTTCTTCGCTTAGTTATTTTTTTATGCTAATGTTCACCCAATAAATGGCCCAAGAAGATTACTGTTTGGCGTTGGATAAGCATAAGAAAAAGTTCATATGGTTGTGCAGGAAAGATAACGACTAACCCTAGTCTTGTAGAGATCAAGGTTGTACAGATTCGACAAAACATTCTGCCAAAGCAGCTTTTGTTGGGAAGTAGCCGTCCGAGTGGAACTTACTCCTTACGAATGGGATACGAAGGGAATGAGAATGATTCATCCTTGTTTACGAGGTATGGCGGCTCTCATTTGCAAAGTTAAGGGCTGGTGGGACCACGGAATGTAGCTAGTCTGAACATATACCATGGAAATAACAATAGAGTAAAGACAGTCAGACAACGTTTTTTTTTGTTTTGTTTTTTCTGTGGGTAAAAGAATTGTAGAGAGGAAAATAATTAATCGGCCAACAAAGCCACTATAATGTGATTATGGGATAAGGTACGTAAAACTAAATACGCGTTACGCCATCTAGTGACAAAACCGGTCGAACTTTTCGGTCAACGTATTATTTTTAAATTAAGCCATCAACGGAACTAGTTTGCATCTGATGGGGCTGCAAAGAGAATCAAGTTCACATTCATAGCATGAGACTGCAACCAATTTCTCCTTTGCGTTATATTTTATTTATGTGTCCAAATCATCTTATTTCAACATTGTATTTCAACTTTATCTTCTTGTCTATGTTTATTTAGTATTTATTTTCAACATTCTCAAGAAAATAATTTATGTTGTAACCTAGGAAAGGTTACTGAATAGAAAAATCAACAAAGGTTGGTAATGAACGATACTATTTAGAACAAGAACAACACATATAAGATTTGCCAGCGGTGTGTAGAAGAAGTAGTCAACTGCTAGAAGTGAGCCAAGTGAATTCCACAATGAACTCCAACTCTAGGATATCTAACAACCGCCCTACTTCGGCAGATGTGGCACAAGGCCGAATTTAATTGAGGTGTAAGTCGGTAGGAAAGGGCAAAATAGAAAGACACCAAAGGTTGGGGGTCGGGATAGCTATTTCAAGAACGAGACTATAAGATTTCGACGTAGCTTCTTCTGGGAATCCTCCTTCTCGGAGGCAGACAGTTTGAGCCAAGCACAGCCAAAGATGAACTCCAACTCTTGGATATCTAAAAACCGCCCGACACGGTCCGATGTGGCTCAAGGCCGAATTTAATGTAGGGTATCTGAGCCCGCAGACTCGGGCAAAAAATCCCCGTAGACACCGTGTAAAGCGAGGTCGGGTAGCTGTTTCCAGAGACGAGACTCTGCCTTTCGACATAGCTTCTTCTGGGGATCCTCTCTAACCCGGAAACAGACAATTTGACCAGCACAGCCAGAGACGAATCTCCAACTCTAGGATATCTAAAAACCGCCCGACTCGGCCAGATGTGGCTCAAGGCCGAATTTAATGTCGGGTATCCGAGCCCGTAGGCTCGTACTAAAAAATCCCCGTAGACAACGTGTAAAGCGGGGTCGGATAGCTGTTTCCCGAGACGAGACTCTGCCCAAGCACTTATCCGCCATTCATTCGCCCAAGCTCGCCAGATAGGTTGTTTATCCCGTCTTCCTTACATTCGATCTGTCCTGTGACTTTCGCATTTTTCAAGCCTTCTTTCCTCATTATGCCTACTAGGAATTTCATCTTATGTTAATTATAAATGTCATTTTTGTTTCTATTGTTTCTAGAACTTCATCTTGGCTCAAATGTTCAGTCCATGGTATTCTCAGCATCCTTCTCTACAACCATGTTTCTGTTGCTTCAATTCTCTTCTTCATCCATGAGGAGAGTGTCCAACATTCACAGCCATATTTGAGGACTAATATTACATAATGCTTCATTATTCTTTTTTGTCTTTCTAACAATTTTTTTTCTGTTTCTTATTACTTTTCTTAGCTTGTGAAAGTCATCTTTCACTATTCTAATGCGCCTTTACATTTCAATGTCACTCTTTCTGTCCCCCGTTAAAACGCTTCCAAGGTAAATTTTCGCTTGAGGATGAAACAGGGCTTGTTACCTTAATTCAATTTAATTTTAATAATCATATTGATGGTTTCGGCTCTCGTTTTTTGAAACATGAGAACTCTTATGTAGCGAAGGAATCATATTTTTAAAAAAATAAAAAAATAATTATAATTTATAAAAATATAATATATATATATATATATATATATATATATATATATATATATATATATCGAATGTCAAACCACACTGATAACTCTCTTTAACTCTCTCTCTCTCTCTCTCTCTCTCTCTCTCTCTATATATATATATATATATATATATATATATATATATATATATATATATATGTATGGTGCGGTAAAAATAACACCATTTTTATTAATGACTTTTTTTCAGCAGTTTAACTAAATTTGTAAGTATTATCACAAGAAAACGGCATGTTTTTTATGATTAAGAAGCTATTTAAAATTTTAAAATGATCCACCTTATGTTCAATGCAACGCTAAACCCTACCGGCAACATTTTTACAAAACAATTGACACATACATTAATTTAGAAAATGTATCAGAAATTGCTTGTTTTCATTCAGGAATTGTTCTCTCGGTTTAAGTCTTTAAGCAAGATTTATCAGTACTCCCGATAATTCTAGGAGTAAAAAGTTATGAATATATAACGTTGTGGAAGGTATGCAACCACCTATTTTCGCCCCAGCTATAATTACGAGAACTTGTATCAGTAAAATTAATATTATTAGCTCCAATTGCATGCGGATTCTTTGGTTTTGATTTTATCAACTGCACATTATAATAGGGTCACTTGGGAACCGTCTGCGAGAAAAAGATCACCATGATCCCTACGCCAGAAATTTGGAAACGACATGCTGTACTTCTTGGCCTTCGGAAGTTCCAATATAAAGATTTCAGTTTCTTTGGGTGTCAATCTGAGGACAATGCAGAGAATTTGTAAAACGTTGGATGAGTCTAACGGTGATTACGAAGGTAAAAGCAAGTCGGATAAGAAAAGAACTCCTGTATTTTATGTTGAGGGCCTCAAACTCAGCACGGGGTCCTATATCAAGTGCTGTTAGGAGATAGTGTTGCCCGGAGTGAAGAGGTTGACTGCTGAAATAACCTATGCCTGGCAACAGGACTATGCACAATGCCAAACAAGTGGGAGAACCTAGTCATAGCTGTCAGACAATTTCTGTGACAACAACATCACTCCTTACATCTGGCCACCTAACTCGCTAAAGAGCAACCCCCTTGATTATTATGTATGGGGCGCAGTTGAGTGAGAGACCAAAGAAACTCCTTGTAACACCAGAGAAAAACTGAAGGCGAGTATTATGGCAGCATTCACCAGCTTAAACAAGGAGACTGTCCCGAAGAGTTGCAGGAGATTCTGAAGTCGTCTGAAGGCCGTGGTTGAAGCCGATTTTATTGAATAAATTTACTCTTTAGTATTTCAAGATATTTTTGTATAATTTTGGTAAATATATCTGTTAAAATGAGATATCGGGTTTATTTTCATTTTTACGCAATTTTGACGATACTATATTCATCGCACCCTGTATTTACTGGGGATTGAACCCTCTCGACTACTATATATCTGCTGCTAATTCCACTATTGTCAAAGTTACTACTTTTTCGTGTCTTTCTCCGATAAACGATGGCCATGGGGAGTTGCTGTCCACTGCACTGGCCTTTCCTATCACTGTGTAACGTTGACATTTCAAACTCAGTCTATGACTACCACGGCCTTTCTAAATCATGTCGCCTTGGGCTGTGGAACGTTTTGCATTGAAGGGAGCTGCCGGGCGCTATTGAGTTGGTAATCGATGTTAGAACGAAGGTGAGGGTGTCTCTTCCGCGTTTGACAGCTGTCAGATTTGTACATATTTCGACAATGAAAGCCTGGTCAGTATACTAGCCAATTCAGTCAGCTGGCCATTCACCTCAGTCAAACATACTTCGCTACTTAAGATGTAGCGTTTGATTTCCAACGACCTCATATCTGCATAAACAGGCGTGCTAGCGCGCGCCCACACACAACCATACATGCATACATACAGTTACATGCGCGCAGAACTATACATGCGCACTGATCTGCACACACATGGTGGGCACCTAGATATGTAGTATTGGTTAGCAAACCCATTTCGCTAAATCAATTACGACTGAATAATGAGTCCAATCATAACAGGGTAATCCATACATTCGGCCTTGTGCCACATCTAAGCTACGCTTAGAAAAAATCACAATACATACAAGCATGTATATATATATATATATATATATATATATATATATATATATATATATACTTGGTTGGATAGATGTGAGATGTCAATCCAACCAAATATGTTAGCTCTATCTCTGATATTGAGCGCTTTCTAATAAGTACCGCGCATATAATATATAAATAATTATACATATATATATTTATTTATATTTCTATACACTTTTCACACACACACACACACACACACACACACACACACACACACACACACACACACACACACATATATATATATATATATATATATATATATATATATCGGTATGTGTGTGTTTGTTTTGTGTTCATAGAAAGAAGAAGTCAGAAA